>OY720045.1:12690919-13210919 GCA_963082485.1 Eudonia mercurella | reverse complement strand
AATTATAGTCCTTATTTATGTCATAGTTAGGTTGTAAATATATACATATGTGAGATTGCGGATTGGATAGGATTAAATGAGGTTCGCGTCTCGTGACCTCTGAGGAGATGAGGGTTCTTTAGTACTGTATCTAGCCAAGTCCTACGTTTTGTTTAGAACCGAAATACTTGAACCACGTATTTGTACGAGTAAAGCTATTTCGGACGATCGAAGTAACTGTTGTATAAGTACTATTGAGAGTTTGTTTATTCCTGTAATACTATGTGTGGGCAAACAAAAATAAACCGGTTGTAACGATGATTTGCGTACGATTGACCTTTGATTGCGTAGTTTTTATTTAACCAATGAAAGTTTAGCGATAATTTAATTTAATTTTTTTTTAGCTTTTTTAGTTTTTTTAGTTCCAGAAAAAACTTACAAATACAAACTTTACAAAATAAAAAGATAAACACGATGGAATTGTGTTGAAAATAGTTTTTAACTAGCTTTAAGATTTTGTTAAAGTTTTTTTATAGATAACTAGGTATAAAGTTACAATAATGTTTACATGTGAGTTCATGGACTAAGAAAAAAATAAGAAAATATTAAAACAATCTAATAATAGAAAAATATCAATTTGAAAGTATTAAAATATTCATTATCACCTATATTATTATGTACATACCTATATGGAATGATTGTGTGCAGAGAAGGGTTATATTTCTATTTTTATAGGTATTTATGAAAAAAAACTAAAAAATAATTTAGGTGAGTAATTGTTTCTTAATTTGTGTTTATTTTATTTAGAATTTGAATATTAATATTTTATATTATATAGATTAATATCTATAGTAAGCTTTTAATTTATATCAAACCACTTTCGTCATATAAAACTCCAATTCATGACCTTTTTGGGTACACGTAGCTAGTAGCCACTACTAAGAATAGGTAGGGTGGCGCCATTGTTCGACAGGACCCAGAGATCGACATTTTTGTCCTTTAATCATTAAACATAGGGGTCAGCAACTGACTTTAGTCTTTGGTAAAAAATTTAATTCGGTCGGTCCACTGTCATCCCGTAATGTTTCAATTGAAATCTGAGTTATTTTTTTGGCGACGAAAACTCTGCCGGATACTGGTGCCTAAACCCTACCTTATCCTTTACAATTATTTCAATACTAGTGGACCCGGCGGACTTCGTACCGCTTTGACAGTTTTCATTCATTCCCGTGGGAATATCGAGATAAAAGCTATCCTATGTAATACATATTAATCGATATTAATCCAGGTTATAAACTATCTGTATGCCGAATTTCATCCAAATCCATTCAGTAGTTTTTACGTGAAAGAGTAACAAAGATCCATCCATCAATATTAGTAGGATGAATATTCTGTAATATTCTTTGTACATGTAATTAAATACTTTAAAAATAAATTACCTTATTAAATAAAACCTAAACTATATTTTTATTTTTCTATAGCGTTGTGTTATAAAATTTGTGGTATTTCATCTGTAAAGATGTATCTGCAAAGCCATCGGTTGCAATAACCGTTGGATAGATGGCACTGTGCCGCTAAAAGCACTCAAAATTTAAAAAGCAGTGTAAAAATTCAGTGCTTACGTTAGCCTTTCCGGTAGCATAATGGTCAGTGCAGTCGCCCGGATTGCGGAAGACCCAGGTTCGATTCTTGGCTGGATCGGGTGAGCGTTTAATTTTTTCACTGTATTTTATAAATATTTGATTCAGCTTCAGTGCAGCAATTAGCACTTAAAAATAAAAAATAAGATTTGCTTTCTAAAGTTTATATCAACAATAAACACTGAACGCCTCGGTCCAAAGGTCCTGAGTTCAAATTCCCTTTCAGTCATAATTAAACGACAAACAAATCGCTTCGTTTAAGGGTAGAGATAAAGTCCTTCTTTCTAAGAGACCTTTCGTACCATTAATGTGATCGTCGTTCTCCCTTCGCTATATCGAATGACAATACATCGAACGCCAAACGATCGACCAGAGTAAATAGAATGCTACGAACCATGACTTCGAAAGTCCAACATTTAATAGATCGCTACTTTGATAGAGCAAGCTCCACGGGTGACTGCTGGTTCAATTGAACTATTGGACCATGGCCAACCAGTCTTGGATGTGTGTCCTGGGTGGTGTAGTCTGTCCATTCGGACGGTTTTTTAGCTTTGAAGAAAAATGGGTGCAAGATACTGCAGAGCTTATTTACAAAAACCAAATATTGTTGCAAAAAAAATACAATGAGAAAAGTGTTGAAAAAATTTCCACGAGCGGGATTCGAACCTGCACCCCATGACATGCCGGGTCAGGTGCACTACCAACTATGCTATCGTGGCAAAAACGAAAAAAAATTATTCATCGAAGCTATACTTATTATGTCCCAAATATAACCATACCATCTCGTTACCATAAACTCTTAAAACAATTGAAATGAAACAACTTTTACGGATCTCGCTCGCGTTTATTTTACACATTACTTTTAATTAATGTTTATCCTGACGTTTCGAGCCTTTTGCAGGGTCCGTGGTCACTTAAAACAAGTAAGACTCCAGGGCGTATTTTATCGTTTCATCGACGCTATCATCATCATCATCATATATACAGTCCATAATATGCTCGTGCTGGACATAGACCTCTCTCTCTTCAGTACCTACTTGACAAACATGAAAGTACACCTAACTTGACAATATAGCTACATTTACAATTTAAACAAACCTACCGGTTCCAATATCTCAACATAAATTGAAAAGCAGTCACCCAGAAATGTGAAAAGTCATTCGGTTCAAGTTTCAAGACCTACCTACTAAGGTGTTCCACTTTTGTCATAGAGTAACAACTGATGGTACCTTGTGTCTTCGCACAAAATTGTCTATGTGTACTACTGTATGACATTGTGGAAATTGAAACTTTTGCCTGATGTAAATTTGTTAACCTAGAATTTTTATTTTTTGGTTTTTTTTTTTACATGTTGTGGTTGTCTCTATAAGTATGTTTTGTGTTTATTTGTAATGAAAAGTGTCCTGCTATGATCGGGCATTTTCCAATATTTTTGACGCTGTAAGGGAGAAAAGAGCTGGACACTTGCTGAGTTTCTTGCCGGTTCTTCTCAGTACAAGATCTCCCGCCCAGAGTAGACTTACGAACCGATGGCATAGTGACATTCACAAGAGCTACTTGTAGCCTAAACTGAATAAATGATTTTGAATTTTGAATTTTGAATTTTGAATTTTTTGCCCATCAATGGAACAGATTATACAAGGATTTAACTTTTTTATGTAAATATTTATAATAAGTCATCATCATCATCATCATCATCAGCTCATTTTATGTCCCCACTGCTGGGGCACGAGCCTTCCCTACGAATGGATAGGGAGAACGGGCCATAAACCACCACGCGGGCCCAGTGCGGATTGGTGATTGTTAACGACTGCTAATGCAGCCGGGACCAACGGCTTTACGTGCCTTCCGAAGCACGGAAGAGCTCGGTGGCTGGATGGATTACTTATAATAAGTAAGTGTAGGTAAGTATGTGAGAAAATTTCGCTCGCGGCAATTTTTCACCATCTTTTTCCTTTTTAATTTCAAAAGTGTTTTTTAATTTTTAATTTCCGGCAACAAAAAAACCTAACTTTGTGGAAGCGAAACAAAATATTATTACGTACCTTCCGTCCAACATTGGCAGCGGTAACTAGTTCATGTTATAATTTGGGAAATGGATCCACCATCTTATTACAATAAAGGAATGTGGAGTTCATCCCGTCATTACATTTATTCCCGCCGCCCCTCGCAGGATTCCGACTGAATTTATCTTTATTAGTATCTAAGGAGGTAGTGTGATATTTCCGAGGCACTTGAGACCGTAATTTTAATGGCCATTAGATTTATAAACCTCTTTGGTGTGTTTTCGAACTGTTGAGAGGGTTCTGGTTACTTTTTTATGGTGTATTCGTTTCAATAATATTTCTTTCCTGTATGATGATGATGATGAATGATAATAGAAATGAGAAGTGAGAAATGATATACCCCCCAAACCCTCGAGTATCTCAGTAAAGATATGGGAGTGTTACTAGTCCTCGGGCGGACTTCTTGAGAGAATTTGAAAAGTGACGTTGCACTGTTTTGTTTCATTTGCCAACACTCATGCAGACTCACGAACACTTGACGGTTAATAATCCACCATTATTTCACATTAATATTCGACATAACACAATATTTAGAAAATAAAACGAAACCTAGACATGACTCTTCACTTTCCCGCCAAGAAAATCATTATAATTAAAATAATTTAGAGAACGAAATAAAAACAAGACAAAGGAACGTAGACGATTAGAAAAGTAGAAAAATATGAAAAAGTTTATGAATCATTTAAAAAGGTGTATTTACTTCGTAACAGTATTAATTGAGCCTCTTCTTCAACTCTCTTATTTGTTTTTTTCTGTACCGCTCGTCCCCGATTCGAGCTCGTTTATTTTATTGCTAAAACCTAAACTCGATCATGAGGAAACATTCAATAGTGTATGTAATTGTCTTGACACAAAATAGAGACGACTGCAGAAAGTAAACTTCAACCAAACGCGGTCGAGCAACGCACACATAGATAACCTCTCACGGACGCGGAACCTCGCAACGGCTGCGCTCGGACTGTTGCGAGTTTTTTTAAATATTAAAAGGAGGCAAACGAGCAGGCGGGTCACCTGATGGAAAGTATCACCGCCGCCCATGGACACCCCCAAAACCAAAATAATCGCAGATGCGTTGCCGGCCTTGAGGAAAGGACTTGGACCTTGAGGAGGAAGTAGGAATTGGGAGGAGGGAGGGGTAAGAGATGGGCCTCCGGTACTTTCACTCACTGGACGAAACACAACAGCAATGAGTGCCATTGTTTCACGCCGATATTCTGTGAGAAAATAATACAGTATATTCAACAATGACGATGACATTACAGCTGTCATTAGCTGTCATCAGCCGGTATTACGCCGGGTGAGAAGCAGCGTGGCTCTACCACTCAGACAGTGTCACTCATTTAGCACCACCCAGGGGTTACCAGATGGAAAATTGAAGTCCTGAGAAAAAGTATGATTTCAATAAAAAAAAGTCCTGAGATTTTGTCGTAGACGTAATTTGCAACTCTGTGGAAAAAAGTTACTAATAATCTAATGTTGTTACTGATATTTTGTGTCCCTTCGTCCAGCATACTCATCGAACTATGGCTATAACTTCGCAAGTACAAGAGCACTATTTTTTTCCTTTGGGCACTATTTAGCACTATTTCAGAACAGTTTTTTGACATTCATGAAATATCAGGATTCCATGGTGAGTATGCTGGACGAAGGGACACGATATTTTGCAGTTACTAGGAATGTCGAAAATGGTTAGTAGGTACTTTATTGAAAATTCGAAAAATCCTGAGATCTCAGGTCAAATCCGGATATGCGGTTACCCTACTCTAGAGTAAGTAAACCTACGGACGCGAGTAACTTTAAACCCCAAAGTTCCGAAGCTGTTGCGAGATTTCGTGTCCGTAAGAGGTTGTCCATGTGTGCGTTGCTTGAGCGCGTCATATATAAAGCTTAGCTTCAAATGTCTAGAATTAGGACACTTCCCGGACACCTGGAAAGAGGCCACAGTAGTGGTACTCAGAAAACAGGGTAAGGATGACTATACAGTACCTAAGGCGTACAGACCCATCGGGCTACTGCCGGTGCTGGGCAAGGTTCTTGAGAAGATGTCGGTAGCACGGATTAAATACCATCTCGTACCGAGGATTAGTACTCGCCAGTATGGATTCATGCCCCAGAGGAGCACTGAGGACGCCCTCTATCATCTAATACACCACATCAGAGGTATGGTTAAGCTGAAGAAGCTGGTTATCCTAGTGTCATTGGATATAGAGGGGGCCTTCGATAGCGCGTGGTGGCCAGCCATCAGAATCCGACTGGCTGAGGAACAGTGTCCGGTCAATATCAGGAGGCTACTTGACAGCTATCTCAGCTGCAGAAGAGTCACAGTAAGATACGCTGGGGAGGCAAGCACGCGAAGCACCAACAAAGGATGCGTGCAAGGGTCAATCGGCGGTCCAATACTCTGGAACCTGCTTCTCGATCCACTACTGAAGGGACTACAGGAGAGGGGGGACTATGCACAGGCGTTCGCAGATGATGTAGTGCTTGTGTTTCATGGGGATACGGCTGGAGAGGTGCAAAGACAGACTAATGCCGCTCTCGCTTATGTCCAGCAGTGGGGTGTCTGCAATAAGCTTAAATTTGCGCCGCACAAAACTTGCGCTATGCTTATTACGAGGAAGCTAAAGTACGACACGCCGCGGCTGCACATGGGAGGGACCGACATAGCCATGTCAAGAGAGGTAAAGATCTTAGGCCTTACTATAGACGACCGACTAACATTTAAGAACCATATAACCAATCAGTGCCGAAAGGCTATAGGTATCTATAAACAGTTGTCGAAAGCAGCCAAGGTTAGTTGGGGTCTAGACCCCGAAATCATCAGGTCGATATATACAGCGGCGGTTGAGCCGGTTATTTTGTACGCAGCGGCGGCTTGGGCTCCGGCGGCGAATAAACTTGGTGTCAGGAAGCAGCTCAACACGGTGCAGAGGGGTTTCGCGCAAAAGCTTTGCGGAGCCTACCGCACAGTCTCCCTGCACTCGGCACTGGTACTTGCGGGGATACTGCCTCTCGACCCCAGGGTTACAGAAGCAGCTGCTCTGTATGAGGCAAAGAGAGGGTCATTACCGGAAGTACTGGGAGATAGAGAGACTCTCGGTCTCTCGGTGCGGTGGACTTCGCAAGCTCTCCGCATCCGGCGGCGCATATGAGCCTGGACTTTGTGTGCCTGGAAGACCAAAGCCTTGTGGACAGGTACAATGTGCAGCAGGTGCGAATATTCACCGACGGCAGCAAGCTTGAGGGGAAGGTCGGAGCCGCACTTTCCATATGGAAAGGTGAGACCGAGACCCGATCCTTGAAGCTATGTGTGTCCGCGTACTGCACAGTCTACCAGGCAGAACTACTGGCTATATGCAAAGCCACGGATGTAATTGCGCGAGGAAAGGAGGTGAGTTATGGTGTTTATAGCGATTCGAGGGCTGCGCTGGAAACGATCGTAAACCATGGCTCTCTCCATCCCCTGGCGGTGGAAGCACGGAAGAATCTGCGAGGGGCTTTCATCCAGAACAAAAGTGTATCTTTGTTTTGGATCAAGGCGCACGCAGGACTTCCGGGTAACGAGCGGGCTGACGAGTTAGCCAAGGTGGCTGCTGTAGCGTCCAAAAAGAGGCCAGATTACGACGCATGCCCAATATCTTATGTAAAGAAAACTCTGCGTACTAACACCCTTAACATCTGGGATAAACGGTACCGCGAAGGCCAGACTGCGTCCATTACTAAATTATTTTTCCCGGATGCAATAAGCGCGTATAGAATGGTGAGGAAACTTCTACCGAGGGGTCTGCTAACGCAGATCTTCACCGGGCATGGGGGGTTCGCCCAGTACTTGAACCGTTTCAAGTGCAGGGCGAGCCCATCATGCGTGTGTGACCCCGACGTTGAGGAGTCCGTACCGCACCTGCTGATAGACTGTCCCTCCACAGGCACACATAGGTACAATCTGCAACAGAAAATAGGCAGAGTCATAAGTAACGAAAGCTTACACGAGCTTATCTCGAGTAAGCCTACAAGAAGAGATTTTGTAGAGTACTGCACAAAAATTTGTAAAATAGCTAAAAATAGGAATAAGGATTAGCACATAAGTCGTTGTTTTAACCTATAATATTGATTATAGAGTATAAGCAAATTGTTAATAGTAAATAAGGTTTTTCTCTTCTATTGTAAATGATAAGATTAAGTGTAAACTAGTGTGTAAGCCTAATTGTAAACCGTACTACGTTAAGAAACAAAAATGTTAAAATAAAAATTGTGTACCCCTTTTTCTTTCCCAAAAGTAGTGTAATAAATAAAGAAATAAAGGATAGACTTAGTAGACGGGAATCCCATCCGTTATAGTATAAAAGACGAGGGATGAAAGAGTTAGTATGAAGTATGGAAGTACGAGAGGCATGAAAGATAGAACTGGAATGAAAGAGTAATCAGTATAATAAGAGCTCCGATCATGTCGAAGGTGTAAGACAAAAAAAAAAAAAAAAAGCTTAGCTTCTGCAGTCTCCTTATTTAGTGGCCCTGATCAGGTCGGAATTTATTTGTTCGGGTTGCTACGGATTGCGTGGGTGTTATTATCATATTATTATTATCTACATGAGTGGCAAAGAAAAGTTATCTGCCCCGGTGGTATAGTGGTTAGATCGCTGGTCTCAAATCGGAAAGTATTTTTTTAAAATATTAACGGGTAAGAACAGTGCCTTGATCTCACCTAATATTAAGTGATGATAAGGCCAATGATGGAAGCGCACTTCACCCGGGATCCTCAACTAGTGAGGCACTGGCTATCTTATCTCTAGCTGCCGGAACACAACAATGCTACAAACGTTGATGTTATGGCGACATATTTAGATAAGATGGTGGTAGTTAGCCAGGCGGACAAACAAGCCCTACCACCAACCAAACCGAGTACTTAAAAACCACCCACTGGGAATCGAACCCGGGACCTCTGGTCTAAAACGTTGGTCTTACACGGCCACTAGTTTACACCACACACAGAGGCGGTTGATATTTATTTTGTTTATTTATTTTGCCAGCCGTTTTAGGTACACGTAGGCGGGATCCTTTTTGTCGGTGCTCATTTTATTAATAGTTTTTTAATATATTTTTGGGACCATCATATAATTACTCCAAAGTTAATAAAGTTGTCAGTAGTAAAACCGTCAAATGGCTGTAAGCGCTTTCGTATTATCTTATGTAGATGTCGATAGGTTATTTAAGTAGTTTTGATGTATAATTCAGACACAGTGATAACAGTTTATGAATAAATGAAATTGAAATTGGAACAATAAGATCATCGTTAGAAGCATTGTTGTGTTCCGACAGTTAGAGATAAGATAGCCAGTGTCTTAGTAGTCGAGTATTCCGGGAGAAGTGTACTTAATTATCACTCGATATTATAAACTAGCGGCCCGCTGGCGACTTCGTCCGCTTGAGTACCGGGTCCAATTATATGCATGTATTATACATATAAACCTTCTTCGTGAATCACTCTATCTATTAAAAAAACCGCATCAAAATCCGTTGCGTAGTTTTAAAGATACAAGCATACATAGGGACAGACAGACAAACCCACCAACCACCCATGGCCTGACTCAACCCTCAGGTTGTACAGGCCGAAGCGCGGGAGATGCGCGCGGAATGGACTCCACCGCGCGCACTTCTTCACTCCCTACAAGTTGTAATTATCTATGTCCTTTGTCCCTATGGTCAGACAGACAGCGGGAATAGCGACTTTGTTTTATACTATGTAGTGATGATGATGATAATGATGATGATGGAAGGAGAACCTCAGGTAAGACGAAGGCCATAACAGCTTTCAAATATATAAAATAACCCCTTGAGCGTCGATCGACCAATAACAATTAAAATTCTATTGTGTCTGGTATTCGCGCGCTCGAGCGCTTAATAATAGGATACAAAGAAAATTTCCTTGTTTCAATGTAATTTCTTTGTCAAATAAGGATTAATAGTAAGAAAAAGTCCTGTATTTTTATGCTTTTTTTTTCATAACAGTCGGAGATAAGATTGCCAGTATTCTATTAGTGAACGATTCCAGGTAAAGTGCGCTATCATCTTGTCACTTTATCATCAAATGAAATGAAGGAAAAACCCTTTGCTGTAATTAGAAAAACTCTGGCGATTGTAAATGTCTTCCTAATTAGTCTTAACATTAATCCCTTTGAGTTAACAGCGATGACATCATATTAAATTCTGCAATGCTCATTTAAATATTAAGTACCTGCTATAAATATTACGAGACAACATTAAAATCTGTGATAACTGTCTTTTGCTAGGTAGAGTTTTATTATAATGTTGCTTATAAAAAAACGTCCTTTTTTGAGAGAGTTTGCTGATTGCCATTGGGCTTTTTTGGGGGCGGCGAGAAACTTAAAGGGTTCCTCAAGCCGTGTGAAACGAAGCACCTTGGGATCTTCAAGAAACGAGCCTATTCCTTCCTTAAAGGCCGGCAACGCGTCTGCGATTCCTCTGGTTTTGCTGGTGTCTATGGGCGGCGGTGATTACTCTCCATCAGGTGACCCACCTGCTCGTTTGCCTCCTTCTTTTATAAAGAAAAAAAAATAGCACCGCCAGAGGTTCTCTAGAGGGAACGGCATCACGCAATAGTGCGTGTCTCTGTGCCTTACAAGATTCTTAGAGGGGTTCGGATCGGGTCGGAAAAAAAAAAACATCCTTATCACAAAATATACAATGTAACAAATATGTAGATATCGTCTTGCACTATTTCTCCATATGAGTTTTGCTATGCCAAACAACACTCCTCCGTGTGCTCAATGTGCTTAATAAGGGGTAAAAAGCTTTTTCTTCAAGTATTAATATAAAGCGTGTAACAGAAAGGTGTGGTAAAAATGAAATGATCCAAAGTGATCCAAAGATCTAGATCTTGGATGTGTTGTTACAGAGACCTAATTAATTGTTAACTTTATTTTAAATTTTGTCTCTCTGAAATTCAGCACTTACGTCAGCCTTCTCTGTAGCATAGCGGTCAATGCAGCCGCCCGGATTGCGGAAGACCCAGGTTCGATTCCTGGCTAGGTCGGGTGGGCGTTTAATTTTTTCACTGTACGTTATAAATATTATACACATAGGCAAGCAGCAGTGATCATAAATGTCTCCGGTACACAGAGGTTACTGAATCACTAGGGCTATTACTTGTTTATGTTAATGTGACGTCACAATAGAAATTTTAATTAAAAATTACATTTCAAATTAAAGTTAATAATTATGTCTTGATAACTTTGCATCACTTTGAATCTTTTCATTTTTACCATATCTTTCTGTTACACGTTAGCGTGTTAGCGTTGCGTTATCAAATTTGTGGTATTTCATCTGCAAAGATGAATCTGCATAGCCATCGGTTACAATAACCTTTGGATAGCACAACACCAATGTCACATAATTTTTCCCTTGCAAAACATTTAAGTGGCATAACTGTCTAAAGGCATATTATTATTAAGCATAATATATTAAATCCCTAATTTCATTTGGCATATTATAGGTAGTCCTAAAATTTTAGTGCATAATTTAATGTGTCATTATTACTGAAATCCCTAATTTTGTATGGCATAAATTATTTAACCATCCAAAATTAGGACCATCATTAAAACCATCTGCGACGATAAGCTCGCGTGGGACGGCCGGAATCCCGCAGCGCCGGAGTTGTGACAGAAACCATGCATGCTGCATAATTGCTTGCATGCTGCTAATTTATATGGTTAAGAAAATAAATAAAAAATAACAAATGAACTATTTATTTATAAAGTAATGTTTAAAAAAATACTGATTCTATTATTCCTTGTGATTTTTATGCTATGCATTCATTATGGTTTAAACAAATTATGCGTTAAGATATTATTTATATATTATTATTATTATTATTATTATACTTTTCAAATTTATGCCTTTTAATACTTATGACAAACAATTTTAGCCTACACTATATTAAAACTTTTAAAATTATGCGTCGCGATAATATGCAATGTGATGATTATGGCTATTAAAATTATGGAACATTATGACAATAAATGTTATGCTTAAAATTACGGAGCCCTCAAACTGCAGCCTGAAATAATGATTTATAAAAAAATTACACTGAAAAGCTATATTAGAAATCCTGTTAAATTATTAAAATCACTTGTGAGCACTTAAAATTTCCGAAAGGTAAATATAAAATGCCAGCGCCAGACTTCTAAATATTCACTCTTCTGATATTCAACACTTTGTCACTTTAATGTTGATTATTAATTCCAGAGTCAATAATGATATTTCAATAATTACAACAACCGATGTTACGTTAATTGAAAATCACAAAACTTAAGTGATTGTTTTACACAGAAAACGTGAAAATTGATTTCAATAGTGCTAATGACAAGCTAATTATAATTTATACGTTTTTGGAAAATATCAATGAGTTGTTTTCGACAGTGTCAACTGATTGACATTTAATTAAAGAAAAAATAACTTAATAAAGTATTTAACGTCGGCCCCGAGGCTGGCCCAGAAAGATATGGCGAGATGACTTGAACGCATTTCAGACCGAACTCGCTTGTTGTGGCGGCCGCCAACTATAATGTTGAAAGCCTTCCACCAACAAGACGGTATACATCTATACATCTTAGACACGTCTTAGGTGACTCTTATGATCCTTTAACAGTTGCGGGACCCTCTCAATGCCACTACACATTCAAATGATACCTTGCTTAGGCGTAAGACACCGTACTCGTAGAACAAGGGTACGACGACCCGGTCCACACGCGCTATATACCAGGACCAGACATGTACCTACCTGGGCGCTTCTCCCCACCCCCAAGATCCGGTCAACCCGAGCCGAGGTCCTAGACTTGAGGCCTCTCAAGGCTAGCGTTAGGTAGCAACCCTCGGGTTTTTCCGCTCCCGATCCAATTCTTCAAGCAATTCTTTATCCACGGCTAAGCCATTAAAATCAAGTCATCGCTACAATAATAATAGTTGGTCGTTGTAATTCCTAATATTTATAATATATATAAAACGGGTATATAAAATTATTTCTCTGCATTGTCCACGTTGATTTCGTATTTATAAAAATCATTTTTTTTCAATATAAAATATTGAAAAAAAATAGCCTATGTTACCATCAAAGAATTTATCAATCTATTAGTGAAAGAACCTTTGGTATTGAATTAGTAGTTCCAGAGATTACCTCGATCAAACAAACACAACAAACAAACGAACAAACTTAACTCTTTATTAATATTTAAAACTAGCGGCCCGTCACAGCTCCGCACGGATGGTAATTTTTTTAAATATAGCCTATGTTGCTCAGCGCTAATGTAGCATTCTAATGATGAAAGAATTTTTTAAATCGGTCCAGTAGATTTTGAGTTTATTCGTTGCAAACATACATGTATATATACAAAAATACAAAGCTTTCCTCTTTATAATATTAGTATAGAAGTATAGATTAAAATCAAACGCGAATGTTAAAAGTGTTAAGGTTATAAGGAAGCGACTTTATGTATATTGTATTGATATTATATGTGATATTTACTATACTAAAACTGTTTCGCGGCCTTGCCTGTAATATAAAATGTATATTTTGAAAGTTTCGCTGCGATGCGAAATAAAGTAGTTTTAATATTATGCAGCATTCGGAGCAATGACAATAACGTACTGAACGTTATTTCGGTAAACCATTCTGGGCCCTTAGCCAAAGTAACATTATAAAAACGATAGCGAAGTTCGAAAAGAACAAAATGTATGGGATTGACATGAGCCGCGCTAAATCACGTGGTCAACGTCATGTCAATCCCATACATTTATTCTTTTCTAACTTCGCTATCGTTTCGCTATCGTTTTTGTATTGTTACTTTGGCTACGGCCTCTGGTACACCAAATCAGGGTGCTCGTTTATATTTCTTTATAAATTACTAGCTGACCCGGCGGTCTTCGTACCGCATTTCTTTTTTTTTTTAATATAGCCTATGTTACTCAGCGCTAATGTAACATTCTAATGGTGAAAGAATTTTTTAAATCGGTCTAGTAGTTTTTGAGTTTATTCGTTGCAAACATACATATATACAAAAATACAAAGCTTTCCTCTTTATAATATTAGTATAGATAAGCTCGATGGCGCAGTGGTTAACGCGCCCGGTCTGGGATTGCTAGGGTTCAGCAATATTCGAAAAGACTGGTCATCGGATGGGTGACAAAAAATTTATTATCTCGAGCTCTTCTGTGCTTCGAAAGGCACGTAAACTGGGCCGCGATTTACTACTTAAATATGACCGGTCTTTGCAAGAGGTGCTTAACTTTTCCTCTGCTTAACTAGATCCGTCCTACAAACAATTAAAATTCTATTGTGTCTGTATTCGCAGCAGACGACAATTGAAATAGGTATTGTATCCACAAACAAAACTAACCGCTAAAGTTAATCAAAAGAAATCCTTCGCTACAATCGTACGTACGTTTAAATGTTTCTTAGTGTACTCCTCGTACATAATATCTATACATATATACATCTATTCATATAATAAAGCTAAAGAGGGTCGAAAGTCTGTACATGGAACATATTCGAAAAAAAGTTGGCTAGGGATACTTAGAATCACACTTATCACACTTAGAACACGTTCCAACAGTTTTTAGAAATTTTGTCCGTTTGTCTGTTTATCTGTTTATTTGACCGCGCATCACGTAAAAATGGCTGAACGGATTTGCATGAAACTTTGCACATAGACAGACCATGACCCGGACTAGGATATAGAATACTTTTTATCTCGGTAACAGGTTCCTGTGGGATAGTGTAGCCTTCGCGAACGAAGTCGCGGGTGATAACTAGTATGTAATAGTTGTGATGAAGCTTTCCTTCAGGGTGCCTAGTGTGAGTTTTGTTTACTAACCGTATTCATTCGATTACGTTAACGAAAACGAAAATTAGTATGGCATTGAAGCAGCGCCTCCTGGCGGCACACGAGAAGAGTTTTTGCCATACAAATTTTCGTTTTCGTTAACGTGATCGAATAGCGAACGAAAGTCGCACTTGGCACTTTGTAGTCTTCTTATTTACGACTAGTTGCACGCCGTGTGAACCTATTTCTTGTCCTTAGTTATTACGTCGAATAATGTCAATGGCAAAAACGTTTAACTATTTGTAGAACAATCAAATGCTTTGTAAACGGAAACAGCGTTCTTTAGATCTCTCATTAATTAACTAGAAGGAAGAGGTTTAGTTTACATTAAAGGTGTGAGTTAGGAGAAACTACAGTCACATAATTTAATAAAATTACAAGCAATTTAAAAATATAGGCTATGTATGTAATTTTATACTATTACACATCTACTACGAACAGAAAATATGTAATCTCTATAAATAATATAAATTTTAAATTGTAAATAAATACATTTAACCATTTATAAATTAATACTAATCATAACTAACTATCGTATTATTGAAATTACTGACTGAGATTTTTTACACGCTGAGATTCCTATAATTATAGAGTTTTTATTAGTATCTGCTGCTGCTCCGTTTCCGTTATCAAATATAACGATTATTGTACGCGATTGACATAAGTCAACAATACCTATAATTACATTTTTGTCAATCATCATCATCATCATCATCAGCTCATTTAATGTCCCCACTACTGGGGCACGAGCCTTCCCTATGGATGGGTAGGTAGAACGGGCCATAAACCACCTCGCGGGCCCAGTGCGGATTGGTGGTTGTTAACGACTGCTAATGCAGCCGGGACCAATGCGCCTTCCGAAGCACGGAGGAGCTCGAGATGATACATTTTTGGTCACCCATCCGATGACCGGCCTTTGCGAAGTTGCTTAACCTCAGCACTCGCAGACCGGACGCGTTAACCACTGCGCCATCGAGTTCAATTGTTGTCAATGCCATTCAATATTCTTTTTATTAATTTCTATACGTTAGCGCCGCTCACAGACTTAGTTGTCATTTATCTAGGGGGGCAGCTCCGTTTAGATTGCTGACGTTATAGCGGTACTAAGCCATCCATATCTGCCACAAGTATATGGTTTTTTCAATGCAGTTTGGACATCAAGTCTGCTAATTCAATAACATCTCAATAGTGTGTCAGTATTTATATATTTACTAATTTTCCGGAAAGTTCACAAAAAAAAATCAGTAGCACTTACTCCATTAGCTGTCTTCGCATCTACAACTTACTAAGACATAATTATTAACTTTATTTTGTTATGAAATTTTTCATTGTGTCGTCGTAGTGACGTCACATCGAAATGAACAATTCAATTCAATTACAATTGCATGACAAATTAAAGTTGACAATGTGTCAGTAACGACACACATAAGATCTTGATCGGATACACTTTGGGTCTTTTCATTTTGACCACACCTTTCTGATACACGTTAAATAGCATCAGCATGACCGGAGTAATTTGCAAACTCTTCTCTAATAAGTAAATAAACAAAAATGCTATTAGAACAATGGCAAATATATTCGATTCAGATCACCGACACACGATCGTGAACGTTTAAAAATAGCGGAATCAAGGCCTACTATCGCGATGCCCTGCTCCATTATAATAACACATTAATAATAACCTTTAGACAAAAATAACGTAGTACGAGAGTTGTTGTCTCTGATACAAAAATGGCGCCGCATGTTTCATTAAACAACTGGCATCCATAAATAACAGAATTATAAAGAAACACGTTACCATCACAATGCCGAAACACCAGCGAAATAGAATTTAGATGTCACTAGAGATGGGCAAGCGCCCGGTTTTAAACCTGACGTTTTAAAAACGCCCAGGTTTATTCTTATTTATGCCCGGAAAAGTGCGAAGCGAAAAACTCATCATCATCATCATCATCATCATCTCAGCCAAAAGACGTCCACTGCTGGACAAAGGCCTCCCTCACGGATCTCCATGAGGGGTATTTGCCGTAATCGCCACGCTTGGCAGGCGGGTTGGCGATCGCAGTTGATTAAGAGTAACCTCAGAGAGATGCTGCTGCCCATCCTCTGGAATGATAATGATCCCTTAGTCGGCTTTTACGACACCCTCGGGAAGATATGGGGTGGTGAAATTCTTTATCCCCGGCACCACACAGGGGGGAAAAACTCATCATCATCAGACTATACTAGTCCACTGCTGGACATAGGCCTCTCCTTGTGTACACCACTGAGCACGATCCGCGGCTGCTCTCATCCAGCTCTTGCCAGCCACCTTGCGAAGATCGTCGCTCCACCTAGTCTGAGGGCGTCCTACACTACGTTTGCCGATATGCGGTCTCCACTCAAGAACTTGTTTATCCCAAAGGTTATCGGTTCTGAAACTAATATGACCGGCCCACTGCCACTTCAGCTCGCTAATCCGGCTTGATTAAAGATTTCATGACCTAGTTTTTACCTTTGTAGCTTACCTTTGAAGGCACATCAGTGAAGATAACAATTATCAATGGAGCTTGTTAGACGTAATTATTGTAAACAGTCTGTTCAATCGAAAATCCTATGCTAATATATACTACGTAAGTCTACTTTTCATAGCGCTCGTTAGTTCTGACACTAAAAAAAAATAGGTGAGAAACTTTTATTTTAACTAATTGTAGACATACCACCTGTCCGTACCAAGTGGTTTGCTAACTCTTTCCTTTTGCGAACCGCCAAAGAGTGGAATGCGCTACCTGGTCACGTGTTCCCTGTTCACTACAACCTGGGTCTCTTCAAAGCAAGAGTGAATAGGCATTTCCTGTCTAAGCATGTATCACCTTAGGCCACATCCCGCTCACCAAAAGGCAGGTTGGTGGCCAAATGATTAGACAGTTTGCTTTAAAAAAAAAATCTTTTTTCACTTTCGGTGTTTTTATCATATCAATTTTATTTTAACAATGTTACATTATTTATTTTTGATGATATATTTAAGCCAAAATAATTAAATGACATTTTGAACTAACAACTAATTAGGAATAGGAATTGAACTGACGTTTCGGGTCCGCCTCGGTGGCGCAGTGGCTAAGCTCTCGACCCCATATCCAAAGGTCCCGGGTTCAATTGCAGTCGGGTAAGGCAAAGTGTGTTCCGGATTTTTTTAATGCATAGCCAGGATTTGTGATCACCAACCTGTATTTGGCAAGCGTGGTGATTAAGCCATTACCATCAGCTGTAGTGATGACTTGATTTCAATGATTGAAGCTTTTGCCAGCTGTGAGACAATTATAGGTTACTAGCTGTGCCCCGCGGTATTACCCGCGTTAATTAGCGAACAATCTAATTTTCCCGTATTTGCAACATTTTTCATTGCTGCTCCACTCCTATTAGCCATAGCGTGATGTAATATAGCCTATAGCCTTCCTCAATAAATGGACTAATCAACACAATTAAAAAAAAAACAAATCAGTAGTTTCTGATTAGCGCGTTCAACCAAACAAACAAACGGACAAATTCTTCAGCTTTATAATATTAGTATAGATTTACCTTTTTCGGGGTTCGACCGGGTTTAAACCCGGGCAGACTAAATAGGTTAAAACCCAGTGCCCATCTCTAGATGTTACTGAATTAATATTAAAGCATTGTCGCTTCTCTAGCCGCGCCCCGAGGAAAGTAGGAAATGCTCTGTGATTTTAAAATGAAAATAATGTTATTTTCGCAGCAAATACTGTTTGGTTTAGCGTGGCCGTCGCTTGTCCAGATTTGCTATTCCGGACGGCTTAGCCTTTGTGGATTTCGAGATTATGACAAATGATAACATCCTGCTTTTTTGTGTAAAGAAACATTTTACACTTTCAAAATTTCGGGTTCCATTTTAAATAACATTTTGGCGGTTGGAAACGCTAGCTAGTTAGTATAAAACATTGTACATGTGCATGAGTTTACCTACTAAGTAGGTCTACGTCTTAATTTGAACGTATAAGTTTAAATTGACAAGTAAACCAACTTTTATTTTCCTTTTAGTTGTCCTATACCTCAAAGGTTGTCTGGAAGAGATCGCTTTGAGCGATAAGACCGCCTTTGCGCATCATAATATAAACATTTCGTTGTTTGTTTTTACTTATCTGTATGTGTGTGTGCAATAAAGAGTTTTATCTATCTATCTATCTTTTTATTTCTTCAAGTAAATAGTTATCGCTTATGTCCACTGTCCCAACGCTGGGCAAAAAATTCAAAATTCAAAATCATTTGTTTGAAAAATTCAAAGTGTCCAGCTCTTTTCTCCCTTACAGCGTCAAAAATATTGGAAAATGCCCTATCAAATTCTGCTATGATAGGGCATTTTTCAATATTTTTGACCTGACACTTTCCAATACAATAAACACAAAGATATAGAAGACAACCACAACAAGTAAAAAATAAACACAAAAAAAAAAGCCAGCCATAAAAGGCAAGCCTCCATCATGGAAATCGAGTCGTT
Organism: Eudonia mercurella; assembly: GCA_963082485.1. Classification (NCBI taxonomy): domain Eukaryota; kingdom Metazoa; phylum Arthropoda; class Insecta; order Lepidoptera; family Crambidae; genus Eudonia; species Eudonia mercurella. The sequence goes on along the minus strand of OY720045.1, from coordinate 13,191,847 downwards.
GCAACAATTATTTAGTATCAGCTTAATCACCACGCTTGCCAAAAACCCGAGCTATGCATCGAAAACACGAAATTTACTTTGCTCCAACTGGGAACTGAACTCGTGGCACCAATAGTATCTACTATCCCATTTTTACTGTTAATAAGAACTTCACCATTGTTCGTGGTTTTCATAAAATAAAAATAATAATATTAGACAAGATATACATTGTTCTGGAGGAGCTCTATGGCGCAGTGCTTAACGCGACTGGTCTGCGAGTGCTGAGGTTAAGCAACTTTCGCAAAGGCCGGTCATCGGATGGGTGACCAAAAATTTATCATCCTCCTCTGTGCTTCGGAAGGTACGTAAAGCGGTTGGTCCTGGCTGCATTAATAGTCGTTAACAACCACCGCACTGCACTGGGCCCGCGTGGTGGTTTATGGCCCGTTCTCCCTATCCATCCATAGGGAAGGCTCGTGCCCCAGCAGTGGGGACGTATATGAGCTGGCGATGATGATGACATTGTTCTGATCCCTAACTAAAGTACTCCTTTTTATGGAAATCAGAAACAACGACAAAACTACCTAGACCCCACACAATATCAAAAAGTTCGTTTTCGACATTGACGCGACCGGGAATCGAACCCGAAACCTCAGAGTTAGCGCCGCCCAAAGTCCGGCGTGCCACTCGGCTACGGAGGTCGTCAACTCAACTCTCTCATATAACCAGTATATAAATAGGGCAGTACATAAGGTAATTTTCAATTCTAGCTAAGTCCACTTTTTAGGGTTCCGTAGCCAAATGGCAAAAATCGGATGTCTGTGTGACTGTGTGTCTGTATGTCTGTCTGTCTGTCTGTCCGTCCGAATGTCACAGGCCACTTTTTCCCGAAACTATAAGAACTATACTGTTGAAACTTGGTAAGTAGATGTATTCTGTGAACCGCATTAAGATTTTTACACAAAAATAGAAAAAAACAATGAATTTTGGGGGTTCCCCATACTTAGAACGTTCCCCATAGTTAGAACTAAAACTCAAAAATTTTTTTTCTTCAAACACATACGTGTGGGGTATCTATGGATAGGTCTTCAAAAATGATATTGAGGTTTCTATTATAATTTTTTTCTAAACTGAACAGTTTACGCGAGAGACACTTCCAAAGTGGTAAAATGTGTGTGGCCCCTGTAACTTCTAAAATAAGAGAATGATAAAACTAAAAAAAATATATGATGTACATTACCATGCAAACTTCCACCGAAAATTGGTTTGAACGAGAACTAGTAAGTAGTTTTTTTTAATACGTCATAAAGTACGGAACCCTTCGTGCGCGAGTCCGACTCGCACTTCGCCGGTTTTTACTAACTGACAAACAAGGACTTTTGCGTATTATGATTCTCAGTAGAAATCTGGTAGAATTTGTATAAAACATATATATTTGATCAGTTTTGAAAATAACCACTTGTATATGTATAACTTATTGTGAATGAATGAATGAATGAATAAATGAATGAATGAAATTAAATTTTATACAAGTTAACTAAATTAGACAAGCGTTTTTAAATCGTTTAAAAATCGATTCATAAATACATTTCCAAATGTGCCTTTTAGTTATGCTTCGCGGACTTTGGACCAGTCCTCCCATTCTGATCTAAACTTGGTCCGGCAGCGGCCTGGTTTGTTGGGACCATCGCGTCGGCAGTTCCAAGGACCTACTACTGTACCGATAAAGCTCTTATTCCGATCTATAGTTCGGACGACCAACTTCCACAGTACGCCTCTTACAATACCTACAGAATGGAAGAACTAATTTGAGTTGTGACCGATAGTTTGATAGAGATACCGGGTAAGCACTCGCCCTTCATCTCACCTGATGTTAAGTGACGATAAGCCGAAGGTGGAAGCTCATTTCACCCGGAACCCTCAACTACTGAGGTACTGGCTATCTTATCTCTATATAGCTGCCGGAACACAACAATGCTAAAACGATCCTAAGTGGTAGCTTGCCAGGCGGGCATACAAGCCCTACCACCAACCAAACCGAGTACACAAACATGTAGGGAGTGTGCCGTGGTAGAGGTATGTGTGGTTGTGATGATGGAGGGTTCCATGGCGATGGTAAATAACGACTGCGTCTCTTTATGTGATGTATATTTACAGTGACTACATTGTGACTAACTTATTATCTAAACCTTACAAGACTATTTATACAATAATAACTATGTAGATGTTGGAGGGAGGATGCCGTGTCTTATCTTTATCAGATCTACACGCGATTAGGAATGCGTTTACAAACTCTTTAACCATACGTGAGGATAAGAAATTATGTGGCGACCGCAGGCCGCAACAGTACTCCCCCTCTAGAAAAGGAATCCATCAGGTCTTCAGCTTCTTTTGCGTTTTCCGCTTGCAAATGCCAGTCGTGCTCTAATTTACATTAAGTCGTGATGAGCGTGCTCAAGTCTTCGTTGATAAGACGAGCGATCTCCAGTCTACGGTGAGTCGAGACGAGCGTCTGCTACCACGTCTGCGGTGAGTCGAGACGTGTGGAGGAGTGCGACGGTACTTTTTGGCCGTCGAGTGATGCCGAGGAACCAGGAAGCGATACGTTGCTGCAATGGAACCTTGAGGTTGGCTTTGAATGCTGCTAATGAGAGCTGTTTTCTTGTATTCTTTAATATATGAACAAAATACTTGTTATATATCTTTTAAAAACGAACGACGACGATCATTACACGAATGATTTTTATAAGAAACTTGATTTTTCTTTAAAACGTATAAAATTGCTCTCAACATCCTAATATTTTTAGTAAATTTATTTTTTTCATGTTATACCAAGATAATAATTATATTAACAGTTTCCGTTGGGAATCGAACCGGGGACCGGTGGTCTGCGGACAGAGGTGGTTGAAAAATTGTGAAACCCAATAACTTGAGTTTTTATGAGCGATATGTTACACGTTATCATATAATACAGATAGCATCGACTCACTTGCTTATATATTAAACTCTTCAGCGTATTATCGACGGATGGATGAGCGGACAAGCCTTTATATCATATTAAGCCGAAATTGCGAGTTGCGAGCGATATTTAAAATTTTTACAAATGAATTGCTTATTGTGCGGTAACTCAACCATTAACTCGATGGGATCTTGAGATATGTATGTTTTTTATTTATCGTTATTTTCGGCTTACATCATCACATCATAATAATTTTGATTGATTTTAATTTAATTTTGATTTGTTTTTGTTTTTATTTTGATTTTGATTTTAATTATTTGATTTAGATTTAGATTTTAATTTAGATTTAGATTTTAATTTGAATCTGTCATAGTTTGATTTTGTCTGTTCAGTTTTATTTAATCTGATAATTATATTGCATGTCGTGTCTGCCTATAATTAAGACAACACTTAGCCTTAAGGGGGTGCCGCGCGGAATTTCGAAAATTTACGTGTTTTTAAGTCACTGGTGCTAGGCGCTGAATAGGTCATATACATTAAAATGACTAGTGTAGGTTAGCTCGATCCTTTCACAAGGCGTTGTTGTCTTGGAATTTGAAACAAATACCCAGAAACTGCATAAACAATACGTAAAATAATGATATCTAAAAACTTATTTCTTCAGAAACTTTGTAAATATAGCACAAATGAAACAATGATCCGACATCAAAATGTTTGTATTGTTATTCCGCAGGGCACTGTTGTCTTATTTTTTAATTAAAAAACATGAATATGAAAATATTAAGACTTTTATTATTTTTTACCCAAACGCCTATGATTTTACGAAAGTAAACATTGCTCTAAATTAATAACCAGCCTACTCTGTACAGATATTAGTGTGCGAGCTTATTCGTTGTCGTGCGCCGTTGTCACACCACTGCCACGCGCCGCTCGCTCGCTATCATAAAGAATCTTAAACTCGCAGTTTTGCGTCCGCACTGCACCCCCTTAAGATAAACTTGTATTTTTGAATTTTAATAGTGTATGTTTTGTTGGTAGTCCATATAAAATAAATAAATAAAAAATAAATCATCATCATCCCTCATTATCAGCTCATTTTATGTCCCTACTGCTGAAGCACGAGCCTTCATCAAGGATGGATAGGGAGAACGGGCCATGAACCACCACGCGGGCCCAGTGCAGTGCGGTGGTTGTTAACGACTGCTAATGCAGCCGGGACCAACGGCTTTACGTGCCTTCCGAAGCACGGAGCTCGAGATAATACATTTTTGGTCACCCATCCGATGACCGGCCTTAGCGAAAGTTGCTTAACCTTAGCAATCGCAGACCGGACACGTTAACGACTGCGCCATCGAGCTCCTCAAATATTTTAGTGTCATCATCATCATCATCATCTCAGCCAAAAAGACGTCCACTGCTGGACAAAGGCCTCCCTCAAATAATTTTAAGGGGAATTTGCCATAATCGCCACGCTTGGCAGGCGGGTTGGCGATCGCAGTAAGGTGAGAATAATCACAGAGAGACGCTGCTGCCCATCCTCTGGAATGGTCCAATAGTCGCCTTCTACGACACCCACGGGAAGAGATGGGGTGGTGCAATTCTTTACCCCCGGCACCACACGGGGAATTTTAGTGTAAATAATAAATATTGTTTAAATATTTTACTAGGTTGGCACCAATGTTTGACGCTTAGTAGTGCAATGCGCTTGGCCCGATATCCGAAAGTGCTGGGTTCGATTCCCAGGTTGGGCAAAATGTGTTTTCGTGTTATCCGATGTGTCGTTGTGATCAATAACCCGCATTTGGTAAGCGTAATGAAGACAATACCCCTAAATAGTAGTGATGATGACTTGATTTCAATGATAGTAGACCTTTGCCCAGCAGTGGGACAGTATAGAGGCTAATACTTACTAAATTTTAATTAAAAAAGACAAATCAATTTTATGTCTGTAACAACAGAACATATTCAATACTAGTTGTCGCCCGCGAGTTCGTTACCGAAGACTACGCTATCCCACAGGAACCTGTATCCGGGATAAAAAGTATCCTATATCCTAGTCCGGGTCATGGTCTGTCTATGTGCAAAGTTTCATCCAAATCCGTTCAGCCATTTTCACGTGATGCGCGGTCAAATAAACAGACAAACAGACAAAAAGACAAACAGACAAAAATTCTAAAAACTGTTGGAACGTGTTCTGTTATCGATTCTAAGTATCCCCAGCCAACTGTTTTTCTTCAGACTTTCGACCCTCTTTAGCTTTTTAGCTTTATTATATGTTTAGATAGATAAATGTATAGATAGAAGCCTATTGTATGAGCGACTGACATCTTTTGAAACTTTTTAGAGCTCGTTCCATGGATTGTTAACCTGAGTAGAAATAGTTTCAACCCGTTAAATAAACAGAATTCGTTACACATCGAAAAGCTCATATTTAACGGCGTCGTCGTCTGTCGAATTCGCTACCGATGTTAAATCTATCCATATACTCTATGTGCCTTACAAATAAACAAAGCTTATGCTCCGAGTAGTTATTCCGTGTTTTGTTCCTGTCATGTAAACGTCATTTAAAATTGACGTAAGAGTAAAAGAGACAAAACTCGGAATTATTATATTATTCGAAGCTTATGCTTTGTTTATTTGTAAGACCCTATCTATACTATTAATAAAGAGGTAACGTCTGTGATTATGTTTGTTTGTTTGTCGTGGCTAATTTCTGGAACTACTAGTCAAATTCTAAAATTTCTTTCACTGATAGAATGCTATATGCCTTGTGGTATTCTATCAGCAAAGGCTATATTTCATTTTGATAAAAAATCCCATTTTCATCAAGATTTTTGGCTGCTTTATTTTGCTGTGGACAAAGTCGCGGAAAAAATGCTAGAAGGGTATGAAATGCAAAGCGTTGCGTTCATGGAGCCTACCACACTGCGTTAACACGAAACGAAACGTCACTTTCAAAGATCATCGTTCACCTGTCCTTGTAGTCAATCAAATATTGAAGTATTCTGAGTGGTAGAGCCACGCTGCGTTGCAGCACGAAATGGGCCGGCTCCTCTCACAGAATATCGGCGTGAAACATTGGCACTCGTTGCTGTTGTGTTACGTCCGGTGAGTGAAAGTACTGGAGGCCAATCTCTCACACCTCCCCTCTCCCAATTCCTACTCCCTCCTCGAGATCCAACTCCTTCCTCAAGGCCGGCAACACATCTGCGATTACTTTGGTGTCCATAGGCGGCGGTGATTACTTTCCATCAGGTGACCCGCCTGCTCGTTTGCCTCCTTTAACATAAAAAACTAAAATAAAAGTAAGGATTGCGCAGAGACACGCTGGTATGGGACGTGTAAATAATGTATCAGCTGCTTCACTTCCCGTGCATGTCGTAAGAGCCGTCTAAGGGACAAGAGTTCCAAGATGCTCGCACATCTTGGAACCCTTCATCATCTTTTAAGGCCGGCAACGTGTCCGCGATTACTCTGGTTTTGCGGGTATCCATGGGCGGCGGTGATTACTCTCCATCAGGTGACCCGCCTGCTCGTTTGCTTCCTTCTTATATAAAAAAAAACATCAGGCGTTCGGTTAGCAACCTATCACTGATGATATCTATTCCACCTCAGACCTACTTTGATGATAATAAATGTGGAGATATTTTTATATTGCTTACATATAGACTTTTTTGTAGGATGTAGGAAACCCTCAGACTAGGTGGAGCGACGATCTTCGCAAGGTGGCTGGCAAGAGCTGGATGAGAGTAGCCGCGGATCGTGCTCGGTGGCGTGCATTGAAGAGGCCTATGTCCAGCAGTGGACTAGTATAAGCTCATGATCATATCTGTGCTGATGATAAAATAAATAAATATTTAATAAATAGTTTTATTTAAAACACTTGTTACAATACATGTTAAGATGATGACAAACTTATTAATTCCATATATAATTACAACTTCATTTTCCATCTTTCAATTTATTTTCAAATTAATATAACTATTAATTCACGAATTGGTGCAAGTAGCGCCTCTAGCGGTAAAACATTTCAACTACCTCTCATTCTCCTCCCAATAGTCTATGGTTGATTTCGGGATGCCGCAAAGGCCGCAACGGTTTGCCGGCTGCATTGCGAATTTGCGACCGGAAGTCGTTCGTCGACCATTACCTAACTGTAGGGAGTAATTGACCCACGTTAATGCAAGTTGGAAGCGCAACAGGGCTTAGAGAGACGCGCCACAGAGCAGGCACTTTGAACAGGGTAACTAAATTATTAATTGAAATGAAATTACTTTTACGAATCTACTCGCGTTTATTATACACATTAATTTGATTTAATGTTTATACTGACGTTTTGAACCCTTTGCAAGGTCCGTGGTCACAGAAAGCAAAGGACCCTAAATCCGTAAATGTAGTTTTTTTTCAACGTGCAGTGTTCTCGTAAACTTAAGAAAAAATAAAATAATAACTGAATCGAAGCTCAATGACTCAGTGTTTAACGCGCCCAGTCTGTGACTGCTGGAGTTAAGCAAGTTTGGCAAAGGCTGGTCATCGGATGTAACCAAAAATGTATCATCTCGAGCTTCTCCGTGCTTCGGAGGGCACGGTAAGCCGTTGGTCCCGGTTGCATTGGCAGTCGTTAACAATCCGCACTGGGCCCGCGTGGTCATGTCCCATCAGTGGTGACATAAATCGAGCTGGTTATGAAGATGCTGCGTGGTGGTTTATGACCCGTTCTCCCTATCCATTCATAGGAAAAGTTCGTGCCCTAGCAGTGGGGACACAAAAATGAGCTGATGATGATGATGATAATGAATGCAAGATGGAAGCGTTACAGGGCTTAGAGAGACGCGTCACAGAGCAGACACTTTGAAAAGTGTAACAAAGTTATTAAAACTACTTGAAATCGCTTCTGTGGTCTCGCGTCCCAAGCAGGAGGTACATGTTTGTTCACTCGGTTTGGTCGGTGGAAGAACTTGTTTTGAGTCTGCCACCATCTTACCTAAATATTAGGTCCTTACCTATGAAATTGACGTTTTGTATGAAGATTTTTTGTGAAATTATATTTATCATACTAACTTTTTTTTTTTTTGTTTTCTTAGCATCTATTTATGTTAACACTGTAAAAAATGTAGAGTAGTGTGTTTGTTTCACTAGCTAAATATAGCAGACATTAAAAAGAAAAAAAAATCAAGTCCCTTCAAAACTACTATGAAACAAAAGGTCAATTCCGCAAACAAAAAAAAGAAGTCAATTAAAAAAACAAATTGGGCGTAAAAGACACAAAATGAATAATCATTGTTATTACTGAAGCCTAAGTAACATAGTCCTAATTAAAGGTGTATAATAATATTAACAACCGGTGTTGACTTTTAGAAGTAATAAACTTATTAATAAGTGAGAAAAAAACGTCAATTTCATATGTAAGGACACTGTTGTGTTTCGGCAGTTAAAGATAAAATAACCATTGCTTGTGTGGTTCCAGTTGTTGATTGCGGGTCCTGATTTGAGGATGAATTAGGCTTCCACATTCAGCCTTAGCATTATTTAATGTCAGGTGATATAAAGGTCGAATTCTTAACCGTAAGGAATAAAGAAAGAAAGAGAAAATAGCTTTTTCAAAGACGACACGTAGCTACGCTTGTAGCTACGAGCAGTAGCTTAGGGCAGGGTTTCTTAAAGTGGGACCCCTTAGGGGTCCATCCATAGCATGTGTATCATGAGTGCGCAGTAGCTCAGTAAACTCTTAACACATTAAATTGTGCAGTAAACTCACCATTTCTCGGCTAAGCCACGTACTCGCAGTGACGATGACGCATCATTGTCGTCGTTGGGAAACTACCAATAAAAGTGATTTTTTAATATAAATAAGGCTTGTTTTCTTTTCCTAAAAATAATCTTTGACAGGGGTCCGTGGAATTGTTTAAATTGTGAAAGTGGTCCGTGACTGCAAAAAGTTTAAGAAACCCTGGCTTAGGGCTAAGAGTGTATTCATTTGTGTTTACATCTTATATACATTTTTTTAATCAGGTGAAACATTGATCACAGCTCGTGTTCTCTAAAGTGGTATTCCACATTATTTAGTTCTACTGTATAATTCTGGAGATATTCACCCTAGAGTCGCCTAGAACGCTATAGTTACCCACTTTAGCAGCTACTTAAGGATCAAATTCAAATTCAAATTAAAACTTCTTTATTTGCTAGAATACATGGTAATTAAGATGGTAACAACTTTTACGGACATCATGATTCGCATAAGCATAAGCATGCAAGCATGCAAGTACAATTCGACATTGTTACAAAATCAATTGAATCAATAAGTATAAGAAATAATTATCATATTAAAGTTAAATTAAATTAAATTTTTAAATTGCAATCTGAATATCAAGATAGTGAATTAAGAATAGTATAGTGTTCACACAATTTCAATTAAATATGACGACCTTTATTTAAAAAATCTTTAATGTCATAAAAGTTTACGGTCAATAGCCATTTATATAAATAAATAGATATATACCTGATTCAGATGTACCCCCATTCTATGGTACTAATGAGCAATATATTGTGCATCAGCTGGAAACAGCCAGTATGTGCACTCAATACAAAGTCCGAGCTGACGCAACACTTCCAAAATTATTATTTATTATTTGCTTTGAATACAGAATTTATCTCACAAATATGGATCGTAAAACTGTTTTCAAAGAAGTTTGTTTATTTATATTATTGTAAGTCTTTAAACGTCTTGCTGATATTTTTGGACATTCTCGCGTAAACAAGAGAACTTTAATCGTGTATTTTCAGTAGCTAAAACGTTACTTTATTTTATTTTCTACTAACTTTTTAGATCTCTGTATAGTCTCTGTAAAAAGTTTCATTGAAATTAGCATAATCGTTTGAAAAGTTTTAACATTGAACTTTTTATAGGATACTTATTTATTTGTATTTATTCAAGTTCAACGGTGTTTGTTATTTAAAACAGGCGATAAAAGTGACCCATCTAATTTTCGGCCTATATCCATACTACCGGCTCTTAGTAAAATTTTTGAAAAAGTTCTTTTTAATCAATTGCTGTCACATTTTACAGATAACCAGTTACTTCATAACAAACAATTCGGTTTCACCAAAGGTAGAAATACAACTGACGCGGGTGTTGCACTCATTAAGCATATTTTCGATGCATGGGAGCAGAAACAGGATGCGATAGGTATCTTTTGTGATTTATCGAAAGCTTTCGACTGTGTCGATCACGAGACTTTATTATTAAAAATGGAACATTATGGTGTCTCAGACAACTCGCTTACCTTATTGAAATCATACCTCACTGGCAGAGTTCAAAAAGTTAATATTAACGGTACCGATTCTTCTGGCGCTCCGTTACTCATGGGGGTGCCCCAGGGTTCAATATTAGGACCTCTTTTATTTCTCATTTATGTAAATGATCTACCTTACTACACCGAAGATCTTTGTGAGATAGTATTATTTGCTGATGACACCTCATTGATTTTTAAAGTTGATAGACATAGAGCAATATTTGACGACGTAAGTAATACTCTCTCTCAAATATTACATTGGTTTACCACTAATAACCTGCTGCTTAATGCAAAAAAAACTAAATGTGTGAAATTCACGATGCCTAATGTGAAGCAGGTTAATACCAGTATCACTATGAACGATGAAATAGTTGAAATTGTTAACTCGACAGTTTTCCTGGGTATTACCTTGGATCACAAATTACAATGGGGTCCTCATATTGCTGCCTTGGCAGGAAGACTTAGCTCGGCTGCCTATGCGGTTAGAAAAATAAGGTCACTTACTGATGTTGAAACGGCAAGATTAGTTTACTTTAGTTACTTTCACAGCGTCATGTCATATGGTCTTTTATTGTGGGGCTCAGCGGCTGACATTGAAACTATTTTTGTCTTACAGAAAAGAGCCATTCGAGCTATTTATAGCCTTAGACCCCGTGATACGCTGAGAGAGTTATTTAAGCAGATTAATATTTTAACTGTAGCTTCACAGTATATTTATGAAAATATCGTTTATGTTTATAAAAACTTAGATAAATTCGAAAAAAAAAGTAATACCCATAATTTTAACACAAGAAATAAAAACAAACTTGCCGTTCCAAAACTTAGACTCAATAAGGTCGGTAATTCATTTGTTGGGAAATGTATAAATATATACAATAAAGTGCCTGTCACTATAACGGAACTGCCGCTACACAAGTTTAAGACAGAAATAAAACAAGGGCTAATGAAAAAAGGTTACTATAAAATTAATGATTATCTTAATGATAAGAATGTGTGGTCATCTTAGTCTGCTCGCCTGCACATAAATAAAATTTACTCATATAATTTTTATACTGATATATAGCCTTTATAAGCAGTGTCCTACAGATAACAAACAGCGTTGAGTTAAATATATCATTCAGTTTTTATTTAGAGTATCTTGAGTGTGTCATGCTCTCTTTATTGTCTCTGCGGTGGTGGCGTGTGCGTCGGGTCGTTACGTTCCCTAAAATATGGTTGAGCGAAGCGATGGCTGATTCATATGTCATACTCGTGAACGGGTGCCGCCTGTGGAGGCTGGTCTGCTCTTGCATACTTATCTTATTTTTAGTATTATTCACTATAGTTTGACTCTGTTCTTCTAAAACAATTTTTGACTTTTACTAGAACTGTAGTGGTACTGTATGACATTGTGGAAATTGAAATTTTTGCCTGATGTAAATTTGTTAACCTAGAATTTTTATTTTTTTTGTTTATATTTTTTTTTTTTTTTTTTTTTTTTTACATGTTGTGGTTGTCTTCTATAAGTATGTTTTGTGTTTATTGTAATGGAAAGTGTCCTGCTATGATCGGACATTTTCCAATATTTTTGACGCTGTAAGGGAGAAAAGAGCTGGACACTTGCTGAGTTTCTTGCCGGTTCTTCTCAGTACAAGATCTCCCGCCCAGAGTAGACTTACGAACCGATGGCATAGTGACATTCACAAGAGCTACTTGTAGCCTAAACTGAATAAAATGATTTTGAATTTGAATTTGAATTTGAATTTTGCTTGCGCTTGCATTAAATCAATAATATAACACAACAAACACGCTATGCAAAAATAAACTTTATGTTAAAGCTCTATGATTATTTACATATAATTTTACGCAAATATGTTGCGAACAAATTACAATTTGAAAAAAGACAAAGTGTTGAAAAAATTCCTCGAGCTGGATTCGAACCCGCACCCCACGACATGCCGGGTCAGGTGCACTACCAATTATGCTATTGTGGCTCCGTGCCTCTTGGTGCGGGTTCGAATCCCGCACGAGGAATATTTTTAACACTTTGTCTTTTTTCAAATTAAAGCTCTATGTCAAAAAATAATATATCTACCTAGAACTTAATTGAAATTTTACTGGATGATTGTTAGGAAGCAGAGTGGTCTTCAATTGTTGCTAAAGCAATAAATCAAAAAGAGAAAAAGTGTCGATCACTGGTCGGCCCAACATGTTTTTTAATATTCTGGAATAGAATAGCTGCTGTCAATGTAACATTAATTCCAAAAATAATCCCGTAGTATCGTAACTCCTCATTATTTTAAATGAGTACACTGAGCTACTTCGGTCTGTGGCATTGCACTGAACATAATCTGGATTTATTCTTTCGCCTAATCCGTTCTGGTACTGAAGTTGGTCTGGCTTAATACATCCTGTGACATGAATTACCTCGAGCTGATTTAACAAATTACTTTTCGTATAGTATTTACCAAGGAGTTTGTTCTTTAAGAAGAAATCGAAAATATTTATATTACTTTTTAAACAATCATGGTCACTTACATCAGAATAAATATTATTAACGGTATTATTACCATGTTTTTTGTTGTGTGTGAGTATCCGATATTTCGCCATAATCACGGATGTACTGAAGTTATTGCGGGATTATGAGCAGACAAAACTGTCTACCCTCGTCCTTAGTCGATTTTTGCGCACGAAACTCGTACCACTGTCTCGTAAGTCACTATTCACTCGAACTTGTCCTCGACACACTACACTGGCCGCATTACACACAACAAAAACATGGTAATAATCTCGTTAATTATAAATTTATGCTAACGAAAATAGTTAGATGTGAAAAAATTAAGTACAAGAGTCGGACTTAATGCCAAATGGCATTCTCTACCAGATGACCTAAAGGCAAAACAGAAAAATGGTAAGCGGTGCGACAAAGAACGTAGGTGAACCGTATACTACATATAAGAACTGATATATACATATCTATTAAGTTTACTTAATTAAATGTTTACTTAATTTATATTATTAATATACCTACTATTAATTTTTTTTTTAAATAATAATAGATTACATAAACATACTTAAACATAACAGAAGAAAAGATAATGGGAAACTCTTACGTGGGTGTTGATAGGAATCAACAATATCGGAAGTAGAAACAGTTTATAAGTTATGTTTATACCTACCATGGTTTAAAGAACAATTTACTTCGAGCTTGTCTGATTTTTTTGGGGAGAGCGTTCCATAACCGAATGCTCTGAACCGCGAAGGAATCTGCAACGAATCCAGAATGATGCAAAGGAGTGGCGAGAAGATGATTATTTGATGAGCGAAGTTGGCGGGCATGAGTAGAGCTAAGGAAACTGAAAATACATTTTAAGTAAGAAGGAGAATTAAGAACATTTATAATTGAAAGTAGGGTTGAAAGAAAGGTCGTCGCCATTAAGTCTGATTCTGGACCGAAATCTACTACCAGAGATAACGACCCTGCCTCCTCAAATCCAGTCTATATTCCATATTTATGAAGTCTGAAATCTACTTACATTGTTGCCTTCGGATAGTTAAACCAAAATTTCAACAGAACTTTCTAAACTTACATTACAAGTATAGTCGCCAACAAAGGTTTTCAACCAAACAGGATGTTATATCGCACCTTTTTAGGAATTTCATCATCAGCTCATTTTTATGTTTCACTGCTGGGGCACGAGCCTTCCCTATAGAGAGAATGGGCCATAAACCACCACGCGGGCCCAGTGCAGATTGGTAGTTCTTAACGACTGCTATTGCAGCCGGGACCAACGGCTTTACGTGCCTTCCGAAGCATGCAGGAGCTCAAGATGATAAATTTTTAGTCACCAATCCGATCACTCACAAACTCACAAACCGGGCACTCACAAACCGGGCGCGTTAACCGCTGCGCCATCGTGCTCCTCCTTTAGGAATTTACGAAATTATAATTTAAACAAAAGCTTCTAAAATCAAAATATTTCGCCCTCCGCCCATTCCCGCCCTTCTCCCTTCGGCATCAGTGACCTAGATACTGCGATCCTTAACTAAGTGCCCTTTCGTTCCAACGGTTAGGTGATGGAAAACTCGAAAAAAGGATATAATAAGCATATTGTTGGCTGGGAAGATAACTGTTGCCGTAAAGTACATAAAAAATATGTAGAAAATTGGTATAAATTCACCAATCAATACGTAGTTACTCGATTTCGAACTCAGAGACGTCTCAGTAGATTACACTTCAATGAATTTAGACATTTGACATTTTATTTACATTTAAATCAATTTATTGTTATTTTGTGATTTCATCCCTTTGGATTGTGTTCTATTAAACATAGGAAAACAAGAAAAAAAATAAGAAAGGAAAAAAAAAATTTACATTTTTTTGTATTACAACTGTTGCCAATACAGGCTTTCCAAATAGGTATTCTGGCAGTTTAAAATTCGTTAAAAAATTTACACCATCCGCATTTTCCCTGGTTCCTGTCCAGAATTTGACCAGAAAGAAACCACCCTACAACCTGTTACTACCGCTTACATAGAAGAGACCGCTAACCAGAATTGTTTTTGCTTTGTTCCTGTTCGAAGCGTAGTGTTACCAGTGAAAGAACTGTGCATATAAACAAATAAACAAAAACTGCAGGGTTTATAACGCGAGCGTGGTACCCTAGGAGTTGCTAGAGTCCATGGGTTGCGTTAATCCATCTGGCCGATTATATCCTCATGTGTTGAGGTAATATAAAAAAGGTTGGTTGCTTGTATTACATTACGACCTAGCGCTCGTGCTCAACACACTTCTTTATATGATGCTTTACGTTCAAAATGGCATGTTCGACTGCTCGTAATCCGTCAAAATGTCCACCACACGGCTCTTGATGAGGCACGCCACATGTTTATAGCCACCTAATTAGCTGACCGTCATTAAAATGAGATTGCAGACGTGTGGAAAGCAGGGACCTATTGTCTAATTTCAACCTCTATCACGATACCTTTCAAAGGTATTTACGCTTGTCATTTTGCATAGACTCCAAATAAATAATAATGAATAATGTTAATTATATTATGTTATAAATAATGTTTCCCACACTCACACCAATTATCTAGCCCCAAGAAAAGCTTCCTTAAGAAAATCGTTATATGGTTAACTAGACAACGGATAAACATACATAATATACTTAAATACATCCTTATTATACATAGGAAACACCCAGACCCGAAACAATTTAGAAAAACAGGTATTTCTAAATTGATCCGACCGGGGATCGAACCCGGGACCTCAGAGATGGCGACACCTTGAAAACCGGTGTGTAAGCCACTCGACCAAGGAGGTCGTCAAAATGTCACATTAAAGATGTCTTTCATTCAACATCATTCAAAAACGCGTCGCGATCGTAATCACTGACACTTGTGAATTAGTTTGACTTTGAAGTTCTTGAATAGCTTTTAAATAGGTAGGTGGTAAGATTTGTTTGTTCGCTTGGCTAGCTATCACCATCTTATCCTATTATGTCGCCATAACATCAATGTTTGTAGCATTGTTGTGTTCCGGCAGCTAGAGATAAGATAGCCATTGCCTCACTAGTTGAGGTTTCCGGGTGAAATGTGTTTCTATTAATTAGCCTTATCATCACTTAACATTAGTTGAGATCAAGGTACTGTGCCTACCCGTTCAATTTTGAAATAAATGACAAATTGAAAGGTATTACGATAGGTATTAGAGTTAGAAAATAAGGCCCCTGGTTTTTTATAGTCAGGTTAGTACCTATGACTATAAAAGACTAGTGTTGTCGTTGATACCGCTGAATGTAGCTTTAGGCTGCAAATGGTCCGATAATGTAAATGCTTTAAATAGTTACTGAGGAGGTCTTAAATGTTGATGCAATTTGCAAATCCGTCAAGTATGTACGTGTGCGTCTTCTTAAAGGACATTACTTTTAAGCATAACGCGCTCGACATATCCTTGTTTGATTGTTGTCCATTTGTTGTTTCTAAAGTTTCTTAACTTGTAATCAGGGCCGTCTTTAACCTATTGGAGGCCCTGGGCACTTACGGATAATGGGGTCCTTATGCTGCGCTAGATTTTAGTAAAACAGGCAAAAGGAGTAGATAAACAAAACTCTAGATTCATTCAACTGGTATTTTTATTTATTTGCAGCCAGATAGAGTTGCCAGTGTAAGGCCTCTGGTTTATTTCAATTAAAAACCAAAAAAAGTCAATAAGTAAGTAAGTCTTGTTTCGCAAAACAAATATATTTATCGGTAATATCGATTATCGGTTAGTAATCTTGTAGGAACAAGGGGGCTCCATCGATTGCGGGGCCCTGTGCACTTGCCCAGAGTGCCCAATGGTAAAGAAGGGCCTGCTTGTAATGTCGCAACCATAAATGTAAATGCTGTAATGCGTAAGCCACTATGCCATCTGGCTGGAAACCCTTTAACACAACTCTCTAATTGACAATTGCAAATTTGCCAATATTGACTAACAACAGTCCATTTAGTGTTTAATCATCTTCATCATCATCATCATCATCATCATCATCATCATCATCTGATGATACTAGTCCACTGCTGAACATAGGCCTCTCCAAGTGCACGCCACCGAGTACGATCCGCGGCTTCTCTCATCCAGCTCATTTAGTGTTTATTAATGTAATATCCTAGCATTATGCGTGTTGGCTGTATGGTAGTGGCCTCAGTATTCGATAGGAACCAGTCTTTTTTTCCTGTAATTGTAAGAAATAGGGGACATCAGCTCAATTTTATGTCCCCACTGCTGGGGCACGAGCCTTCACTATGCATGGATAGGGAGAACGAGCCATAAGCCACCACGCGGGCCCAGTGCGGATTGGTAGTTGTTAACGACTGCTAATGCAGCCGAGACCAATGACTTTACGAGCCTTCTGAAGCACGGAGGAGCTCGAGATCATACATTTTTTGGTCACCCATCCGATTACCGGCCTTTGCGAAAGTGGCTTAACCTCTTCAATTGCCATCAATTGGCTCTTGTATTGTCATCCCGTAAAGTTTCTACGAAACTATATGTAATTTTTTGGCTACGAAAAATGTGTAAGTAACACTGATTCCATTAAGTCGTATAGAGACTTTATAGCTGTAAGTTTGTATTGTCATTTTGAATGAATAAATAAAGCACTTCTTCCTAATTCTCTAATAACGATCGAAATTCCAAAGAGCACTGCAGCGGAATCTACGTCGCCAGTAATGCATTCTCGGTAATCCAGTTTATCCGGAAACGCCGGCGGCTTATCCAGCCGTTGGACCGTCCCGATCCTTAGCCCTCCTATTGGCCGGCTAACCCATTAACGTTATTTCATTTGGCGTTAAGAGTACCATAGATTGATGAGACTCACTATCTGAAGCTGATTTTACCGAGAGCACAAGCTTTTTGCGACGCGTCAAGCGACTTAAAGTTCATTGCGCGTTACACTGAAGAGGTTTTAGTCAATAGTAATAGAAAGAACGCAATGAACAGCGAAACGAAATGTAACGTCGTAATTTGTTATGTTCGTGGTGGTAACTGTGTTGAGTCAGTTCGGTTCTTTCGGGTCTGGCTGTTGAGGTCATTGGCTGTTCGTTTAACTCAGTAAGTGTCGATAAGATCACCAAATAAGGATACTGCAGAAGGTATGCTTTATATATAGGTATGCACCGCACAGACGGACACGAAATCTCGGAACAGCTCGCAACAGTCCGGGCGCAGCTGTTGCAAGGTTCCGTGAGAGGCTGTCCATGTGTGCGTTACTCGAGCGCGTCAGGTATGAAATTGACGTTTTGTATGAAGTTTTTTTATAAAATTTTATTTTTCATACTGACGTTGTTTTTAATTTTCTTAATATCTATTTATGTTAACACTATAAGAAACTAAGAGTAGTCTGTTTGTTTCACTAGCTAAATATAGCAGGCATTAAAAAGAAAAAAAAATCAAGTCCCTTCAAAGCTACAATGAAACAGAAAGTCAATTCCGCAAAACAAAAAAGAAGTCAATTAAAAAAATATTGGGCGATAAAGACACAAAATGAATAATCATTGTTATTACTGAAGCCTAAGTAACATAGTCCTAATTAAAGGTATATAATAATATTAACAACCGGTATTGACTTTTATAAGTAATACATCTATTAATAAGTGAAAAAAAATTCATAGGTAAGGACCAATATGAAGCTTACCTTCAAAATTAAAAAAATTCAAAATTCAAAATTCAAAATCATTAATGCTATTTAGGCTACAAGTAGCTCTTGCGAACGTCACTATGACATCGGTTCGTAAGTCTACTCTGGGCGGGAGATCTTGTACTGAGAAGAACCGGCAAGAAACTCAGCAAGTGTCCAGCTCTTTTCTCCCTTACAGCGTCAAAAGTATTGGAAAATGCCCTATCATATCAAGACACTTTCCATTACAATAAACACAAAAAATATAGAAGACAACCACAACATGTAAAAAAAAACACAAAATAAAAAAGAGAAATAATAAATTGATCCACAAAAAAATAGTAGGCTAGCACCTAAAATGCTAAGTTAGCATCTAAATAGTAGTTTAGGTGCAACTTTGCAATTTTAGGTGCTAACTTAGTATTTTTGTGGGTTAGGTTAGGTTAGTTTGGTTGGCAGCTGACTCGGGGCTTCTCTCCTTGTCAGTGGGTGTGGAAAGGCGGACGGGCGACCCCCACATACCCCCTTAGCCCCTTCAGGGCGGGGAAGTCTAAAGTGATTCCTCTGGGTCAAATAAAAAAAAAAAAAAAAAAGGTTAGTTTGGTGATCGATTAAATACAACCCAATAAAAAATATACGTTAACAAATTTACCTTCTGCAGTATTCTTATTTTGTGAAAAAAGCTTAGTCTTACTAAGGAAAATTTGGAAGCTTTAGGAATCATTCACTATACATTTAATGAATCGGCTATCTCGCCTCTTATTGCTAGAACACAATATTGGCAATAACATTGGTTTAATGGCAGCTATAAAGAGATCGTTAACACGTTTAGCGTGTTTGGGTTGGGATCGGGTGAGTTAAGCAACTTTAACAATGACGGGATTTGGGATGGGAGATTGGGTTCAAAATATGTCTTGGTTCTCTGTGCGGAAAGAAGACGGAAAAAGTGTTGGATTCTTTTTGCCTTTGAATTTATTTTAACCCTATTTTTGAGAGTTTGTTTACAGGAATCATCCTGTCCGTGATCTATTGGTTAGACCGAGTAAGAGGTTCCGGGGTCGGTTCCCAGACAAAACTGACTGACCGAAACTGTCTGGGCCTGCTCAACGGTGGGACGTTTTGAGAACTGAACTTCTTATATAAATATTAATAGCACATAGATCCGTTAAAACCAAACAAATTACGATCGAAAAAGTTTTGAAAAATAAGAATGACATTTGAACCCACACTTCTGACGTACCTACCTCGTGGAACATTTTTAACACTTTTCCGAATTATATGTTAAGACATATCTGAAACTTGATCTGCTAAAAATAAGGACAACTCGAAATTCTTTTTAAATTTTTATAAATCTATCAAGTACAAGTAGTGCGTAATTCTACAGTGCCGGAGACCTTATACCGAGAAGAACCGGCACGAAACTCAGAAAAGGCATTTCTTTTCTTCCTTTGTTTTGACAGCGTCAAACATAAGAAAATTCCCTCCTTATCAAAGAAGGGATATCTTCTCAACAGATTGATATCATTTTTAAAGGACCTGTCATACTCCAGCTTCTCTTATAGGACGACAATGGGCTGGCAGCGGCCACATAATGCCCTCGTTAGCTGGGGCCAGTTGCACCCAATACAAATCACGTATACAGCATCGGATTACGCTCCTTCAATGGCGGCAGGGCTGCCAAGCGGGTCTTTGTGTATTGATTAGCTAGTAACCGACAGCAGGGTTTCCAGTAAGTTAATTCACATTTTTTCAATAACGCATTATTGCAACTAGCTCCCTCATTTTCTAAAATTTCTGAATGTACCTTTAACTGTTAGAACATAACAACGCTGGTACCCTGATGGCTTATAAAGATTGTTGTTATTCATTAGTCTCTTTTGTTTAATAAACAATCGGTTAAACTGGACTAAACCTTCGACTTATGTTTTAAATCTAATATACACTATATTCTTGAAAATAAACGAATTATTATTATTATCATGGTTGACTGGTAGATATCCCTAGATAGACAGAATTATTGGTAAGCGGGAGCGACAAAGAAACACATAATATTACACAAATACATTACAACTAAAATATTAAATAATAAAGTATACCGGAAAGCAAATTATTAAAAGGAAACTAAAACAGACACGTCACAAAAGATTGGATAATGGAATACTCTTACGTTAATGTTGACTATAGTGAAACCGATTATATATCATTTTTTGAACACAAATTTGCTCGGAGTTTGTCCAATTTTTTCGGAAAGTGTGTTCCATAGTCGTCGGTGAAATAAGAATTTAAAATTTTTACGATTTTTTTATTTAAAATGAAATACTTTTTACACCATTCCACCAATCCGCACTGGGCTCGCGTGGTGGTTTATGGCCTGTTCTCCCTATTTATCCATAGGGAAGGCTCGTGCCCCAGCAGTGGGGACATAAAATGAGCTGATGATGATGATGATAATGATGACTTTTTACAAATTAACTCAAGTAACATTTTTTTAATTATTTTATAAGAATGCTTCGAACATCGAGTAGACAGTTTTAAAATCGTACGCTAGACAACCCTAGACGGTAACAAGACTTAATATGTCATAGGTCGTACACTTTCTCGGGAGTTCAATTGAATAATACCTACAGTTATAACACTATATTATGTCAAGACTGTGATATATTGCGCTTGCATTATCTTTTATGGGAAGCCCGGTTTTATCGTGTCTTCCTTCGAGATAGCGATTGTGATAGCAATTTTTATAATGGCAGGGTTGCAGATTGGTGATCGAAATTTACCGTTTACTCGTTTTGACAGCGCAGTAACTTATATCTTATACAAAATAACTAGTGGTTGCCTAGCAGTGGTCGAAAATTGACCGTAAATCACTTAAAAATCTGTTACATGATTCGGTTGAAAAGCTTGTTACATTTGGCTAAGAAATTTATAAAAAATCGACTAATTGACATTGACAGATTTAAATCATCCGCACTTTGTATTTTATTACGAAGTTTTTTTTTGTTGTACATATTAAACATACATTTTATTATATATTATATATGCGTTAAAAATTATTTGAACATTTATAAATAGCTTGCCTACTTCTTAACTGATCTTTAATATTTGTAAAAATATTATAATCGGGTGTTAGTGACGGTAGTTGTTGACATTGAATGGGCGCCTTTGGCTTTCAAAGTAAAAAGTGTTGAATAATTTCGGCGGCCTGGTTAGAACCACGATAGCTCAATTGGAAGAGCACCTGACCCGGAATGTCAGAAGGGTGCAGGTTCAAATCCTGCTCGTGGAAATTTTTTCAACATTTGTGTTTTTGTAATTTGTTCGCAACAAAATTTGCGTTAAAAATTATTTGAACATTTATACATTTTATCTTTCCCTACTCCAAATCTCACATTTCAATCCGCGCATTGTGCAAGTTTTTCCTTAAAATTTTTATATAATATTAGCTTCAGTGGTTTCGGCTCGGCGTTGAGAAATCAGTCAGGTCAGGTCAAATCACTAATTGTATATCGATAGACTAAGGTGACCGAAATTCACAATGCAATATACAACGTTCATACAATGTAATAACACGTATATAATGTAATGTAACTTTTTTCTTTCGCAATTCTCACACATCCACACTCCTCATTGCGCGCAATGTTCTTAAAAAGCGGCATGAAGTTTTCTCTTTACATATTAATATAAAGATTACCTATTAATAGATGATAACGTTTGAGGTAATTGAACTCAAATTGCACACCTATTTCGATCGCAGATAACAGCCGCTCGGTCATAAAACATCTGCCTCTTCAATATCCAGAGTTGTAATGGACCACTCAAACATGTCACCTTACGTAATGTTCCAGGTCTATTAACCACATATGTTTTACAGTCATAACTCCAACGTAGGTACTGTATTTATATTTAGTAGTCAAAACAGTTTAATAGTCACAAATTGTCAAATTTCCGCAATAGACTTTCAACTTTATGTATTAGGCATATGGTTGAACATTTATTGTAGTCAGAAAACTACTTACATCAACATTGATATTTATATTATATTATTATACTATATTGGCAACGAACGGGAATAGTTTAGATTAAATTGTGAATTTACGACAACTGGTCAGTTTTGGAACAGACAGGGCCTAATCTTATTCATGATTTACACAGTGTCTTATAAATATTAATACGTGAAGCGAAATTTTTGATCCCTTTTTAAGCAAATTGCGCTGACAGAGGAGTATGAAATTTCACACACTTATAGCACAAAGTAAATATAATGTGCTTATAGATTAGAGCAGGGGTGGCCAACCGGTCGATCGACTAATAGTCCAGTCGATCGTGGCAAGGAAAAAAATATCATCATCATCATCATCATCAGCTCATTTTATGTCCCCACTGCTGGGGCACGAGCCTTCCCTATGGATGGATAGCGAGAACGGGCCATAAACCACCACGCGGGCCAAGTGCGGATTGGTGGTTGTTAACGACTGCTAATGCAGCCGGGACCAATGGCTTTACGTGCCTTCCGAAGCACGGAGGAGCTCGAGATGATAAATTTTTGGTCACCCATCCGATGACCGGCCTTTGCGAAAGTTGCTTAACTTCAGCAATCGCAGACCGAGCGCGTTAACCACTGCGCCATCGAGCTCCTCAAAAAATATAATCAAAGTCAAACAGCGTCTATGACAGTTGACATCGAAAAGAAAAAATTTCAACAATTTGTAAACATCAAGGATCATATGGAAAAACATACTACCAACTACAATTTCATTCCTGACAAGTACATGGCAGAAATTAAGACAGTGGTATCAGACTTCGAAATTCGCTTTAGAGATTTTAAGACAAAAAAATTAGAAGTGGGTGGAATTCATCAGTTATCGTTTAATAAAATAAGTAGTTCTGAGAATAATTTTCAGTTTTATAATTTCCCCCAAGTTTTATATTTTTGTAAAAAAAATTACTACATAATTGTGTATTGAACTATGCTGTGTCATTTAAGATTTCAAGAAGTTTGTAATTGGGAGATCGCACATGGTGTCGTCAGTGAACAGTAGATCTTGGGTCTAACCAAGTTGGCCACTCCTGATATAGAGGAGTGCAGAATGCTAATATTTTTTTTAAATTATGCATAAAAAATAACTTAAATTAAATAAATATTGTTTCATAAATTTTTCAAAAATTTCAAAAATGGAAAAGGAGTGGCAACGGCCGATATCTGTCAATGCCAATCCAAACTCACATTCTATCTTTTTTAATTTTTCATTGCTTAGGATACAATCCGTGCAGCCTTAATATAAAAATTACGGTCCAATTTCGACCACTGGGCGACCACTAGTAGTCATAAAAAGGGTTTATTTGATAATTGATTGTTTGTTTTTTTTAAAATTAGGTAGGTATGTGTAATTGTACCAAATTAAGAATTTTCTATTTCCTTTTTCTATTATTTCTATTTTTATAGTATGACACCATGGTATGCAGTATGACTCATGGTAGTGGCACCTTTTTTAGGATTCCTTACCTCAAAAGGAAAACACGGAACCCTTACAGGATCACTTTGTTGTCCGTCTGTCCGTCCGTCTGTCTGTCTGTCTGTCTGTCAAGACCCTTTATCTTGGGAACGCGTGAGGTATCGAGTTGAAATTAAAACCATATACTCAGGTCTGCGGTTTGCTTGAAGCTGTGAAATAATAAACTTCTAAGTTAACGAAAAAAAAGATACGGCCGTTTATGTCGCAAAAAACGTATACTCCGACACACTCAAGAGAATCAAAATTCATAGGGTACTTGCCGTTGACCTAGAACTATGAAGTTTGGCAAGTAATATCGTCTTATACTACAAATACAGCGAAAAATCTAAAAACTATACTTAATTAATTAAATCACAAAAAAAAACAGGGACTTTATGCAAGGAACGGGGGTCCAAATGTTGAAGTAAATTAACCGTGTCATGTGGGGTATCGTATGAAAGGGCTTCATTTGCACAAGCTTAAACAGATTTTTAATAATTTCTATGATGTATAGTTTTCGATTTATGACGAAGAATGAAAAAAGAAATACCTTTTCCCTCTTTTATATGTATAGGTAGGTACCTAATGACTTTGGTGTATGTAGTACCTAACAGTTTGCACTGTTATGCGTACCTACTTAGTCCTTTCTTTTAATTTTGTAATTAAATACAATCCTAAATAGGTACCTACCTACTTAAGTGTATAATATAAGTAATTGTCGGTTTTGAAAACTGAATTTCGGGAAAAGTTCGAGACTCGATTCCTGAACTATATAATATACCCATAAATTTGAACGGAACCCTTGGTGGGGAGTTCGACTCGCACTTGTCCGGTTTTTTTCCCTTTAGTTGATGGCTTCGTGCGATTAGCTCATTTAGGCAGTGTCAAAGTAATTTTTCTAACAAGTTAAATATATAAATAAACAATAACATTTCCTTCCTGTATGATGATGATGAATGATAATAGAAATGAGAAGTGAGAAATGATATACCACCCAACCCTTCGAGTATATCAGTAAAGATGTGGGGCTTTACTAACTCCTCAGGCGGACTTCTTGAGAGAATTTGAAAGAAAGTGACGTTGCACTGTTTTGTTTCATTTGCCAACACTCATGCACAATCACGAACACTTAACGGTTAATAATCCACCATTATTTCACATTAATATTCGAAATAACACGAATTTCAGAAAATAAAACAAAATCGCAGACATGACTCTTCACTTTTCCCGCCAAGAAGTCCTAGTGGCACCATTGTTCGACAAGTACCAGTGATCGACACTTGTTTGGAGTCAGCTACTGATTTTTTACCTTAGAAACAATTTAATACATACTACCAGGGTGCCTAGTGTGGTTTTGTTTACTATCCGTATTCATTCGATTAAGATTACGAATATGAAAATTAGTATGGCATTGAAGCAGCGCCTCCTTTTGACATACCTTAAGGGGGTGCAGCGCGGACGCAAAACTGCGAGTTTCAAGTTTCTTTATGATAGTGAGCGAGCGGCGCGTGGCAATGGTATGACAACGGCGCACGACAAGAATACGCACGCACACTAATATCTGTACAGAGTAGGCTGGTGATTTAATTAGAGCAATGTTTACTTTCGTAAAATCATAGTCGTTTGGGTAAAAAATAAGAAAAGTCTTAATATTTTCATATTCATGTTTTTTAATGGAAAAATAAGACAACAGTGACCTGCGGAATATCAATACAAACATTTTGATGTCGGATCATTGTTTCATTTGTGCTATATTTACAAAGTTTCTGAAGAAATAAGTTTTTAGATATCATTATTTTACGTAATGTTTATGCAGTTTCTGGGTATTTGTTTCAAATTCCAAGACAACCATGACCTTGTGAAAGGATCAAGCTAACCTACACTAGTCCTTTTAATGTATATGACCTATTCAGCTCCTAGCAACAGTGACTTAAAAACACGTAAATTTTAGAAATTCCGCGCTGCACCTCCTTAAAAGAAGAGTTAAAATTTTGCCGTAAAAATTCTCGTTTTCGTTAAAGTGATTGAATGGCGAATAAAAGTCTAGGCACACTGCTTCCTTGCTGTTATCCAGTAAGGCAATACAATACCAATTTTTGTGCAAAATAAAAAAAAAACTTTACTATTTCTAGCAGTATGGTAACTTACTTTATCTGTGGTATGGTGTAAGATAGCCAGTCCCTTGCGCTGAGAAGAGAGTCAAGCTTTAAACCTCTTTAAGCTTCCTAAGTATTTATTTTGTAACTTATATTTATTATGAAATAATTTGTGTCTATATTGTATGTTGTACTACAGTTTAATTATGTGAGACTCACGAACCGTTGTGTGAAACAACAATGTACTATAATATTTTTAACAATAAATCTTATGAATTAAGCATTTAAATGTTTCTTGTCAGCTCTTCTTTGCCGAAAGCTCTTCTGAAATCCGAACTGTTGGTAGATTCATTAGTTGAGTACATGGTTTAGTATAAGCAATTTTTTTAGTCTAATTAAGACTAGGATTTTTAAATAGTTTCGATGTCAATATGACTCATCATCATCATCATTATCTCAGCCAAAAAGACGTCCACTGCTGGACAAAGGCCTCCCTCAAGGATAAATAATTTTGAGGGGAATTTCATCCATAATCGCCACGCTTGGCAGGCGGGTTGGCGATCGCAGTAAGGTGAGAATAATCACAGAGAGACGCTGCTGCCCATCCTCTGGAATCATAGTCGCTACGACACCCACGGGAAGAGATGGGGTGGTGCAATTCTTTACCCCCGGCACCACACGGGGATATATGACTGTAAAGGCTGTATTTAATAAATTATTTGACTTTGTTTTCGATTTGATTTCTAGTGAAATTAAAAAACATAATAGTGTTAGACCAGTACACCATCTAAGACCTTCCTTCACACTCTTCGTTTTCTTTTTTATTAGTCTTTTTGTTTATTTTATTTTTCCCTTGTCACGGGTCTGCCTTTTTTTTGTATACAATAGGTATATCATGTAGTGTGTGTTTGTTAAAAATAGTTATTTGTGCAACAAGAGAGCAAAGTCGTTTTTTGCTGCGAGTGCTGATTTTGAATCCTGAGTGTGGCGAGGGATTTAAAGGCACGAGATGCAAAAAACTTTGCTCTCGTGTAACACACATAACTTTTCACTTCAGCAGCGAGAACACTTTAGGAGATAAAATATATTACATAACATTATTGAAACTAGAAATAAATATTTACAGGTTAAATATTAGTTTTATTTGCAGTTGCTTTTAATAAGTTTAACATTCAATAAATTACATTAAAAGACATAATTATCTTTATGCAAAATTTCTTTAGTTAGTACGAGATTCCGAACGTGTTTGTCTTTGAGGTCGAATTCGAAATTGGAACTTCGAAAAGGCTGGTCTTTGTCTCTCTCTCTCTTTCTAATGGCGGGAAAGAGATAGAGTGTAAATGTTTCAAATTGTATGATTAACCCAAGGCTGAATAAGATATTCGCGGCTTTCTGAAAAAAAATAATTAAAAAGTTACTTTGTCTCACTCAGTGAGCAAAATCGCATTTTGCTCACTGATTTCAGGCAGCAAAACCTACATGTATGAGCTACTGAAGTGAAAACATTTTTTCTTTATTTCGTTTTTCTAATTGACGATTCCGGGTGAAGTGCGCTTCTTTGCTTTGTGTAAGAAAAAAGAAGAAATATAAAATATTTCCTTACACAAAACTCCAGGCCAAGTGTGATACAGAAAACTCAACAGCGGTCTTTTTAAATAGCACACGACTGTCCCGTATCTCATTTCATATTTACAATTGCCACTTTTGAAGTGTCATCGTAAATTCTGAAGTCTGGCCGCTTTCGCAGAAGTTTGCGTAACTTTTTAAATTTCGACCGTAACTGTGTATAACCTTTTTTGTGTTATTAATTTTTTTTCTGCACACACAAAGCAAAAAGTTTTTATGTAAGTATTTGAACGAAATTAAAATGTAAGGAGTCATCTTCTATTCGTATTATCTTTGCGGTGTATAACTATCTATAGGAGCTCGATGGCGCAGAGGCGCACCCGGTCTGCGAGTGCTGAAGCTAAGTAACTTTCGCATAGGCCGGTCATCGGATGGGTGACCACAAATGCATCATCTCGAGCTCCTCCGTGCTTCGAAAGGGGCACATAAAGCCATTGGTCCCGGTATCAGCAGTCGTTAACAACCGCCAATCCGCACTGGGCGCGCGTGGTGGCTTACGGCTCGTTCTCCCTATCCATCCATAGGGTAGGCTCATGCCGCAGCAGTGGGGACATAAAAATGAGCTGATATTAAATATAACTTCTTCTTTTTGTCTACTATGCGCGCGATAAGCGAGACATACCGGGTCAAGTACTCTAACATTTACCCTTTATTTGAAAGTCAAAGGAGTTTCATTCAACGCCAACAATTAGGTACGTCATCATCATCATCCGATCTTATTTTATTACAAATATCACGAGTCAGTCTAGAACAGACGAACTAATTGTTATTGCACCTGACCCAGTGTGTCAGAAGGTGCCGGTTTGAATCCTATTTGTGGAAATAGTTTAAAACATTTTCCGAATTAACTATTCGGAAAAAAAGTGTTATAAAATTACAGTGTTTACAAAACTTACGGCCTTTAACCTTAAACTTGCAACAGGAACAAGGATACAAAAATGTCCAAATATCTCTATTTTGTGTTTTTGTAAACTACAAGCATTGACAATCATTGCCGTCGTTGGCGTACTATCACTTGACGATTATAGCCGACTATGGCAGTCAAAACGATAGGAATTAAAGACGATCTTGTATCGTAGTTACATATGCTTGCTGGGAATCGAACCCAAGTTTATTTACCCTACTGATGATAAGACATCCCTCTCGCTATATATAATATCCTCACAAAACACAGGAACCATTACGTCGCTGTAACAAAAGCATTTTCCTTAAACACTATTGACATTTCCTTTGTCATATCACTATTGTGGGGAGCATTAGTTGGCAAAAAAGCGGCAAATAACGGTCACGCTTCTAATTAAGTTATAATTAAGCAGGCCTAATGCCATACAATAAGTACACTGTAGAAGGCAAGCTTCTCATACAAACGCGCTCAGGCAACGCACGTGTAGACGACTTCTCTCGGGCACTCTTCGCAACAGCTGCGCTTGGACTGCTCTGAGCTGTTGCGAGATTCCGTGAGAGGTTGTCCATTTGGTGGTGTGGTCGGTATGTATTAACCCTTTATAGGGCAAGTTGCGAAATTGGTCTATATTTCGACAAATAGGTCTATATTTCGACCACTTGTATCCCCATAGATATAAGGACTAAACTCCTATAAAAAATGAAAGTTAACAGTTTTTTTATAGGAGTTTAGTCCTTATATCTATGGGGGACCGATTTCGCAACTTGCCATATAAAGGGTGTGCGCCGATCAAAAAATGCCAAAAACGCAGTCACAGTTAAGTTGATATAATTGAAAATACTATCGTATTAAATTTTTAGGAGCTCGATGGCGCATTGGTTAACGCGCCCGGTCTGCGTGTGCTGAGATTAAAGCATCTTTTGCAACGGCCGGTTATCGGATGGGTGACCAAAAATTTATAATCTCGAGCTCCTCCGTGCTTTGGAAGGCACGTAAAGCCGTTGGTCCCGGCTGCATTAGCATAGGGAAGGCTCGTGCCTCAGCAGTGGGGTCATAAAATGAGCTGATGATGATGATGATGATGATAGTATTAAATAAACAAAATATATATTTAGTATTAAAGGGAACGTGTTTACAATTAGTCCGATCCACAAATTTATAACACACTATAGTTTTTTCTACAATATCATTTAAAGTTGGGCTCGTTTTCATGATACGAGCGGCGGCGTTTAGTTGATATCTTATATTTTATCTAAATTATTGTAGCCTCTGATTTTGTCTAAACAATCACCAATGGTCGTAACTACAAATCGTCCGTCTCACATTTTCGATTTATTAAATTATTATTTTTCAAATGAACACGTAAAATTCCCCATACAGAATTAGTATGGCCGCGCGGCATCAAATAAATATGGACGAAGATATTTCAAATAAAATATATGACACCTGTCACTTACGGACGGCGTAATAAAGCTAACCTTCTGGGTCTCCTTATTTTGTGCTAATGCTGCTCCCATTGTTTGTAATGGATACAATAGTCTATGGAAACTGTGTATCATCCTGGGATCGTGGGGTAAGGATGAATTTAAATTGAATTATCTGTCGGATCTAAAGTAGGGAGAGTAATTTAAGCAGCGGTTAAGTAAATGCGAATAGGCTTAATAACAATAAAATCATATTTTAAGCGTGTTTTAAAAATAGTAAGCAAGAATTTTAACAGGTTTTCCTGTAAACTAATTAGCTATAGTAAATTAGCCTATGTCTGTCCCACTGCTGGGCAAAGGCCTCCAACATTGAAATTAAGTCATCACTACAATTGATGGGTAACGGCTTAATCACCACGCTTGCCAAATGCGGGTTGATGATCACAAACCCGGGCATCAAAAAATCCGAAACACACTTTGGCGGACCTGGGAATTGAACACAAGACCTCCGGATATCAGGCCGAGCATTTTGCAACTCAGGCATCGAGGCGTTAATATAACCGAGGACTTAATACAAAGAAATAATAGACATACTTAAACACAAATGCTGAAAAAATTTCCACGAGCAGGATTTGCCTTTGGCTTTCAAAGTAAAAAGTAAATATTGTTGAATAATTTCGGCGGGCTGGTTAGAACCATGATAGCTCAATTGGAGGAGCACCTGACCCGGTATGTCAGAAGGGTGCAGGTTCAAATCCTGCTCGTGGAATTTTTTTTCAGCAATTTGTGTTTTTGTAATTTGTTTCGCAACAAAATTTGCGTTAAAATTATTTAAAACATTTTATAGACATACTTTTTTATATTCATGTTTAGACTACATCAGCCCGTGAACACGTTCGATGTAACTGTTCTACGATAGTAAATTCTATTTGATTTTTTGGTGACGATAACTGGGTCGCTGTGTCGAACACTATCAAGTTTTACGTGCCTTACAGATAAACAAAGAATAAGCTCCGGAATAACTATTCCGTGTTTTGTTCCTGTCATGTAAACGTAATTTCAAATTAGATTAAAAGAGACAAAACACGGAAGCGCTGTAAATCGCAAACGGCAGAAATACGCAAACCTAGGTCGAATTATTTATTTGTTCCGTTTGCGGTGGAAACAATGGGTCCATGGGGGCCGGAGGCAAAGCAGCTGGTCAAAGAGTTAAGTGCTCGCCTTATTGAGGCCTCCGGTGACAGGAAGGCTGGCAGCAACTTTTGCCAGCGTATTAGTTTGGCAATCCAGAGGGCAAAGTTGCCAGCATTCTTGGATTGATGATTTTGATTGGATTGTTTTTTGATTGAATGTAGATTTTATGAATTTGTTATAATAATGTTATATAAATTTAATTTAATGATAAGTACCGTAATTTTACTACTATTTGTACTTGCTGTGCCCTTGCAGGGTCATGTTTGTTTCTTTTTTATCATTTTCAACACCTGTATATGTACAACATGAATGCAATAAAGAACTTTGAACTTTGGAACCGTTTCTATGAGCCGACAGTTGGAGGATATCTTTTATTTATAGTTCTTTAGTTTTTAATTTTCTAATTATTTTTCTCTGTTTTTTTAAAGTTAAGTAATGTTTCTTTTTGTTGAGTATATTAAACACGATATATCTATTCGAAGCTCATTCTTTGTTTATTTGTAAAACCCTATACATATAATAATATTGAATAGAGCGTGAAAGTGTAAAAGTTTGTAAGTAGGTTGAAATGTTTGGACGCATCAGAATCTACTTGCGTTTATTTCAAAGAAGAAATCCTAATTGATTTGACAAACATTTTGGCTGTGGCCACCCTACAATTTGAAAAACAAGTGTTGCAAAAAAATCCACTAGCGGGATTCGAACCCGCACCCCATAACATGCCGGGTCAGGTGCACTACTAACTATGCTATCGTGAAAGTCGCGTTGCTCACGCAGCGTTTTTTTTTTGCCAGCCAGCAACGCAACTAGCAAAAATAAAGGAATATTCAGCTTCTTTGACTTGAAAAACACTTAATTTTACACTGCCCAGTAATCCTGTTACATCCTGTACAAAGAACAGCATAGGGACTTCTTGGCGGGAAAGTGAAGAGTCATGTCTGTGGTTTTGTTTTATTTTCTAAAATGTGTGTTATGTCGAATATTAATCCGAAATAATGGTGGATTATTAACCGTTAAGTGTTCGTGAGTGTGCATGAGTGTTGGCAAATGAAACAAAACAGTGCAACGTCAGTTTAAAATTCTTTCAAGAAGTCCGCCCGAGGACTTAGTAAGGCCTCATCTTTACTGAGATACTCGAAGGGTTGGAGGTATATCATTTCTCACTTCTCATTTCTATTATCATTCATCATCATCATCACACATGAAGGAAATATTGTTTATTTATGTATTACTTGTAAGAAAAATTACTTTGACACTGGCTAAACGTGCTAATCGCACGAAGCCATCATCTTAAGGAAGAAAAAACAAAAAAAAAGCATACACAAATAGCGTACGCGTCGTAAAGTCAAAGTCAAACATTGTTATTCAAATAAACTTTTAAGAAAAGTGCTTTTGAATCGTCCTTACATTTTTTACCTATACCCTTTCAGGACGTCTATTTTTAGCTGCGGAGAAGAATGGGCGCAAGAAACTCCACAGCTTTAATAAAAGCAACGACATTTACAAAAAAAGAAGTATGTATATCGTTATCAAATCATACAATATTTAATTTAATACATTTACAATAAGATCAACGTTTTTGATGTAGAAAGTGTGCTAGAACGTTGCCCACATTCGTCCACAATTCGTAACGAGGAAAATCGTTATTGATAATATATAATACACATCCCTGATGTACGAGTAATTCGGGGGGAGTTTTTGGGGGGAAAATTGCTGACGCCAGTTAAGGGAAACGCGATTGGCGACGACGATAATTCTGTATGGAGATGTTTTATTGTTGAGTCAAAAAATTCTGTCGGTGGTGTCGAGAGCATGACACATGACTAGCACCGTGATATTACTTAGACGCTTATACATGAAAGAAAGCTTAAAAAATGCCTTATCAGTGTTATATCTTGAGTAACGGCACCAGTTTTCAACAGGAACCCAGATATCGACATTTTTATTTAATAATTTAAAATAGGGTTTAGAAAACTTAGAAAATGCCTTATCAGTGTTATATCTTGAGTAATGGCACCAGTGTTCGACATGAACCAGTTATCGACATTTTTTTTATTAAATTATTATTAATAATTATTAATTTTATTAATAATTATTTTTTATTTTTAATAATTATTATTTTTATTTTATTCCAGCAGTGGACGTCTTTTGGCTGAGATGATGATGATGATGATGATGATTAAAAATAGGGGTCAGCATCTTAGTTTCGCTGGGAATCGAACCCGCGGCCTCTGGGTCTAAACTGGTGATCTTAGCCACCAGACCACAGAGGCGGCTAAACTTTAACGGAGTAGGGTTCCGAGGTGGAATAGGTTACATCAGTGATGGGTCACTAGCCGACTGCCTGATGTGCGAGCATCTTGGAACCCTTGTCCCTTAGTGGGTTCTTACGACATGCTAGGGAGTGAGGCAGCTGATACATTATTTTCACGTCCACCAGCATGGGATAGATCAAATCAAATCAAAATCATTTATTCACACGAAACATGGTAAACAGATGGTCAGGTTTCTAATCAGTACATACATGTTTTGCCAAAATTGGCATGTAAATGTAATTACAATGTATGGCATTTAAATTTGATGCGATAGAATAATATAAATTTAATAAAAATGTAACAATAACCTAACTATTACATAATTATAGTCAGAGCAAGTATTAAATCAATGAAATATGAAATGAATGTCATTTAAATTGATCAAAATATTCCTTCATATTTATAGAAACAGTGATTTAAGCAATGAACAATTAAAAAAGATAGAATGTGAGTTTGGATTGGCATTGACAGATTTCGGCCGCTCTTCTTACATTTTTGAAATTTTTGAAAAGAGTGTCAAGTATGTGGTAGTGTTTGTAATGTTTGTTATATTAATTTAATGTATTTTTATCCATAAATAAAAAAAAACCACAATATTAACATTCTGCAATCCTTCTCTATATAAACTATAAGTGTGCGAAATTTCATACTCCTCTGTCCGCGTAATTTTCGTAAAAAGGGGTACAAAGTTTTTGCTTCACGTATTAATATATAGATAATAATATAAAAAGAAAACTCATTACGTAGTAGCTATGAACTCATGTCTGTTCCTACAGATAATAAATTAAAAAGAAAGATTAATGACAGGAATGTCACACAATAAGATTCAGTTTTTTTCTGAGTGTTTGTGTTTGTGTTTGTGTGACAATAACCGAGGGACTATTTAATTCAATAAGCTGATTAGCAGTTGGCGTGTGTGGAAGTCGTTCATCATTTGTATGGTAAACAGTTCCATATTATAATAAAAATTATGAAACTCGCTGTATACTTCATTATATGGAATAAATGATAAATAAACGAGGAGCCCGATGGCGCAGTGGTTAACGCGCCCGGCCTGCGGCTGCTGAGTTTAAGCAACTTTCGCAGAGACCGGTCATCGGATTGGTGACCAAAAATTTATCTTCTCGAGATTCTCCGTGCTTCGGAAGGCACGTAAAGCCGTTGATGCCAGCCAGCTGCATTAGCAGTCGTTCACAACCACAAATCCGCACTGGGCCCGTGTGGTGGTTTATGGCCCGATATCCCTATCCACCCATAGGGGAGGATCGTGCCTAGCGTGGGGACAAAATGAGTTGATGATGATGATGAATAAATGAATAAAAAGCAATTCTAGAATAGTATTTTATGGCTGAAACTACATCTTTATTTTTTGTATTAACTAATGAATGGGTATGATATTTACATGAAAAGCTAAATACATAGCAATGACTTTTATGCATGGCGATTTTTTTTTTTTTTTTATATTTACGGGTAAGCACAGTGCCTTGATCTCACCTGATGTTAAGTGATGATAAAGCCAATGATGGAAGCGCACTTCACCCGGGACCCTCAACTAGTGAGGTACTGGCTATCTTATCTCTAGCTGCCGGGACACAACAATGCTACAAACATTGATGTTATGGCGACATATTTAGATAAGATGGTGGTAGCTAGCCAGGCGGACAAATAAGTCCTACCACCAACCAAACCGAGTACACAAAGATGTACCCCCCGCCGAGAATCGAACCCGGGACCTCGGGGTCTAAACCGGTGGTCTTAACCACTAGACCACAGAGGCGATTAAAATTTTTTCATTCATTTTTTCTTTCATTTTTGATTTCATTGAGCTTGCAATTTGTGCATATTGCCAATTTTACATAGTATTTGAAAATAAGAACAAGAGTTACATATAAATTTTATGCAAACCGTTTTGTTTTGGAAAATAAATTGAAAGAACTGAGCAAACGACGCGCGTTTCTCAACTTTTATATACGAATTTTATATTCGATGCACTTCATATTTCGCTGCTTTGTAGTGATGGGAAAACAGACGGGCAGACTTATCGATAGAGTGGAAACTAGTCACTTAAAGAAAATTACACATTGACAAGGTTCAAAAAATATCAATGATTTTATTCATATTATGCAATAAGACATAATAATAGGTTGCTTTTATTCAAAATTTTCAGCTACATTCAAACACAAAACAAAAATAATCTACATTCGTAAAGCTAGCGAGCTAGCTAGAGAGCTAGTAAAAATAACCAAAAAGAAACTCGACATTTCTTTTTTCCGACAACGACCTTCCACCATCAACTTATTACCACTTACCACCAGGTACGATGAAGTCCAAGCGCTTCTGTTGTGAAGTATAATTAAACCGCAAAAGGCTTTGTTATAATATAAATGCTATTTTTTCCTTATTTATTTTGTATTTTTGTTAAATAGTTTGCGAGTTGTTAAAGAGATAAAGCTGATTAATAATATTATAAATAAAAATTTATATGTTTTTTTATCGACTCAATAAATTTTATGCTGAACTCAACAGACATCTCTTAATGAGAGTAAACTAAAATATTTATCGTGGATTTGTGTGTTTTAGCTGTATTCAAGTGAGGCTTTTATAAACTCATTGCGATCTGTCGATGACTTTGCTATTTTTTTATTTATTCGTCGGATTTTCCGAAACATTTCAGAAAGCATTTAAATCTTTACCTTTTTTCTTTTACTCATGATTGGATATGTACTTACTTAAACTACAATCAAGAAAGTAAACGTATAATTTGTCAAAAAACATTTTTCCAATAGTTTCATTTTCATTTTAGTAACGCTCAAAAATAAAAATAATTCTGTACTAAGTACTACTACTAAAAAATTCTTATAGTATAAAATGTTTTTGTTTTGTTTATATAATTTTAATGGGCGCCTTTGGCTTTCAAAGTAAAAAAAAGTAAATAGCGTTGAATAATTTCGGCGGGCTGGTTAGAACCACGATAGCTCAATTGGGAGAGCACCTGACCCGGTATGTCAGAAGGGTGCAGGTTCAAATCCTGCTCGTGGAAATTTTTTTAACGTTTGTGTTTTTGTAATTTGTTTCGCAACAAAATTTGCGTTAAAATTATATAAACAAAAACATTTTTTAAATAGCGTGCCTACTTCTTAACTGATCTTTAGTATTTGTAAAAATATTATAAAATCCTCCTTTAATTAAAAAAAAATTATAAAAGCATTATGCGTTTGTAAGCATGTAGACATTGTGAGAGAACAGAACTGTGCTAGGATTGAACGCGTTGAACTATGTAATGTAACCCAGGGTGGGTTATATTACATAGTTCAACGCACTAGCGTAACGCACACATAGACAATAATACACAGACCCGCAGGCTTATTACCGAAAAAATGATCGCTAGCTTATAGCTAGACCGCTTAACTGAGTCCTCGCCTGCGGTAGGTACGCGGGGCGGGAGGTACGTAGGGCCTCTGCCACGAGTACGAGTGTTTTGCGACGCGGCGAACGGATTTCTAGTTCATTGCGTTATTTCTATAGCCGTTGACTATGACTGCCGTTGTATAGCGCGCAATGAACTAGAAATCCGTTCGCCGCGTCGCAAGTTGCTCGTGTTCGAGGCAGAGGCCCTAAGTACCTCCCGCCCCGCGAACCTACCGCAGGCGAGGACTCAGTTAAGCGATCTAGCTATAGTGCATTTGCGATTAAAATGTATGGTAGTTTACATACATTGAGCGACATGTGTCCATAATACAAATTTATCAACGGCAACTAGAGCAGTCGCGTTGCAATTGTACAATTAAGAACTGGTTGCTTTTTTGTTAATAAGCCTGCCGGAATGTAGCAACGGCTGCGCTCAGACCTTTCCGAGCTGTTCCGAGATTCGTGTCAGCGAGAGGCTCTATGTGCTGCTCGAGCGCGGTATGAATTCAGCTTACCATCTTTTTGTTGTTTAAGCCTGTCACACCGAATACATAACCCAAACGGTTACTAGAACGAGTTTCAGTTTCAACATCGTAGTACACATCCGTTCTAAGTAAGCTGTCAGTAATAATAATTTACTTTTGAACCAACATACTTTGGAGATTCTCGTAAGCGCGCCATTTTGGCGGTATGCCAACTATATAGTTAACTTTACACTTGCGGCCACAAAAATGGGATAGCTTTTAATCTAATTTTGAAAACAAAACAGGATAAAGTGGTCGCGTCTCTTAAAACAATATCATCATCGTTTATTTCCTGTGCGGTCATTAAGTTTCTTATTATTGTAGTAGAAGTGGTATAATATAGGAAATGTTATTATGGTTAGCTGTCAATGTTTTTTTTTAAATATTTTACGCGTACGCACGTTGTTTTGATCTCACCTGATGTTGATGTGATAAGGCCAATTATGGAAGCGCACTTCACCCAACATTCAACTAGTGAGGCATTGGCTATGTTATCTAGCTGCCGGAACACAACAATGCTAAACATTGAAATTATGGTAAAAAAAAATTTTTTTTTTTATTTTTTTTTATTTAGATAAAATGGTGGTAGCTAGCCAGGTGGTCAAACAAGCCCTTCCACCGACCAAACTGAGTACACAAACATGAACCCCGCTGAGAATCGTACTCGGGACTTCTGGGTCTAAACTGGTGGTCTTA
This sequence comes from Eudonia mercurella, assembly GCA_963082485.1. Taxonomy (NCBI): domain Eukaryota; kingdom Metazoa; phylum Arthropoda; class Insecta; order Lepidoptera; family Crambidae; genus Eudonia; species Eudonia mercurella. Next base: position 13,153,797 of record OY720045.1, on the reverse strand, counting down.
ACCACTTGACCGCTGAGGCGGTTATTTTAAATACATTGAAATAAAAAGCTATACGGTTGGTGCCGTTTATTTAACATATTTCGAAGTGAACAGATAGGTACTATCGATACATCACTATCAAAATAGCAATTCTGTCGACATTATTGCAATAACGAATGTATTTCCAGATACCAGATTGTATCAACAAACTATGAATGGTAGATTTGTAAAGTAGATGTGTACGCGTTTTTTATATGGTGTACATTTCGAACGTGAACGAAAGTAAAGGGAACAATCGTAGTGGCACAAGTTGATACCTGTTTTCGTCACCAAAACATAATACAGAGCATAATTATTGCCAAACAATATTATTGCTATTAAGGCACGTAAAGCCGTTGGTCCCGGTTGCATTAGCAGTCGTTAACAACCACCAATCCGCACTGGGTCCGCGTGGTGGTTTATGGCCTGTTCTCCCTATCCATCCATAGGGAACCATAGGATCGTGCCCCAGCAGTGGGGACATAAAATGAGCTGATGATGATGATGATGATGATGATGATTATTGCTTGCAACTTACGTGATTGTAGGATTTTCTCTTGTATACGCCTGGTGTTTGAAGTGGCAAAACATACTTCGGAGTGTCCATGAACTGTAGGATTTTAACCAAAATCCAATTAAATAGCAATCACACTTATTACTTTAACATAACAAATATAATCTATACTTTTATACTAATATAATAAAGCTGAAGAATTTGTTTATTTTTATTTGAACGCGCTAATCTAACTGCCAGTCGGATTGAAAACTTCTTTTTGCGCTTGATAGCCCAATTTTTGTGAGAAGCTATAGTGATATGTGACTAACATAGGATAAGTCACACTGTTACTAACACTATGGGCACTCGCCTGAAATAAATGATTTTTATTTTATTTTATTTTATTTTATTTTTATTTTTATTTATAGGCTATATACTAAGACCCTTAAAAAAGTCAGAAAAAACGCTGAGCTAATACGAAGCACTAGCACATTCAGGCGACGCGGTGGGTCGGGGAACAGGGGGTCGACCGCCTAACTCTCTCGCTTTCGATCGCTTTGAAGGTGAGGCGAGGAGGAGGCGTCATCCTGTCATTTCGAAAGCAATATGAAAGCAATATCAAAAGCTATAGGCTATAGCTTTCGATATTATTCGATATTATGTTTCGATATTATATTAGAAAGCGAGGCGAGGGCCTCGCTTTCAAAGCGATCGAAAGCGAGAGTGTTAGGCGGTTGGGGGGCAGCTACTTGTTGCTGAAGTAAACAAATTGATGCTAACCCCGATTCTTTACCACATAAGGAAATAAATGAAGATCATTGGATCCTGTCGAACACTATGCGACTACCCTAGTTAATAATTAAATGCCCAAATAGACTTTATTAAATCGTCGAACAAAGTGAAGGTCCAACTATTTTTAATAATCCAAATAGCAATTTCAAACGAGAGTTTATTAGAGGCGTGTTCAAACTCTCTTTTACGTTTACTCAGGCCGTTTAATATACGATATTCAAATTTGCACAAACGTTACCGAATGCCTTTCTGGCGAGGCTCAGTGAATTTAAAGCATGGGGAGGTACGAGTATAAGCCGAGCAAATTCATAATTAACTTTTTCAGTAGTGAACAAGCGTTTGGCCTTCACCTCCATCTAGCGTTGTACAGACGCCTGAACATCATCTTTTTCAAAACTCTCAAATTTCTTTAATAAATGTTTAACCGTATGCCATATACACAAAGTTCAAAGTCTATTGAGGGAATTTGACAGATTGTTTATTCTGCTGTATCGTTAAGATGGAAGCTGGACTGCAATGGACAGAGGAAAGTGCCGAGTTCTCGTTTAGGTCAATGACATGGATAAAACTAAAGCTTTATGTCGAATGAATAACGTTTTAAAATCTTATGGAAGGAGGAGGGACGCTCTTGTTTTATACATAGTTTGTTTGATTCACAGTGGTGGTAAAACAACAAAACTGAAAGACAGCTAGGCACCCCGACACCCGTTTCGGTTTTGTCTGCGAGTCCAGCTCCAGGCTGAAGCTGAGCCGACATTGGAACAAAAGGCTTTGGACTATTATGGTGATGAAAATGCGGTTTATGATCACTTAAAGGGCATACTAGACATGGACAGTATTCCTCAGGATGTCAATGAAGTGGATAGCAAAACAACTGATCTGGATATTTCTGATGGGAGATGAGATGAGGAATATTATATAAAGTTCAGAGTTTATTGAGAAAGTTTGACCGTTTGTGGTAGTATTTGTATTGTTCTTTAAATCGCATATCAGTAGATTTATTTTTATATATGTACTATCGGGAAAAAGATCGGAATCGGGCCACTAAGACATTATTGTGGACATTTAAAAATAGCTAAATCGAGGCCCTGATTTAGAGCTAGATGTTTGTCTTCAATCAGTAAATGTTTGCTAACTAAGCTTTATTTTTTTTCTGTTATAAAATTTAGACCGTTGGTTTCTTTTGTATTGTAACTTATTTTTAAATTTTATCTGTGTATTATTTATGTATTTGTTATTGTTATGTTTTGTGCAGGTCAATACATGTTTCTTATTCTTATTCTTAAGTGTAATTTATCTCTTTAATGAGCATAGCATGTTGAAATGGTTCATTGCTTTTGGACCTTATGTTAAGGTAATAAAGTTAAGATTACGGTGTCCAATATGTCGACAGAGCCCTCTTAAGGGTGGGTGCAACTATAGTATTTCTTGCTCTGTTCTTGATAGAAGTCTGTATTTTGAACCGGTGTGGTAGTATTGGCACATGAGCAGTGATTGAAACAGGTAGGTAGTTCTAAATTACTTAAAGTTGGCGAGAAGGTCCAGCATAAAGTGATTGAAACTTCCAAAATTATTTTTTTCTTTAGTTATATTTACAGATAAGTAATTGTGACTACGATAATTACACTGTATATATTTAGTTATATTTAAACATCAATCATCAACTCGTGTTCTTTAAAGACAACTTTTTACATAAAAATTTTTGGTATATGATTGTAGAGGTAGCCATACTCAAAAATAAGAAAAACGTTTGTTTGTTTAATGTGAAAAATACAGATAAGTTACAGCTACGCTTCAGTATTAACATTAACAGTATACATTACATATATAAGGTCACATTTTAACAACTGCTAATATTTTGAGAATAAATTTAACAACATATATTAACAATTTTTTGAAAAAACCTTAAATTTTTATACGCTAGTTTTCAAGAAAAACGCAAAAAAACATTTCGATTAAAAAGTAAGATAAAGCACTTTTACGTTAGTTTCAATTCAAAAAAGCCGAAACAGAGAGGCCGCAATGCCTTCACCGCTTACACATGCACCTAGTTTCATTCAAAAACCGACAGAGAGGCCGCTCTTAAAAATATTACAATTTTTGTGTCAGGAAAAGTAAAAAAAAAAAACTAGCCTGAATTTATTTTTAATGCTAGGGCCTTATTTCTCTAATATAATTAGATGTTTTGTCAAAATATTTGCAGTTGATAAAAAGTGACCCTTTATACTACATGTATACTACGTTGCGCAATAAAGAAAATTACACTATAAGCTGAAAAGGCTCACCTGCTCAGCTTAATGTTTGGGCTAATGCATCAACACTGGTATTCCGAATATGTCTATAAATAAATAGTTTTGTATATAAATACATTTTGGAGTGGGCATAGACATTAGTCTTTTATTTGTTTATTTATTTATGGTACACATCACAGATTATAGTTAAAACATGAATAGGGTACGTAATAATGTATAAAGTACATTTGCTAAACTACAATCCAATAATCACATATTAACTTAAATATTTACCCTTTTACTACAAAACAGTGTTTTAAATATTGTGTCTCTGTCTAATAATATTAGCTAAAAAGTGACAGCATATGTTTTCAGAATTGTCTAAGTTTAGCCATTATTTTATGGTAAATCAGTTAGACTATAAAAAGGTCTTATGTTACAATTTAAACAAACAAACTAGGTTTTAAGGAAACCTTTAGAAAATTATAATAAATACAAAAAAGTAAGTAAATAGCTTATAACTGTTCCACTGCTGGGCAAACGCTTCCATCATTGAAATCAAGTCATCACTACAATTGATGGGTAAAGGCTGAATCACCACGCCAAATGCGGGTTGATGCTCACAAACCTGGGTTATGCATCAAAAAATCCGAAATACTTTGCTCACATTGAACCCAGAACCATCGGGTGTCGGGGCAGCGCTTTGCTATCAAGGCGTATACAATAAATAATAATAAATAATATCAGATATTACTTCATTAATTACCACCACATGAACCTGGGACTGCGGTGAGATAGATTGCGGCCATCCGTCTCACTCCGACAGTCTATTTTAATTTGGCTAGGGATTTTGTGCTTAACGTTTTTTTTTGCGTTCCCAAACGGATCGGAAGGGTAGCTCGGAGGCAGAAGTGTTTTATGTGTTTTAAGCTTTAATTGGTTCAAATATTTGGTATTGAATTGTTTAAGTGTTTAGGCGAGAAAATTGAATTGCTAAGCTTAATTTCAGCCTTTAATTTCATTAAGAATTAACTTTGTGAACTTAGTAAAAAGGTTAATAGTAAATACGGGCTAGTTCTAAACCTATTTGGTATATACATTGTTTCAAAACATGAATCTTTTAATAATTTATTATAATTTAAAGCGTAATATCATACTAAATAATTTTTCATACTAAATTACAAAATTATTATGCCCTAAAAAAATATTGAGTAGTTATAATTATATTGAAACATTGTTGGCCACTCACATTGTCCCCAAGTGTAATCCATGCACCTTCATGCCGCAGTCTCCGCGATAACCCCTTGACGATTTTATAAATAATTTTCAGGCTTTATTGTTAAGATGTTCGCTGCACACTATATCCTGCCTTTGTGCCGCAAAGCCTGCGGTGAAATTGGAGATGGCGATGGAAAAATGGCTTTAAGAACCACTTCCATCGAGAAATAGCTTGATTGGATCTGCACTCGCAGCATAATTCCTAAAAGCGATAAAGCGGCGATAGAGGTTTAAAGATTCTTATTTGGAACCGTGACTTTGAATGAGTTGATATTTTATGTATCAACATTTTAGTTGATAAATAGCTTTTGCTCGCGACTTAGCCCACGTGGGTTACATGATTTGTGATGGTTTTTAATAAAGCCATAGATACGGCCCTGCTGGCCGTGCCCGTGGCCAGAACCAACCTGCTAGCAAAGACGCCCCTTGTCCGCGCAATAGGCCTAATTAACAAGGTCCATGACAAAATCGACATTTTTGCATGTTCTTTGAGGGAATTTGCGATAAATACCTTATATTTTGTTAGTTATAATATGTAATAATTTAATTATAGTAACTAGTATATACTCGTAGTTTTAAGAATTCCAATTTAAGACGGTCTCTTCTGTCGCATTAGGTTAGAACCTGTAAAGATAGATGTAAGATTTTGATAAATAAATAAATAAAATCAAATAAAATAAATATTAGTTTAAGTATCTGTAGGTATAATCGTGAAACCAGTGTTTTTATTTTTGTATTTGACAAATGCAGAAATTCAAGGATTTAACTCTGAAAATGACAGTTTTCGAGGGTGGTGGAGGGTGGGTGGCGGAGGGCGGTTTTTCGAAAAACGCTAAAACACGTCATTCTTTATTTTTATTGAAACATCTATGAATCCATAAAATTGTTTATTTTTTTCTTACTTTAAAAATAACGATTTTCCCAAAAAAATCCTTTTTCCTTTTATACTCCTTTAAAGGAAAATAAACAAAATTCCTGAGACATGTCATTCTTTATTTCTTTCCAAAAAGCCAAATACCAATTCTCATGTATTTTAGTTCAAAACTGACGGCCTTTCATACAAACTTTCACCCCCTATTTGATCCCTTTAGGGTATGATTTCCGTAAAATCCTTTCTTAGTGGCTGGTTACGTCACTCAATTAACCCACAGTCCAAATTTCATCTAATTAGCTCCAGCGGTTTGGCTCGGCGATAATGAATCAGTCAGTCAGGACAAGTCATTATATGTATATATATAGATCATCATCATCATCATCATCTCTGCCAAAAGACGTTCACTGTTGGACAAAGGCCTAAAATACAAAATAAAAATTTAATAAAAAAAAAACTGTTCAAACTTAGCGTTTTTTAGGTAATACCTAATAAATAAGGGTTAGGCCAGTGATCGAATTCTTTATCTTAATATCAGATTCAGCAACTGATTTAGTCTTTAGCGACAATTTAATACAGGCCGCGTGCCTCCTAACTATTATCCCGTATTTCACTGATAGTCTATTTTCTTTTTTGGCGACGATAATAGTGTTACACACGGGTACCTCTACCCTACCTACGTACAATTTTAACTTATTGACACTGGCACTGACATTGGCACGCAACACCGAACCCAAAAGATTTTTGTCTAAATTGTCTAAATAAATATTTATAATTAATTAAATTCATTTATTTCGACCAGCTTGGGATCATAGTAACAACATAACAATTTATATAGATTAAATAAAATAAGATTAAAAATTATTACAAAATGATTACAATACAAAATTGAAATTAAAATGATAAAATCAAAACATTTACAATACAAAATTAAAATTAAAACTTACAAACTTCTAAATTCATTAAATAAAATAAAAATTTGAAATTTGAAATATAAAATAACCCGACACAGCCAGGAATCGAAAACCCACCAAGACCCAGCAAGAAAGAAAAAATAATACTAAAGCGTTGTGTTATCAAATTTGTGGTATTTCATCTGTAAAGATGAATCTGCATAGCCATCGGTTGCAATAACCGTTGGATAGATGGCACTGTTGCCGCTAAAAAGCAGTAAAAAATCAAAGCAGTGAAAAATTCAGTGCTTACTTCAGCCTTCCCGGTAGCATAATGGTCAGTGCAGCCGCCCGGATTGCGGAAGACCCAGGTTCAATTCCTGGCTGGGTAGGGTAGGCATTTAATTTTTTCACTGTATTTTATAAATATTTTTCAGCTTAAGTGTAGCAATTAGCACTTTAAAAAAAAAGTAAAACTCGAGTATTAAACCCATTTTACCTTCGACGTGACTATCCACCCTCGCCGTACTGACTCGGGTATATAGCCATATGCACGTCTTCTGTTGTACAATCTACTATTATACCATACCTACGTATGCAACAAATGTAAATTTTATTTTTAAAACTTTAAGTACCTTGCACAACAATGTGTGTTAAGCAAAAAAAGTAGACACATGCACTTCGGAAGGCCTGTCAAGCCCGTGCTGGTCCCGGTTGTTGGTAGCCATAAGATAGGTATAAAACTCACAAACTTGCAATGATCAAACCGTGGTAGGCTATGGCCCGATCTACATATTATGGACTAGTAACATACAACCCAATGCACCGTGCACCGGTGGGCGCCGGCGGCGGCAGGCTTCGCCAGAATACCAGCGGTTGTTGCGATGTACACAAACCAAACCGTGTACACAAACATGTACCCCCCGCTGCGAATTGAACCCGGGACCTCTGGGTCTAAACCATTGGTCTTAGCTCTAGACCACACAGGTGGTTAAAACTTATCATACTCATCATTAACTTATGAACGTCTCTATAACAAGTGCTACTGCAACGTCTGGAATAAGCACATAGAAAACTTAAGCAGTAGACTTAACCGTCAATCAAGATTACAATAGACGGATTCGATTAAAATCAAACGGTATATTGTAGAACGTAGACACCTGTTATAACTAGGATTTCTATGTTCTTATTTAGGTAGTACATAAGAAGGTATATACAAAGAAAAACTTGCTTTATATATTTCCATTCCCTCACGGCATGGTTCACCCTTTCCCTGCCGCCGTATACACGCGAACATCTTCAATTTAGTCCCGAGAGAAACATTCTTGTTCTAAATTAAGGTCAAGCCCCATTTTTCTGACATAGGTAGGATTACCTACCTCAAATCGCCCCTTTCCTTATGAAGACTATCAACGAGCCGAGAAAAGGGTGTAAAGGGAATTAAAAACGCCATTTTATGCTTCTATAACTTTTTGTGGCTCTCTAATGAATGGTTATACACCTACGGTTGTGTTACGTTTATGTTTGAGGTTGTGTGCAGTCCACCATTTTGTGTAGGACGCGCGTGACGTCACAAAGATGGCGGTCGCAACATGGCGGCGAGCGTTTCGCAGTTGCCCCCGCGGGATTAAGGAGGGAATTTGTAGAAATAACGTTACAACCAGATAGAGTTAAATTAAGTTACGTTATATATGAATTTTTATTTGGGATTCTCTGTGTGGACATAAAAGCCACTTTCGGTGAGAGCTGTAAATAAGTGAAAAGGCGGTTGGGAGCGATGAATGTTGTGTTTAACGAGCCATTTGTATGTAAATGTTTGGTAATAGCTTTTGTAGATGCAGCCTCTTAACAATGGTGGTTGTGGTCACCTAAAGTTAAACCTACAATTAATAATAATTAACTTTAAATTATGTTAACATCCAGCTCGTTTTATTTTTGAATTACAATCTAGATTATAATCACTATTTTATTGTATTACTTTGAAACAATTGTAATTTGTCATGTGTATGTAAATAAATAGAAGCTCGATGTCGCAGTGCTTAAGGTGCCCGGTCTGCGAGTGCTGAGGTTAAGCAACTTTGTAAAGGCCGGTCATCGGATGGGTGACTAAAAATGTATAATCTCGAGTTCCTCCGTGCTTCGGAAGGCACGTAAAGCCGTTGGTCCCGGCTGCATTAGCAGTCGCTAACAACTACCCTGGGTGGGCAGGCTCGTGCCCTTGCAGTGGGGACATAAAATGAGCTGATAATGATAATTGTGATGATGATGATGTAAATAAATAAATAAATAAAATAAAGTGGTGATAAGGCCGATGATGGAAGCGCACTTACCCCGGAGTTTTTAACCACTGAGAAAATGGCTGTCTTATCTCTAACAATGCTATTGAATTTGCTGTTATGGCACCATATTAAGATAACATGGTACTAGTTAGCCAGGCGGGTTCAAAAAAAGCCATGAGTACAAATATGAGCCCCCCGCTGGACATCAAACCCGGGACCTCCGGGTCTGAGACCTTGAGCACTATATAGACCAAGTAGGCGGTCAACTTGAGTTTAGTATAAATTTATTTCATTCTATTTTTTTTATTTTATTTGTTGCATTCTCAATGTTTTTGTAGTTACAAGATTAAATTTTACTAGAAAAAGACTGAGTCTCGGTAGCTCAGCGGTTAGAGCAGTGGACCGGTAATCCAAGAGTCATGGGTTCCATTCCCACTCGAGCTTCCTGATATTGGTAAATTTTTTTAGTAAAATTTTATCTTGTATATAATTACAAAAACACAAATGTTAAAAAAAAATCCACGAGCAGGATTTGAACCTGTACCCTTCTGACATACCGGGTCAGGTGCTCTCCCAATTGAGCTATCGTGGTTCTAACCAGCCCGCCAAATTTATTCAACACTATTTACTTTTTGTAATTTGTTTCTCAACAAAATTTGCGTTAAAATTATTTAAAACATCTTATATTTAATTCTAATTTAACAAAAGAATGAAATCATAGCAGAAACATGGTCTTTATTAAGTAGAAACACTAATAAACATAACCGGAGAAAAATATAGACAAGAAACTAGCACAACGAAACGAACAATTCAAACAATTCTAATTCCAACAGAAAATGTCAGTAGAGCAAGAGAAAATAAAAAAATTGTTACGAGAGCGTTCGTGCAGTAAGCTTTGTCGCGCATTCTATGCGGGCCATTTAACTACTCATCTACAAACAAACAATAAAATAACAATTTACAGGTATATCATACTAATTATAATCACAGAAGAAAGACACTGTATTGGTTGCCTGGAAAATATCGCTTTTAGTGATAAGGCCGCCCATTGTACGACTCCTATTTCTTGTTTTCTTTGTTAGAAGTTATAAAGTATTTTATTCTATTTTAAACTATATATTTTTTTATTAACAATCTAAATCTACTAAAACCTTCCAAGACTATGTTAGGTCGTTTCAATCAAGTTATTCACCAACTTCTATGCAAAATGTTTCAAGGAGGTATTATATCAACTCCCAAACAAAAAAGTTTAGGTCTTAAGGAGGTATTTACACTGGCCTGCAACAAAGGGCACCTAACCCCCGCAACGTGCCCAATCCCGTTGTCAACTCCGCATTAATCCGCGCCCGTTCAGTGGCAGACATCAAAATCGCGCACTTTTGTTTATCGCCGGCGTCCAATAAACGAATCGACTCTATCCACTCGGCTGGATTGAGTCAATAAAGTCCGATTCAGAACGTATTACAACCGTATTGGAACAGATTTGGAGCGTATGGGAGGTGGATTTAAATTTTTATACGCGCTCTCTCGCTGCCAAGCTGTTTTTTTTCGTTGGCTGTCGTGTACTTTTTTAATGTGTGCCAGCATTATAACTTTTTAAATTATCATGTCATTTGCATTTGGTTAATTAATAAGGACTTCTTGGCGGGAAGCTGAAGAGTCATGTCTGCGGTTTTGTTTTATTTTCTAAAATTTGTGCTATATGAACTTGTGTTGGCAAACGAAACAAAACAGTGCAACGTCACTTTTCAAATTCTCTCAAGTAGTCCGCCCGAGGACTTAGTAAAGCCCCACATCTTTACTGAGATACTCTAGGGGTTGGGGGGTATGCCATTTCTCACTTCTCTTTTCTATTATCATTCATCATCATCATACAGAAAAGAAATATTGTTTATTTATGTATTATCAAGAAAAATTACTTACGAATAGGCTTGATGGATTCCATCGGGAGCCGTAAAACAATACACAAAAAAAATAATTAATTAATAACAGGTTTATAATCGTGAAACTTGTTATATTTATGGTAGCATGTTACAAATCTATTATGAGAAGACTTAGGTCTTCCTGTTACCACGGATCCTGCAAATGGTTCAAAGCATCAAGATAAAAATAATAATATGTAAAATATCCGCGAATACGTAGGTACTTCCGTAATAAGGTGTATAAAGAGTATCTAAATATTAATACGTGAAGCAAAAACGTTGTACCCGTTTTTAAGAAAATTGCGCGGACGGAGGAGTATAAAATTTCGCACACTTATAGTTTATATAGAGAAGGTTATCCGAATGTTAATATTTTTTTAAATTATGCATAAAAAATACATTTAATCAACAAAAACAACATTACACACACTACCATGTATTTGACACACACGTATTGTTTGTCTTTAATGCGGCCGACATCTGTCAATGCCAATCCAAACTCACATTCTATCTTTTTTAATTTTTCATTGCTTAAGATACAATCCGTGCAGCCTTAATAAAATTACGGTCGAATTTCGACCACTGGGCGACCACTAGTTCGTATAAATATGTGTACGAGTGGCTTGTAAAAGCTAGTTTAATAGATGGTTGATATCTGCCATTTTGTGGTCCATACTACTGACGTAATGTAACATGCAATGAAATGTCTATGTTTCATTGAAATGAAACAACTTTTACGGATCTACTCGCGATTAACATACATAATATACTTAAATACATACTTATTATACATAAGAAACACCCAGACCCGAAACAATTTAGAAAAACAGGTATTTCTAAATTGATCCGACCGGGGAACGAACCCGGGACCTAAGAGATGGCGACACCATGAAAACCGGTGTGCAAGCCACTCGACCAAGGAGGTCGTCAAGGAAAAACGTTAAAAAGTACCTAATCTGTAAATGATTAATTTAGTAGGAGTAGATCCGTAAAAGTTGTTTCATTTCAATGTGTAGTGTTCGCGTAAACTTTAGAAAACAATATGTCTATGTTTCAATTAAACAACTGCAAAACGCGATTGTCGTTACAATTGACAAAGCGAAAATGGCGCTCGATTCTAAATTTAAGTTCCTTACAAAGACACCCTTTACGAAGTGCAAGTATACGAAATTCTTAATTAATTTTAGACAACAATAGGGCTTTTACGAAAGTCACTACGTCATCGGTTCGTAAGTCTATCGTCGGGAAACCCTATACTGAGAAGAACCGACATGAAACTCAATAAGGGTATTACTTCTACCCCTTCCTTCAAAGCGTCAGAAACTTTGGAAAAAACTTACTTTGACAGCATACGTTTTACCTCCTTTCTATAAAAAAAAAATAAAAATAAAAAATAAAATTTGTTTACGCTCACACCAATTATCTTAAAAAAAAATTATCTAGCCCAAGATAAGCTTCTATTCAAACTCGTTAATATGGTTAACTAGATAACGGATAAATATACATAAACATAGAAAAACACCCAGACCCGAAATCAATTCAGAAAAACAGTTTTCTCTAAATTGACCCGACCGGGAATTGAACACGGGACCTCAGAGATGGCGCGACGCTAGACCCGGCGCGCTAACCACTCGACCACGGAGGTCATCATGAAATGGGGTCCTTCAAACAAGGCGTGAAGAGGCGCCTTGTGGGCCGGCTGTGTGATGGTGACTGGTGCTGCGTTGGTTTCACGCTGCACCAGTTGTCTTCCAGTCTGGACTCCATTTCCAGGTTGAGTTGTCGTTTGCCGCGATAAATATAAAAAAAAAATTACTATTGAAAAACATTTTTCATTACAAATAGATTCTAGACTTCCTAATTTAGCAAATTTACATCACGGCTGTCACGTAAGAAGCTCGATAACGTACTCGGTCTACGATTGCTGAGGTTAAGCAACTTTCGCAAAGGCCAGTCATTGGATGGGTGGCCAAAAATTGATCATCTTTAACTCCTCTGTGCTTCGGAAGGCAGGTAAAGCAGTTAGTCCCGGCTGCATTAGCAGTCGTTAACAACCACCGCACCGCACTGGGCTCGGTTGGTGGTTTACGGCCCGTTCTTCTCGTGATGTTGTCATCCATAGGGAGAATCTTGCCCTAGCAGTGCGTATATAAAATGAGCTGGTGACCCTGACATCACGTACTAAATATAAAACAATGTCATACAGAGAAGACATTTGGAGAAACAAAAACCGTTTAGAGAAACAAAGTAAAAGTGTAACTAATAAAAGAAAAAGTAAGTGGATCAGAGCACCCCCTTCTCCACAAGCGGCGCTCCATTTTAGTACTATGTTCCATATTAATAGACATTTACCCAAACTGAAACCTAACCTTTTTGATATTATCAGTTTCAATGAAACGACTACACAATATGGCTGACTTAACAATTGACAATCGAAAATGCCGCGTGATTCCAAATTCAATTTCTACCTATAACTGGGGATAATACAATTTTATATTAGGTCCTTACCTATGAAATTGACGTTTTGTATGAAGATTATTTATAAAATTATATTCTATTTATGTTAACACTATAAAATTTAAGGGTAGTGTGTTTGTTTCACTAGTTAAATATAGCAGACATTAAAAAGAAAAAAATCAAGTCCCTTCAAACCTACAATGAAACAAAAAGTCAATTCCGCGAAACAAAAAAGAAAAAAATAATAATAATTGGGCCATAAAGACACAAAATGAATAATCATTGTTATTACTGTAGCCTAAGTAACATAGTCCTAATTAAAGGTGTATAATAATATTAACAACCAGTATTGACTTGTAGAAGTAATACATCTATTATTAAGTGAAAAAAAATGTCAATTTCATAGGTAAGGACCCAATATTTTAGTTCAATAAGTAAACTTTAAGAAATTATTATAATAGTACTATATACAATATATACAAGGTGTTGCAAAATTACCCGTTATACGTAAAGGTTGTTAAAGTACATCCTATCAAGAGTCCTCTGTAAATTTCTTAAAACCTTTGCATTAAGATTTAGTTTTCAGTAAAAAGAGTTATTTTAATGATTAATAAAAATATCGACTATGTTAAGGCACATGACTATTTCAGGTTCATGACGTTATGTTACCTACCAGGAGTAACGACTCCTGTCTACTCTGTACCTCCCACAGAGTAGCCTATACCTAATCTTCAGACACTGTATTCTGTGCTCCTAGTACATACACACTGGATATTAATATCCCAGATTTGGTGAACGTTGCATCGTCCGTCCAAATGACCCGGTTCACATAGCTGCGGTCAGCTTCTAGCTGCCGCAGATACCACTCGCAGAAGTTTCTTCGGAGAGCGAAATCACCTGGTGTTAACTCCTGTGTACGCCGGTAGTGGTAAGGGTGTTGACCGTCAGCTCGAAAAATCCGCCAAACTGTGACATGGTTCATGCCAAACCTCGCCGCGGCACGCCTCGTCCTGATGGTTGGTTCGTCTTCGAAGATTTCCAGCACCTCTTCTTCTCGCCTTGCATCTAACGTATTCAGACGTCCACTGCCACGTGAACGATGAAAGGATCCCGTGGAATGCAAACGTGTTGTCATTTCACGAAAACATTGGTAAGATGGTAACCGTCGCTGGTCAGCAGGTGCTCTGCCTTCAATGAAACGTTCATGGTACAAGTCACGAGCGCGAGCTAAGTTTCCATCAGCTCGTCCCACGCACAACATCATCTCGTAGTAATCGGAATTGGAGAACATAGCCATTTTCGCAATTAAAGAAACACACGAAAAACACACATATGGACGACTGAATGAAATAAAAAGAAACTCAAAAATTATGACACCGGCCGGCCTGTCAAAATTCAGGTACTTTAGAAAAAACCATGGTACGCTTTGTTTTACACGGATAATATTTCGTCTGAGATGAGAGTTTTATTCTGAGGTTTTAATGCTAGATGTCAAAATTACGGTATTTTTGCGTATTATAATCTTCTTAGAGCATTAAACCAACATAATGGTACATGGTACGAAGGCCTGTTGAAAAGTTTCATATGAAATTAAAATCTTACAATTAAATAATAATAACAATAATAAAATTATGTGTTCAATCATCATCAACAAGGTTTTTACGTCTATTATAGACGATTCATGGCGTAGTAGTACATTACATAAAATTACAATTTACTTCATTGACAATCAAATTTTATTAATAACTAATTCACAACATCAGATAGTAATTTTTTATCGGATTTGTATTTATTTATCATTTTTAGTGTAAAACATAAAAAATACACATACACATTGATTTATGCGCGAATACCACTATGCAATTTCCTTCTGCCCGTCGCTCGGCGCGGCGGCAGGGGCGGCTAGGCGACAGCTCTCGAAAGAAATGTCTATGCTTCTGACTAGTTCTGACCGCCTAGTAGTACGAGGTGGTCAACATTTTGTACGGATTTAATAATCTAATTTGGGTTTTTAATCTTAAAGGACACCGGCCTAATTAATCATAAAAGACTGATTACTATTTTGATATTGTTTAATTTTGATTATTGTTAGTTGTTTGTTTAGTGTAGGTAATCTACTTGTGTAAAAATAAATCATAATGTTTATTTCTGAGTTGGGCTTAAAATAAGTAAAATAGCAAACGAAAGATAAATCGGTGTGGTGTTTTGTATTATTTGTAATATTTCTAACCTGTAGTATTACACGGCTCAGCTTCAGCAGCTTGATCAAATTGATTTGTACAAAATAAAAAGCAAACTGCTTTCAAAGCACGTGTTAGAAAAAATGTTGTCAATCTATGCGGTAAAAATCTAAGTTTTCTGTATTTGGAGTTCCGTAAAAACATTGAAAAGCCAAAATCTGCAGTCACTGCTTTCCTAGTACTACTGCTGTGTAGTTTCTGTTTTTTGGGAAACCACTCCGCATTAAAATTAGGATACGATTTACATTTCCAGAATTAACTGTTTATGTGTTGTACGAGTAATAACTTGTTTTACATCCTAAACCTTAGTGTAAGTTTGTAAAAGCGCAAACGTTACTATCGCGTTTGCTTTAACAGATTAAATTCTCGATCTTATTTACATACCATTACGATCTATCTGTTAAAACTTAACTTAAACGCGATAGTAACGTTTGCACATTTTTACAAACTTACATCCTAATGTAATGATAGATAGAACCCCTAGGTACTGACGTCTGTTGAAGGCGGCACAATACGACACGTGATCGGTAGCCGATTATTGAAATGAAACCTTTTGCATGGATCTACTCGCGTTTATTGTTACTTGGTTTACAAAAAATATTTCATTTCAATGTGTAGTGTTCGCGTAAACTTTAGAAAACAATGTCAGGTAATCAAAAGAAAGGAACAAACAAGTGCGAAAAGGCAACTCCTCTCTCTTGCATCTTGGGATGATCCTACTGTTAGCATGGTAAGTGAAAACTCACCCACATATCCCATCTATCAACCGATATGTTGCGACGCTATAAAAGACTGTGTTATAATAAATAGCTATCCATCTTTTGTTCCGTTAGAGTAAAATGATTTAATTTCAATTATTATTATGCGGAACCCACTAAATAAATATTACCAAAAGTACCAGGTCAACATGATTTCTAAAAAAAGGAGGTGGGAAAATTCAATTTCAAAGATCAAACTACAGAAAGGTTTTGCGCATAAGTTATGTAAGTACCTACTTAGCTAACAGCTACGATTCTTGTTCCCGTACCTACCTATTAAACTCTCTTTTACTTCTTAGGTCGGCTTGCACCAAAACTCACTAAATACGTTTAGCGCTAAACATGTTTAGAGTATCATTCTGTCTCTTTCAACTTCCAACAGACGTCAGAAATGGAATGATATTTTAAACGTGTTTAGCGCTAAATGTATTTAGGGTAGATTTTACCAAAATCCAATTTATACGAGAATATCTACTATACGAGAGCTATCCCAGTATAACTTTCCTCTTATGATTTAATCTATGGATAAGTTACTCTCGCTTAGTTACTCTGTGCTGTGACGGAAACGGAAACGAACGAAAATATTAAATTAACCACCAAGCATAAAAGCACATTCATACCATGCGTGAGCAATGGCGCTGCGTATTTTTAATTAACCAGGGTAATATGTCTGCTTGACGTTTTGAATAACTTCAATCAAATATTCTGTCTGTTGTGTTGATTGTTTGTTGACAGATAATATTGTAAAAATAAGAAGTCATGAATAGCGTAATTCTTTAATACATACAAGCTCGTAAATACAACGAGCGCATACAACTCACCTACCTATTTGTTGCATACTCCAGACGATGCTCAATTTTTGTCAGCAAATTATACACAGATGCTTTTGACAAACGGAATCTTATATGGCGAAGTCGTAGACGTCGTTATCTTCAAAGTAAGTACTATGTCCTTTCTTTAAACCATGTAGGGCGAGTGCCAAAATATTCTTTATCGTCATTAGTCAATAAATTGATTAAAACGTAACGACATTTTGTTAGGTTATCTATAAAATTTGTAACAGACAGCTGTTATTGTGAATTATAAAGCAAATCTGAATAAGTATAAATTTAACTATCAAGTATTTAATTTGGAAAATCTTTTAAAAGGGACTTTAACTAGATTAAAGGTCCCTGTACTGTTACACACACAATGCACAAATACCGATAGATGACTAGTCTGAAAAAAATAATAATCTTTGATTTAGAAGCTAATGACTTCAACAGCTGATCAGTAGTGTTGGGGATCTCTTAAAAATCTTAGCGATGTTTTTGCTGAACTTCGATATTGTTTTTTTCGGAAACTACTGTGCCTACAACTTAAAGAACAGCACCCACCACTTCAGTTTTATGTATAGCTACTGACATTTCAGGCCTAACGGGTTTTTTTGAAACAAGTTGTATATATATATATATATATATATATATATAGTTGATATTTACAAGGTGACTAAGTCATAAGGAAATTAAAGTTAATATTTTATAACATGATTCGGAAAAGATATTGTAAGCTATATATTAAATTCGTTATACTAATTACCATTTTCCAATTACCAATAGGTAATCAAAAAGAAAATAAAAGAATTTTGATTCTTTTAAATTTTAACTTCGTCTGACAGGTGTGTTTTTATAATTTGTTCGCAACAAAATTTGCGTTAAAAATTATTTGAACATTAATAATGATGAATTTACCGCTTAGTTTTCAAATTAACGTACCAATCGAGTTCATATAAAGTGCTATATGGACGCGTTTTCTATGCGCTGCCACTTGCCGTCACCGCACCGAGATAGTTCATTGGAAACTTCCATCGGTCCGCTATCCAAATCATCCTAGTTTAATTAAACCCGTCGATATACGTCGCAGGGCCATTAATTTGGGCCAAAATAAACGTTTCCTCATTACCCCCGGCCATTTGTCAGCGTCGCGGGGGCTTTGCGGCTTTCGCGCCGAAAAAATGTCCTGTGGCGCGCTTTTTTTTTGTTTTTTTTGCCGCCATATTGATGAATTGGCGGTTAAGTTTCGCACCGATTCCAAGATGGCGCTGTCAGAAGTTTGGTTAGTTGAGTTTGCATTTAAGTTTGATTTTTTTAAATGCCAACGCACTCTTTGTTTAGTTTTAAACGAAGTAGAGTTTGCACTAGAGCACAGATAATACAAGAAGATAATAGATACATAATAATAGTTAAAATATCGCCACAATTATATAATACACTTTTACGTAAAATATTCTATAATGTAGAATTTATTATAATAATAATATTAATATAGTGGTAAAGTTTGTGACTTTGTTAATTTGTTTGTTTTGGGAGGGTAATTAATCTCTGGAACTACTGGTTCAATTCCAATAAATATTCCTCGCGGGTAATATAGGGTACATTTTATTTAGTTATAAATATTGTTAGGTATTTAAAAATACGGAATCAACGTGGACAAAGTGCTAGAAACATATAATAATATACTCAACTTTATTAGTACAGGAGCTAGCATAAAACAGGTTTAAGGTCAATAAATCAGACACTTATATTAATATATTTTTTTAATGGTAACTCAGATTCATAGTCTTTAGACTTGTTTTTAAGTCTTATAATGTGAAAACAATTTTACCGCACAATACAACACGCATTGTACCAGTTTATCAGTTAAAAATAAATAAATATATTCTAGTCATTGCCTTTGTCTATAAGCCTTTGTCTATAAGTAGGACTTCTTGGCGGGAAAGTGAAGAGTCATGTCTGCGGTTTTGTTTTATTTTCTAAAATTTGTGTTATGTCGAATATTAATGTGAAATAATTGTGGATTATTAACCGTAAAGTGTTCGTGAGTATGCATGAGTGTTGGCAAATGAAACAAAACAGTGCAACGTCACCTTTCAAATTCTCTCAAGAAGTCCGCCCGAGGACTTAGTAAAGCTCCACATCTTTACTGAGATACTCGAGGTTTGGGGGGTATATCATTTCTCATTTCTATTATCATTCATCATCATCATACAGAAAAGAAATATTGTTTATTTATGTATTACTTGTTAGAAAAATTACTTTGACACTGGCTAAATGTGCTAATCGCACAAAGCCATCAACAAAATGAATGTCTATAAGTATCACAGACTATATCTGCCCCATCCATAAAGATAAAAAAAAGGTTTTATCTGAACCACAGAATAGCAATATCCAGAGTTCTAAACCTACCATTTTTATCTAAACCCAACAACTGATATCCGTAAGCCTCAAGAATTAATGAAAAAAGCATTTCCCAAACACAATGCGTTATATCGCCGTCCCTTTCTAACCTTAACAATAGTTGTAGCTGTCTTTGTCGGAGGCTGGGTTACAGAAAACAACACTTAATTCATTCTTTTGTGGGACATTAGATTGTGGCACCCTTTCACTTTGACAGTGGGGTGACGTGAAAAATCGTGCTGACTGTACTTCCCCCTTTTTGACTGAATTGTGTTAGAGGCTTCGTTGGCTGAGTGGTGACGACTCGGACCGCTATCTAACGGTCCTGGCCTCAACTCCCAGATCAGTCGGTGTTTAGATTTTTCGATGCATAGCTTGGGTTTGTGATTGATTGGTTGAGTATTACGGATGAAGTGCACTAGAATTTAGGGGTGCGATTTTTAAATTAATGACATTATGTTATGGTGTAGTGTGATTAGTTCTTCACTTTTATTCGTAAGATCAGGTGAACATAATTTTTTAATATGATGTTATAAAATGTTTTTGTTTATATAATTTTTAACGCAAATTTTGTTGCGAACAAATTACAAAAACACAAATGTTGAAAAAATTTTTACGAGCAGGATTTGAACCTGCACCTTTCTGACATACCGGGTCAGGTGCTCTCCCAATTGAGCTATCGTGGTTCTAACCAGCCCGCCGATTTTGTAATATGATATTAAATTACACATTTATTTGCTGTAGAGACACGGTTTATAATGTTGGTATTGAGATTGAGAAACATTTTTTTTATAGTGCAGGCGTGCTCAGCCGATTTCTCAGCTTACAAAAACTTTAAAATTAAATCTATTATCTATTCTATGTAATATTGTTTTTCTTTTCCAACTCTACCTAGCTGTTTTATTATTTTGACATAGATCATTTTCAAACGGTATATAAGTAGGTTTGACAGAACCTAAAGAAAATATAATTAATGTTACAAAAAAAAATATTATTCTCGGAAGTAGTAGGTATTTTTTGCTTTCAATAATTTCAAGAAGTTCTTTAAATTGTAGAATTAATATAATTATGCAATTAGTATTATAAATAATGAATTATGTGCCGGATTCGGTTTAAAACATAAAAAGTGTTAATATATTCTCTACAACCGTTTAAAAAAACGGCCCTACTTTCCACTTAAGGCGAAGGACAAAAAATTGTCAAAAAAAAAGAAAGTTGTTATATTATATTATCTGTCGGCGGGCAGAGGCGGAAGTTGCGCGATTGCCTTATCGCTTAAAACGTCCGGACGGAGGCTGCGAGGCTTTGTTTACGCAAATGCTAACTTTTATCTCATCTGCTTCGGTATTCAGAAGGAATGGTTCAGATGAAACTTTATAGAATGGGATTTAACAATGCTTTATTTAAATAAAAAACACTTTTGGAGCTAAATGCTGAAAGCATTCATTCAAGTCTGCTAATTCTCCTTCTTCTTCTATTCTATGTGTCAGCGACAGCGTTATAAATGTTCGAATAATTTTTAACGCAAATTTTGTTGCAAACAAATTACAAAAACACGAATGTTGAAAAAAATTTCCACGAGCAGGATTTGAACCTGCACCCTTCTGACATTCCGGGTCAGGTGCTCTTCCAATTGAGCTATCGTGGTTCTAACCAGCCCGCCGAAATTATTCAACACTTTTTTCAAAGTAAAAAGTGTTGAATAATTTTGGCGGGTTGGTTAGAACCACGACAGCGTTATATTCTTCCTGACCAGAAAGAGCTATTTAAATAAACTGACCTTCTGACCTATTCTGCCTAATTATGTTCTTTTTTTTGGAGTGTTTCTGATTGCCTTTTGCAACATTTTCAGCATCACCGGACTCTTTTTGGAGGCGGCGAGAAACTAAAAGGGTTCCTCAAGCCGTGTAAAACGAAGCACCGTCCAGAGGTTTTGGATAAAGACAAGAAAGAGACAATTTTCAAAATTAGGATATCAACTAACACACGAGGGCCTCTCTAGACAAGTGGCATAACGTTAATCTATACTAATATTATAAAGAGGAAACCTTTGCATTTTTGTATGTATGTATGTTTGTAACGAATAAACTCAAAAACTACTGGACCGATTTAAAAAATTCTTTCACCATTAAAATGCTACATTAGCGCTGAGTAACATAGGCTTATATTAAAAAAAGATGCGGTACGTAGTCCGCAGGGTCAGCTAGTATTAAAAAATTAGGATAGAATGGTTATCGTATGACATTGACATAAGCCAACGTTACGTATAAATTTCGTTTGATTGGCTTATGTCAATCCCAAAGGTTATCATTCTATTCCATTTCTATTCTACTAGCCTCTTCTAGTCTCTAACTTTGTTACTTGTTAGGTATATTATTATATGTACAAACATGTTTTTGAGGTCCATTCTTATATAATTTATTGTTTCAGTATCTAATATTATGTATTTATGATTGTTACCTGTTGTATACCAATAATACAAGAATAAATCACTTAAGGCGAAGGGTAAGGCACACTAGCGCCGCTAATGGATTTAATTTGACAACTGCTAAACTGGATTTTTTTTCAAACATTGCGGACCTTCCGACACTAGACAAACAACTATTATTTAATAATTATGCACTACTTTTAGGTTTGTTTATGTATTCATTCGCTAACACCATAAGTGGCCATTGTTTGTGAATAAATGCGATAGCCCGTTTTGTGAATAAGCCACGCAACAAAAAGTAGTGCACAATTATTAAATGAATACTTTGGATGCTTTCCTGTTATCGGACGGTACGCAATGTTTAAAAAAAGATCCGGTCCGTTAGTAATTGTCAAATTATCAATTGGTGGCGCTAGTGTGCCTTACCCTTCGCCTTAAACCAAACTCTTTGTTTATTCCTTTGCCTTAAACCAAACTCTTTGTTTGTTCCTTCAAATGAAATACAAATACAGCGATTGTATCGTTTGTCTACTATTTTTGTTCCTATCTCAAAGTTACCACAATAACGGAAGTGTACGATAAGGCCTCTCTTTAGCTTATCATGTTTATGTGCCCGCAAAATTCCTGCGTCCACTGCCGTTTGGGGAACGTCAAAAGATTAAATATTAATATGGAATAGGCCCCGAGTAAGGGTGAGACTCCATTGAGGCGGAGCGGAGCTGAGCGGAGGAAAGCTGTGTGGAAATCTACCAATACAGGTTGTTTCATAATACCTGTATATATATATACATACCTGTATTATAGCAGGTATAGAGCCTTGAAAAGTTGAGAAAATGCCTGAAAAGCACTACATGCCTGAGATATTGAGGTTGTTTGTTATAAAGAATAATTGCAGCTGATACATTGTTCTTGGTCGGCAACCGAAGGGTCCAAAAAAACCAAGAGTCGAAAACAACAATAATTTTATAAAATAAATTCGAGTTTAGGTATGTTTTTTTAAAATATATATTAACGGGTAAGCACAGTGCCTTGATCTCACCTGATGTTAAGTGATGATAAGGCCAATTGATGGAAGCGCACTTCACCCGGGATCCTCAACTAGTGAGGCACTGGCTATCTTATCTCTAGCTGCCGGAACACAACAATGCTACAAACATTCATGTTATGGCGACATATTTAGATAAGATGGTGGTAGCTAGCCAGGCGCACAAACAAGCCCTACCACCAACCAAACCGAGCATGTACAAGTTTTGAATAATATCACGCTGTCCTTTTTAATTGGTTGCATGCATGGCTATATTTCGGGATTATACACATATTACCAGACATTCTATTTTAAAGGGGTCCTTTTATTTTAATGGCTCTTCTCCACTCCACTCGGTGTTTAGCAGAGCATCCAAGATCGGTGTCGTGTTTCTAAGTAAAACCGTCTCGTCTCACGAGCGGGGCGGCCTGCGCAGGGCAGAGCGGTGAGGGGCAGAACTGTGTTCGCATCAATGGATGTTTTGTGAATAAACTTGCTTCGCTTTACTCCGCTACGCTCCGCCTCGCCTCAATGGAGTTTCATAGCGCATAACGCTGCTTCGCTCTTATCCGCTCAGCTCTGCCTCGCCTCAATAGAGTTTCATTGCGGATGAAGCTGATTCGCTCTTCTCCGCACCACTCCGCTCCGCTTCAGTGGAGTGTCTCCCTAAGGTCGGAAACCGGTTGGTCTGAATGTTTTTTGTATACGCTAGACTATGTTACTGGGTACTTTATAGCTCGGTGTATATTACAACCTTCAAACTATGATAATGTCCGCGTATTGTTGTCGGAGGGATTTTGTTTTATTATTCCAGAATGGGGTGTGTGTGGCCTTCATATTGTTATTCTATTACTGCCTCTGAGGTCTAGTGGTTAAAGCCACCGGTCTTAAACCCAGAGGTCCGGGTTTCGTTTTCCAGTAGGGGGTTCATATTTGTGTACTGTTGGTTGGGGTAGGGCTTGTTTACCCGCCTGGCTTGACCTTTATCTTATCCGGCAGCTAGAGATAAGATAGTCAATGCCTTAGTTGTTAAGGATTCCGTGTTGCTTAGTGTACGCTTGCGCTTTCGACCTTATTATCACTGTATCACACTTATCCGGTAACCTATCTGGATAATAGGTAGTGGACTATACGTGTCCACGGGGCAACTAGCTTGAGACACTAGTCTTAAAAGTACCGGATGAAGAATGCGCTTCGGCGCGTCCTGATCTGGCGTTATGACCCCTTGTGTTTGCACAAGGATGTCTGACACCTACTTTGTAACCTAACGGTTGGTAGGGGGTGCCAGTATAAACTTTAAAGTCGTGTTGAGTTGGGTTTGTATCACACTTATCATCACACACATCAGGTGAAATGAAGGTTAAGTGCGTAACGATTCCTAATCCCAATACATTGGCCAACTACCTGACAGTTAGTTACCCACATTGAATCGTTAATTTCTTGTGTGACTGCGACTTTTTACACACCATAGTGTTTTAACGAAAAATTTTGATATAAAATAGAATAGAGTAGAATATTTATTTATTAATGTGACCAAGACTCATAATGTGTTAATATTAACTTATTCTATGTTTGTTACACGATATTTTTTATTTTTATATGAATATCTACTTGTTAAACCGCACTTCATTCGACGATATGGCGCAGCAATGATTTACGTATCGGCAGTCAAGCCTGCTGGCGACCATGCTTAGGATGCTGTTGGTGCTGCCCCGAACCCTTCGCACCAGGGACGCGCATCGCCTCCACATCGTTGTTCCTGACCCGCTACAAAAGCAAGGCAGCCCCAAAAGCACCCTAAACGCATTATTGTATTGAACACAGAGAACTGTAAGATTTTTGTATATATATATTCGATAGTTTTACCAGAAAACGGAAACAAAGCGACACACAACCTAGTAAGTGAATAAAACTTAAAATTCATGCCTTCCCCCCTCTTCCCTGAACCGAATAGCTAAATAAACCTCGTTATAATACTGCCCCATAAATTATGTACGAGGTAAATGTTTACATTTTATTTAACAAGGGACTGTGAAGGTTCAATTAGAGTACCACCTGGGCATACCCGGGTATACCCGGGCATAATTAGTTATAGAGGTGCAGGGCCGTCGGTAGGGTCACCCGGGTTTATCTAGAACAACATTCTGGCTGTCAATATTCTTGAAAAACTTGTTTTTTTTTAAATTTGTTTTATTTAGTACACTCTTGCACGTCAGACTTATCAATCAATCAAATTTCCTCAATAGACTTTAAACTTTTTATCTATGGAATATGGTTGAACTTTTAGTGAAGAAATAAGGTAGTTTTAGATACTCTGATGTGCGGGCATCTGTACATGTTATCATGTGGTGTCCATCATCAATTGATACGTCAGTCCCCTAAACTGTTCCCAAACTTATAAAGGGTCTTCTCTCGTCTCGATCAGCCGTCATTTTAACATAAACTCGTTTCTTTAGGATAACTATTATAAATATTCATTAAATTCTAAAACATTTTTTTAGTTAAGGCTACAAATTAGCAATTATGAATGTCAATATGCCACCGGTTCGTAAATCTACACAGGGCTGGAGATCTTGTACTGAGTAAAAACCGGCAAGAATCTCAGTAAGGGCATTCCTTGTCTCCATTTAAATTTCCACAATGTCATGCAGTACTGGTAAAAGTCAAAACATATTAGTTACTAGCTGACCAGGCGGACTTCGTACCGCTTTGACAGTTTCCATCATTGAGTTACATATATATCAATGGTTTCCATGACAACAAAACAAGCAAATCATTATGACCATTTTTTTAAATCGGTTCGGTAGTTTTTGAGATTATTCGTTGCAAACATACATACATACAAAAATACAAAGGTTTCCTCTTTATAATATTAGTATAGATAACATTTCGCACTCCATGACATGCCGGGTCAGGTGCACTATCAACTATGCTATCGTGGCTCAATCCAACTCGCCGAAATTAATCAACACTATCGATCAACACTAACAATTAATAACACAATAGCATACTTGGTAGTTGAGGAGCTCGATGGCGCAGTGGCTAACGCGCTCGGTCTGTGAGTGCTGAGGTTAAGCAACTTACGCCAAGGCCGGTCATCGGATGGGTGACCAAAACGTTATCATCTCAAGCTCCTCCGTGCTTCGGAAGGCACGTAAAGCCGTTGGTCCCGGCTGCATTAGCAGTCGTTAACAACCACCAATCCGCACTGGGCTCGCGTGGTGGTTTATGGCCCGTTCTCCCTATCCAACCATAGGGAAGGCTCGTGCCCCAGCAGTGGGGACTTAAAATGAGCTGATGATGATGAGATAACATTTCGCACCACATGACATGCCGGGTCAGGTGCACTATCAACTATGCTATCGTGGCTCAACCCAACTCGCCGAAATTAATCAACACTAACAATTAATAACACAATAGCATAGTTGGTAGTGCACCTGACTCGGCACGTCATGGGGTGCAGGTTTGAATCCCGCTCGTGGATTTCTTTCAAAATTTTGTCTTTTTTCAAATTGTAATTTGTTCGCTACAAAATTTGCGTTTAACTATTTAAAAAGAGTTTCTTTGTAAAATCTCAAGTATACGCTGACGAAGTCGCGAGTGCAAGTATAAAATATAAGAACGAATTTGCTTACTCATGACATAGTAGATGATAAAATCTGACGCAAGTTCTATCTCAAGCACCTTAATACGGCTCTGTGGCGATAATAATTTAGGCGGAGCTTAAGAATTCGCCAAATTAATCTTTATTTGAACAGACGGTATGAATTCCGGTAATGAGGGATACTGAAATGGTACACCAACTTTGTGTAAGGCCTAATTTAAATTATTTATGACTGTCTTTTGTAGGTTTGTGTAAAAAATTAAGAAGCACTTTGGCAAATAACAATACTATACTATCGTATGGTGACACCAGTTTTCGACAGAGCAATCCAGTGTTGGTCAACAGTTTTCAGCACCTGGTGCCACTGGTCCTGTGTTTGATAGAATTTAAATTTAATTGAAACTGGAGCACAGCTAGGCAGCCAGGTGGTATGTAATGTATTGTTGCTAGATCTCGCTCGGCACTTTGCTAAGATCGTCGCATAACCGCCTCTGTGGTCTAGTGGTTAAGACCACCGGTTAAGACCCAGAGGTCCCGGGTTCGATTCCCAGCACATGTTTGTGTACTCGGTTTGGTTGGTGGTAGGGCTTGTTTATCCGCCTGGCTAGCTACCACCATCTTATCTAAATATGTCACCATAATATCAATGTTTGTAGCATTGTTGTGTTCCGACAGCTAGAGATAGCCAGTGTCTCAGTAGTTGAGGATCCGGGTGAAGTGCGCTTCCATCATTGGCCTTATCATCACTTAACATCAGGTGAGATCAAGGCACTGTGCTTACCCGTAAAATATTTTTAAAACCCATTTAAATGTCATATTTTTAACAGTAAAATGCAATCACATAAATAAAACCGTAACTGCTTTAGTACGTACTCTAATAAATTATCTATTAAAGTCATCAATTTAAAAAATCCTTGGAAAAGCAAATGATTCAATCGTTACAGTCGCAATTAAACCACAGCGACGATTTATTAAAACAATGAAATTAATCGGTTCTCTTTATTAATCGATTACTGCGCTCATTACAATCGTGTACTTCATAACTTTAATCACGATGCGCCAATTACGGATTGCGCAATTGGAGTAGCTGTTAACAGCCATGACATTTACGACAAAAATGATTTGAGATCTTGGTGAAAATCGCTGATGTTTTGAAAGCTGGGGTGGTTATTTTTTATATATTTCAAAATTCACAGCTCTTAATCTAAATTAACAAACTTGTATACTTAAACATACAGCGAATAACGAAATTTCTATATACTTATAAAGTATGTAAATAAGAGAAGACACACATTTTTTAACCTAATGAGTTATAATATATAATATAAATATTAATATTATATTAATATATATATTAATACGTGAAACAAGAACTTTGTACCCGTTTTTACGAAACTTGCGTGAGACGGAGGAGTATGAAATTTCGCACACAGTTTATATAGAGAAGGTTATCTGAATGTTAATATTTTTTTTAAATTATGCATAAAAAATACATTAAATCAACAAAAACAACACTACACACACTACCATGAATTTGACACACACGCATATGTATGTATTTGACACACACGTATTGTTTGTCTTTAATGCGGCCGACATCTATCAATACCAATCCAAACTTACATTCTATCTTTTTTAATTTTTCACTGCTTATCATAGGTACAATCCGTGCAGCCTTAATAAAATTACGGTCGAATTTCGACCACTGGGCGACCACTAGTAAATATAAATACACAATATAATATACCTAACATATCTCTACTAATCATTATTTTACATAGAGGTGGAAAGTAAATTACCAATGTCAGTTTTAAAAGAGCTCAACGAGGAACAGAATAAGTCTGTTGGAGAAATTTTTTTATTATATTATGTTTTCTGAAAACGATTTATAACTGAATTTTGGGAGTAATTACTCCGTGCAAACTTGCAGCTAAAACGTTTTGTATGTCTAGTTCGGGTAGATGGAGCGCATAAATTCAATGCCTTAGTTACCAGGTCGGCTCTGTCTATATCACCGTTGCATATTTTATACAGAAGTAACATGGCGATAAGGCAACGTCTATTCTCAAGCGTTAAGAGGCGGGTGACTACAGGAATCCCCGTACTCAGATTTCAGTTCAGTTTCCCTTTTACTAATGCTCTTGCTTCTTTTGCTAATGCTGCTACTAAAGACTTTTATTATATAATACCACGTCCGATAATCGGTGACCGTTTTTAGTCGGTGAAATTTTTTATTTTATTTTATTTATTAGGACAACCAACAAGGCATACACTACAAAAGACTTATGTAAGTGAACTGTATCTCATTCTAAGTGCTGACTTAATTAAAGGTTGCCACGGCATGCAAACGTGAACTCAGTATTTTATTTAATAACCTAAAACTTAACTAAGATTTAACGTAAATGGTGGATAAACATTAAAAACACAAGAAGGAAAATGGAGATAATAGATAACTAAACAGACCCGGGCGAGAAAGAAGTAAGTATGAAAAATGAAACGTATGGAGCTCTATGTTGCAACGCACAAGTTCTACTATAAAAGTCGGTTGTGGGCGGGAGCCGTTACAAAATGAGCAGTACAATACAATACAATAATATACAAAAGTCTTTTATTTTCTCACCATAAAGTGCATAAAGTGGGGAGCAACAGTTTATGATACAAAACAACTTTTTTTATTTTATTTTTTATTTTTATATTTTACGGATAAGCACAGTGCCTTGATCTCACCTGATGTTAAGTGATGATAAGGCCAATGATGGAAGCGCAATTCACCCGGGATCCTGAACTAGTAAGGCACTGGCTATCTTATCTCTAGCTGCCGGAACACAACAATGCTACAAACATTGATGTTATGGCGACATATTTAGATAAGATGGTGGTAACTAGCCAGGCGGACTAACGAACCCTACCACTAACAGTGGGTGATGACATTTTGTGAGAGACTGGAGTCTGAGCTGGGATAAACCTGTCAAAGTATCCAACACTATATTACTTACTCTCTAGAATGAGGCAAAACCATTGTAAAGAATTCGATTATAAGCGTTCCCTATTCCTATCCAGCAGCAGATAGGGGCGGAAAAAAGCGAAAAAAACCGCCTAAGTGCGAGTCGGACTCACGCACGAAGGGTTCCGTACTTTGTGACGTATTAAAAAAAAACTACTTACTAGATCTCGTTCAAACCAATTTTCGGTGGAAGTTTGTATGGTAATGTACTTCATATATTTTTTTTAGTTTTATCATTCTCTTATTTTAGAAGTTACAGGGGGGGACACACATTTTACCAATTTGGAAGTGTCTCTCGCGTAGACTATTCAGTTTAGAAAAAAGTGATATTAAAAACCTCACGATCATTTTTGAAGACCTATCCATAGATTTTTGAGTTTCAGTTCTAAGTATGGGGAACCCCCAAAATTTACTGTTTTTATTTTTTATTTTTATGTGAAAACCTTAATGCGGTTCACAGAATACATCTACTTACCAAGTTTCAACAGTATAGTTCTTATAATTTCGAAAAAAGGTGCCTGTGACATACGGACAGGACAGACAGACAGACAGACAGACAGACATGACGAATCCATAAAAGTTCCGTTTTTTGCCATTTGACTACGGAACCCTAAAAAGCGAAGAAATCCTGCGGCTAGTTGGTAGTCCCTTGGCAATAAATATCTTTGACTTTAACTTGACTTTGACTCTTTCTAGTATTCTGATTGGATAACATCAGAAGCTTGCAAGAGCGGATGATTTTTGCACTCTATGTAAAAGGACCACCGGTCTTAGAACAAGAAGTCCATCAGAAATCAATTAAATATTATAATTATTTATTATATCCTGAGAAATAAAGTGCAGTATTGTCAGACAAATACCTTGTAAATAGCCTACTAAATAGATTACTGAAAAAGGTCGAACAAACACCAAACTAACACCGACATTGGTAATTTCTTAATATTACCTACACGCCAAATTGGACAGAGATCCGATAGATAAGGTAGCCGGCGACATATCAGTGATCCCATCATTCCCTTTGAAACCCACAGGGACATGGAATATTAATTAATAGATTATTTATTAACCCCGGCCCTGACATAGGGTTCCATTAACGATAGAGACGCTAGATAATGTACAAAAATAATTGGATGGAATTAACACTATACATAATTTAGGATAGTAACGCCTGATTGAGAAGTTTCGGAGTTAAAATCTTGTAAGTTAAGCAACTTTATCATAATTATCACCATTAAAATCATTTCAGCAACTTCATCATCATCGTCATCATTAGCCTATACACGTCCACTGCTGGACATATGTAGGCCTCTCCAAGTGCACGCCACTGAGCAAATTATCGCTCTGCAAATACCAAATACGTTATATCGTTTTTTCTCTAAAAATTTGAGTATCTCAGCATACAATATAACCTATATTTTTTAGGGAAAGTGTAACTTTCTATTAGTAACATACATTTTAGAATGAGGTACATATATTAATCCCTGTATACGAACAGACGGACAATATTTTACCTTTTTGGTGAAAATAGACTTTAGTGAAGTAGTCATTGACTTTAAATCGAAATGGCCACCTGTTCGGTAATAGTGTTCTAGGTTTAGTTTTATTTGTCATTAGATTACGTCCACGAAAACGAAATTCTATATGACATTGAAGCAGCGCTAGTGAGAAACAAATACAAATATACTTTACTAGCTGACCCGGCGGACTTCGTACCGCTTTGACAGTTTCCATCATTGAGTTAAATATATATCAATGGTTTCCGTGACAACAAAACAAACTAATCATTTTGTATTGGAAAATTTAATTGTTTTTAGTTTTTAGTATTTTATTTAACATATATTTTTTTAATATAGTCTATGTTCATCATCATCATCAGCTCATTTATGTCCCCACTGCTGGGGCACGAGCCTTCCCTATGAATGGATAGAGAGAACGGGCCATGAACCACCACGCGGGCCCAGTGCGGATTGGTGGTTGCTAACGACTGCTAACGCAGCCAAGACCAACGGCTTAACGTGCCTTCCGAAGCACGGAGGAGCTCGAGATGATAAATTTTTGGTCACCCATCCGATGACCGGCCTTTGCGAAAGTTGTTTAACCTCAGCACTCGCAGACCGGGCGCGTTAACCACTGCGCCATCGAGCTCCTCGTCTATGTTACTCAGCGCTAATGTAGCATTCTAATGGTGAAAGAATTTTTTAAATCGGTCCAGTAGTTTTTGAGTTTATTCGTTGCAAACATACATACATACATATGTACATAAAACAAAAATACAAAGGTTTCCTCTTTATAATATTAGTATAAATTACCAGCTGTGTTACAAAGGGTGTTAAAATACATAGGTGTGTAACCGATAAAGTCAGTTTATTCGAGAACATCGTAACAAGGATCCATTGACGGTCAGTCTCTTATGAAGTGAGTTAAAATGTTGACATATAAAATCTCGTTTTTTCACCGTGATCGAATGTCACTTATAACTCGCACTTAGCACCTTGTATAATTAAAAAGTGCACCGTGTAAGCGACGCTGTATTTGGAATATCACGAATTTCGCACAGTCAAAGAAAGCTGAAAAAAGCTGATAGATATCTCGCGAAGTCTAACCATTTAGCTGGAAAACTTTTGTGCGAATATTTTTAAGTAAACATCGTTAAATTGTGGGACGTTCCTAGCAAAGGTAAACGCAGTAGTTTAAATATTATCTTGGGTCCTTTGAGCTGTAGCTTTGACAAATACATGCACTAAATCGTACAGTAGATTTTTCCTATGTAGTTCGCAATGGTTAAAGCGCTCGGTCTGCAATTTCTGAAGTTAAGCAACTTTAGCAAAGACCGGTCATTGGACAAGTCTTAGTAACCAAAAATGTGTCTTCTCGAGCTCCTCCGTGCTTCGGAAGGCACGTAAAGCCGTTGGTCCCGGCTCCATTAGCAGTTGTTAACAACCACCAATCTGCACTGGGCCCGCGTGGTGGTTTATGGCCCGTTTTCCTTATCCATCCATAGGGAAGGCTCGTGCTCCAGCAGTGGGGACAAATGAGAATGATGATGATGAGTTTTTATATTGGTATTTTACAACGAGAATGTTTCGTCTAGTTCCAAAAATAATTAATTTGCCATCGCGATCAAACTTTATTATTGAACTGTATATGTAACATGTGTTACATTATATTTATATATTCTTTATTGCACATGAACACACGTGAGCAAAGGTAGACTTATCTCTAAAAGAGATCTCTTCCAGCCAACCTAAGGTGGAATGGGAGCATCATGTTTAAACGGAAGCGACAAAAGTGCAAACAAAAATATCTCAACTATTACTATTACCTTGTAATACATTGTATATTTTGTGAATTACAACTGAATTTCGAACTGAGCGACCACTGGTTATTGTAAATATGAATGGCTCCCGCCTACGACCAACTTTTTGTGGGACCGAGGGACCGATAAATCGACAGATCGAAAAATTTGTTGCACCATCTTAACAATCGTTAAAATGACGATGATAGACGTACTATTCTAACATTCGGTCGAAGGCTCTCCCAAAATCCGAACTGGTGGTAGACTCAGTAGTTAAGTCTAAAAAATTTTTTAAGTTATTTATATAAAATACTTACAGTGAAAAAATTAAACGCCCACCCGACCCAGAACAACTGAAAACTATTTGGCTTTGACTTTACTGCTTAATTTTGGCTGGTTAATGTCAATGTAGCAGTCAAATGTCAGTTCTTTTTTAAACAATTATTGCGTAGTTATCTAACGAAGGATTGCCACATGAAAAAACTTTTCCCTTCCTTGCTTTGGGGACAAATGTATCTCATTTGAGTAGCAACCCTTTTAACTTTCACATTAGCAAAGTATTGTTGAGTGCAACGCATTGTGCTAGATGCCTCTGTTAGTAAGTAAAGCCTATAACTGTCCCACTGCTGGGCAAAGGCCTCCATCATTGAAATAAAGTCAATACAATTAATGGGTAATGGCTTTGTCACCACGCTTACCAAATCCAAAACACGATCTTCGGGTATCGGTCCGAGTGCTCCCATTCGGCCACTGAGGCTCTGTTACTGAGGATCGTCAATGTCAAAGTTACCTTTCACAGTTACAATGACCGGAGTTTTGGTGCAACCTACCCTTAATCGTACAATACCTAAAGTCATCCCGACAATTGCGCCTGAATATATCTATGCAAGTTGTAATAACGCGATCCATTGTCGTTGGGCCACCCTGTTATTATAACAAAGGCTCCATTATGATATCTCGGGATCTAAATTGGCTATGTCGAAACAGATAGAGCTCGTGTGATTGGACGGTGGGTACGATTATTGGGAGATTGTGAGTTAATAGACCTGATTGGTGAATAAAGATGTTGAATGGGTATTCGGGAATTAGGAAAGATGTACGTAAAAATTGTATAAGGCGAGCAGTTTTCTTAATGACCATATTTTTCTGCAAAACCACGTGGTCCACGTGACGTCTAGTCAAACCATGGGTCGAACAGCTCGTGGTGATTCGTCCCACTATCATTTTTTTTTGATTTAGTCCGTATTTTGTACTGACGTTACGTTACGTTCAAACAAGCAATTGGAAAAAATGTGACGAAGCTCCTCTATTTCTCCTGACCCTTAAAGTACTCATAAAATGCACATGCACCCTAAAATAGGTTCAAGGCAGTACTCGTAGAACAAGAGTACGAAGACCCGTTTTACACGCGCTCTATTCCTGGTACAGCCATATACCCCCTTACCTACACGATCTCGTCAACCCGGGCCGAAGTCCTAGCCTTTAGAGGCCTCCTCGGGCTGTTCCGCTCTCAATCGGATCCGAACGCCTTGGAGAATCTAGAAGGAGACGAGGTCACGCTTGCGTGATGCCATCCCCTCTAAAAACCCTCTATAGATGAAGGCGAAGTACTTACAGACAAGGCATACAATAAAAATAATGTAAGATATACATTTTACCTTTCGCACCTTTTGATATTTCGGATCAGGTGGATTAGGAGAGAGCTTTAGATAAGACCGCTTTTTCTAAAATCTTGTCTATTTCTAATAAACAAGCCGCTTTGGTAAGCGTGGTGATTATGGCAATACATACTTACACATCAATTGTATCGGTGACTTGATTTCAATGATAGAGGGCCTTTTCGTAACAAATGGGGCAGTATATAGGTTATTTATTACTTGCGTTACAGTTAGCACCCACACATCCTAAATCCTTTTGGGTCCAGACGAGTTTGAGTTTTAATCAGGGCAAGATCATGAAAGTCTGGTCCGGCATGTCAAGAGAGCACTTTAACCATTAAGACCTTGTTTTATTATGTTAGTAATTTTTGTTCCAGATTTTTCTGGTGTTCCATAAAAACCTGATATCGTTTTTCCCAACTCGGCTAGAAGGTAACGCGCAAACGAGCCCTCATTACTGTGACATTTCCTGGCCATCCGCATTAGAATGCCACAAAAGGTTGGCCGGGGTACTGCCGAAGAAAACCTAATTTCCGGTAAAGTTAGCTACAAAAGTCGTTTGCCTTTTTTATGCGCCATCATAGCAATTTACTTGACAAACGCCAAACGATTTCCTTGTTAATGATACTCTTTATTGTTCTTACAAGGCTTAGCTTCAATCTAGACTAAAACAGGAGATTAGGGTGCCTGGATCGAGTTCTATATGCTCTATCTTTGATGAAGTACCCACTTAGTCCTATCGGGTGTTATAACACCTCTAAAAGTATTTTAAAGATGTACCCTAATGTGATACTTTTAAAGTTTCATTTACACACAAACTCCTGGTCGGTTTAAATGGGTAGAAAAGGAGAATTTGTATGGCATTGGGTGCTTCGTGTGAGTTTCATTGAGCAGTCGATCACGTTAAAGAAAAAGAAAATTTGTATGGAATTGAAGTAGCGCCTCCTGGCGACATACGAGAAGAGTTAACATTATTACATAACCGTAATCGAATGAATACGGATGGTAAACAAACTAGGCACTCTGTTGGCCGCTGGGGTGCAACAGTTCTCGAGTGGCGGACCAGATAATGCAGTGTAGGTAGGCCTCCAACAAGGTGGACCGATGATCTGGTGAAGGTGCCGGGTAGCCGCTGGATGCGAGCAGCATAAAACCTCATACTCTCTACCAGCTCTTGCCAGCCACCTTGCGAAGATCGTCGCTCCTAGTTTAACTAGAAGGAAATTATAATAAAATAATTTAATAAATTATTAAATTCAAATAACTTTGTTATGTTTATTAACCTATCCCCCGTGTGGTGCCGGGGGTAAAGAATTGCACCACCCCATCTCTTCCCGTGGGTGTCGTAGAAGACGACTATGGGACCATTTTCCAGAGGATGGGCAGCAGCGTCTCTCTGTGATTATTCTCACCTTACTGCGATCGCCAACCCGCCTGCCAAGCGTGGCGATTATGGCAAATTCCCCTCAAAATGATTTATCCTTGAGGGAGGCCTTTGTCCAGCAGTGGACGTCTTTTTGGCTGAGATGATGATGATGATGATGATGATTTACCTATATCGTTTTTTTCTGTCGGTGAGGAGCTCGATGGCGCAGTGGTTAACGCGCTCCGTTTACGAGTACTGAGGTTAAGCAACTTTCGCAAAAGGCCGGTCATCGGATAGATGACCAAAAATTTATCATCTCTAGCTCCTCCGTGCTTCGGAAGGCACGTTAAGCCGTTGGTCCCGGCTGCATTAGCAGTCGTTAACAACCACCAATCCGCACTGGGCCCGCGTGGTGGTTCATATAGGGTAGGGAAGGCTTGTGCCCCAGCAGTGGGGACATAAATGAGCTGGTGATGATGATGATGATGATCGTTTTTTTCTACTGTAAATGTCAAATTTCAGAAGCGGTTTACAGTTAAATAAATAATACCATAACACTGGTTTGTTTTAGTTGGGTGCTGTAATTGACGATTTGCTCTGCGGTCATTCCGCGGTCGCGTGTTCGATTCCCGTCCCGTATATATCTGCGGGCGACGTGTTGACGTGTTGACGTGTTCACGCTTTTCCTGGCGTATTGTTTTGAAAACGGTAAATGTAAACGGTTTTTTTTTGCATTTAGAGTAAGAGTAATTTGTTAACGGGATATTACATTATTCATCGCCAAAAAATAATATTAATCATCAATTCAATTTTAAGGGATGGTAGCCATCAAGCAGGTGGTAGGTATTTAATCTTTGCTTAAGAGCTCGAGATGATATATTTTTGGTACCCATCCAATGACCGGCCTTTGCGAAAGTTGCTTAATCTCAGTATTCGCAGACCGGGCGCGTTAACCACTGCGCCATCAAGCTCCATGGATTGAAATAATGATGTAGTGTTATTTTCGCTATATCACTCGTTCATCTAGCTTGAATGCAGTACGCAAAAATATGCACATGCGGAAGGATCACTGGATTCAAGTTTCGCGTTCCAGACCAGCATCATGGGATTTTTTTTAATTTATTTATATTTTAATTGCCCATCACACTTACAGTTACACCAAAACGTGCAGTAGACCAATTACATTTTATGTAGATAGATAACTACTAACCCCCTTATTCATAAAAACTATTTAAGCAAAATTTAATTAATCATTGTTTTGTCTCTTTTTCTCAAATTCAGAATGACGTTTGTATGACGTTGACAAAACAATATTTAACTAAATAATGCTTTAATAGTTTTTATGAATAAGGGGGTTAATTTCTAATAAAACGTATACTTAACACTATTTATAAATATATGAATAGGCACACAAAAAATATCAACTATGTAATATACGACTTCGTGTAGACAATTTTACTGTGTTAAGCTTCTAATAACCTTTATAATGTCTCTTCTGATTCCCCCCCTTCCAGGGGGAGAGGGAAGTCCAAACCCTATTTTAATTACGCAAAACCAATCGAGGTTGACTGGGGGCGTGCCAAGTGAAAAACTTATCACTCCTAATTGCAAGGAAGAAGAAAATTCCCAGGCAAAGGAGTGGGACATTGTTAAAACTTTGTTGAGTAGGGGAGGTACGCTTTTGAATTGTGCGAGGACAAGTCTTGCAGGTTAAAAAAGGTTTTATATACTTATCTTACAAAAACCACAACCCTTATACAATCTTATAATTGTGCAATAAGTTTACCTATTTAAAATATTTTTTTTATGTATACATAATGTCTAATAACACGTGAAGAAAAATATGTACCTCTTCTTAAGAATATTGTGCGCTTGGACAAATGTAAGAATTGGCACAGTCAAAGTGCAAATGTTCAAGAGTGCACGAATATAAGATGTATTTTTATATGCATTACATTACATTGTACAAACATACATATTTTGTAAATTACGGTAGGATTTCGACCAGTAGGTAGGACCGGTATTCCCTTCCCCTTTGTACAACATCGCGCCGGGGGCCCGCGGACTGCGGACTTAACTCAAAAGTTGAAACTTTATTTTAATAAAAAAAAACTTCATCCTGGCAATGCCTAGGGTGACCTATTACAAATAAGTAAACATGGGACTATTCATTAATACTAGTGACTTGGCTAGTGGCACCAGTACTCGACATTTTAAGTCCGATGATCGACACAATTTTTATTGCCAAAGAACTACATAGATTATCATTGAAATTTTACGAGATGATGTTGCTTCTATAAGCAGATGTGTCTGTATTCAATCACAGATGATGACTCATCATCATCAGCTTATTTTATGTGCCCACTGTCGGGGCACAAGCCTTCCCTATGGATGGATAGGGAGAACAGGCCATAAACCACCACGCGGGCCCAGTGCGGATTGGTGGTTGTTGACGACTGCTAATGCATCCGGGACCAACGGCTTTACGAGCCTTCCGAAGCACGGAGGAGCTCGAGATGATAAACTTTTGGTCACCCATCCGATGACCGGCCTTTACGAAAGTTGCTTAACCTCAGCACTCGCAGACCGGGCGCGTTAACCACTGCGCCATCGAGCTCCTCCAGATGATGATTGGTGTTTAGAAACTAAACATTAAAATCAATTGCTGACCCCTATTTTTAACGATTATAGGTAAAACTGACGATTTTCGGTTCCGGTCGGAAAATGGTGCCACTACCCTAGACACTAGTATTCATGAATAGTCCCATGTTTACTTATTTGTAATAGGTCACCCTGGCCATTGCCGGGATGAAGTTTTTTTTGATTAAAATAAAGTTTCAACTTTTGAGTTAAGTCCGCAGCCCGCGGGCCTCCGACGCGATGTTTTTAAACATTGTACAAGATATAACTTGTACAAAGGGGAATGCCGGCTCGCAAAAGTACAAAATATGTAAGTACATTAGTGATGTTTTTTGCGTAAAACGGAACGCGCCCGATAAAAAAAGACCATTAACATATCACCACCATTCGCTCATTTTATGATTGGTGGTTGCTAACGACTGCTAATTAATGCAGCCGGGACCAACGGATTTACGTGACTTCCTAAGAACGGAGAAAATAGAAATGACAAATTTTTGGTCACCCTTCCGATGACCGGCCTTTGCGAAAGTAACTTAAGCTCCTTATCTCCCTGATTTGAAAAAAGCCTTATTGTAATAAAGTGTATTCAATCTAGATCTTGTATGCAGAGTAACTACGACATTTATGTTTAATTTGTTATGCTAAAAACACAACTCCTCCTTTTTTTTAAGTCGGTTACTTAAAAAAAAGGAGTTGTGTTTTTTTTTAATGTTTGTTACCTCATAACTCCGTAATTTATACACCGATTTGGAAAATTCTTTTTTCATTTGAAAGGATATACTTCCAGATTGGTTTCATTTTTATCAAAATCCAGTTCTGATGATGGAATCCTTTAGGAACTGAGGGAACTCCTCAAATATTGTAGGCATAGCTATAGCGATTTTGGTATTTTCAGCAATAAGTCAAGCATTTGCATTCAGAAAATATCATTTGATGAAGTGTAACTGATGAATAACCGAAACTCCTCAATGTATAAATAAATATTCCACGGGTGGCGATAACATATCTCGATTGAGATAGTAAAGCGACTATGACGAAGCAAAAGAAGGCAGGCACCGGAACTCAGTTCTGATGATGGAATCCTTGAGGAATTGAGGGAATTCCTCAAATATTGTAGGCAACTCTACCTATAGCGATTTTGGTATTTTCAGCCACTCCGGCTATAAATCCTTCCGAACTAATATTGTAAATGCGATAGCTGTATGTTGGTCCGTCTTCCACTGTTGCCTGGAAGATATCGCTTTAAGCGATAAGGCCGCCTTTGTACACAACAAATGTAGGACTTTTCGTGTATTTGATGTTTCCGTGTGCAATAAAGAGTCTATCTATCTATCTACACTGATGGAAATTCATTAACAATGTCACACCGGAACAATGTTTCATTTGTGATGTAGTTTCTCGTTTTCTTCGCTTGTCTCATTTTAAACGGCGCGCTGTCTCATACGAGCAGCGCGTTTAGTAGGTCTTCCCATATTAGCTTTTGATAAATAGATCGAAAAAAAAAACAAATCAGTAAAAAGTGAGAAATAAAGAAAAATTTAAATTTTTTTTAATTAAAAAAAAACTGACAATTTTACTGAAAAAAATGTAGTAATTAGTAATTATTGCGTAGTTTAGTTGTTCAATTTACTTGCAATTAACCTATATTATACTCAATGTTATATTTTTTCTTAGGAAAATATATGTATAGGTACAATTATTGTTATTTTTGGAGTCGGTGCCAGGCAAGGTAACTTTAACATTAACATTTAATGAAATACTATAATATAATCATAATAGTACAGTCAATCTTATGCATGAAATTTTGACTACAAACGCGGTCTGGCACCGACTCCAAAAATTTCGTTGGCTGGCACCGGCTAACATCTTGTCGGATCAATTGGGTAAGTCTTAGTAACAAAACGTCATACAAGATACACTTGGATCTTTTCATTTTGACCACACCTTTGTGTTACACATTGTACAAAAAAAAACTCTTTTCGGAAACGTCCTATTTTTTAAAACAAATACGGAAACACCGTTATTTTAACTCCGCTCCATTTAAAAAGTATTCTGTTACAGTGCAAACCTTTTCGACGAATGAAAATAGCCTCTCCCGTTTCAAAAATAACTTGTGCTCGGAGCGTATTCGCACCACGCGGCCTACCCTCGCCTCTACCTATAATTAAATAATATTATGTATTTTTCTAGTAACCGTAGTATTCGTATTATATCGTTTGTTTATGACTTTATTTTTAATTCATAAAGAGTGTAGGACGCTCTCAGACTAGGTGGAACGATGATCTTCGCAAGGTGGCTGGCAAGAGCTGGTTGAGAGTAGCCGCGGATTGTGCTCGAAGGCGTGCACTTGGAGAGGCATAGCTCCAGGTCCAGCAGTGGACTTGTGTAAGCTGATGATGATGATAAGCGCTCGCTGAGGAGCCCGGTCTGCGAGTGCTGAGGTTAAGCAACTTTCGCAAAGGTCACATCGGATGGTTGACCAATAATTCATCATCTCGAGTTCTTCCGTGCTTCGGAAGGCACGTAATACCGTTGGTCCGTTCATTCATCCATAGGGAAGGCTCGTGCCACAGCAGTGGGACCATAAAAGTGAGCTGGTGATGATGATGATGATGACTCTTTGGGAGCATATAAATAAAAAATATTTTTTATGTCAAATTGTATCAAATAATAGTTACTTTTCTTCGTACCTAAAATAGATTTTCTTACTGTGTTGTGAAATTCGAGCATTAACAGTAATTTTATTTTTTGTATAGTACCTAGTCGTCTAAAGAGTCTAGATCCCTCTGAAGTTTGATACAGTCTTGTTCACATTTAATTAAACTAAATACTTTATTGTCGTCTGCATACATTAATTTAGTTATAACTATAACAGTTATAAGTAAGATTTTGGACAAATTACTGTTGAGTTTTAAATAAAATAAAAAAAACCGACTGGTTG
This sequence comes from Eudonia mercurella, assembly GCA_963082485.1. Classification (NCBI taxonomy): domain Eukaryota; kingdom Metazoa; phylum Arthropoda; class Insecta; order Lepidoptera; family Crambidae; genus Eudonia; species Eudonia mercurella. The sequence continues at coordinate 13,112,387 of OY720045.1, read as the reverse complement.
CACTCTGGGAGTGCCGGCAGAAGTGAAAACTTGAATATTAACGTTGTGCATTTTTGATATTTTGGAATGGTTAGGGAATAATTTTGCACGAATTGCTTTAATTATCAGTATAAAAGTACTCTCATTTATGTGGTAGAATACAATATTTATTTATTGGGCTATCGTACACAAACATGACAATTTATATTACATTAAAAAATTATTATTATAAACTTTGCATGTCTACATGGCAGATGTGAAACTATAAAAATATGACCAACTTTTTGTAATACCAACCATATTCTTAGCAAATAAAATATTCTATTCTATTTTATCAACCGCAACTATGTCGCGTTGCTTTTTTCGGTTATATATTCATATATGCCTATAGTAGTGTTAATATATGCCTATAGTAGTATAATATAGTCCTTTCTAAATAGTAGGTATACAGTAGACATTTCAAAGATTCATGCACACCAAAGAAGAAGTCGTTTTGGCATTTCTATAGCTATCAAAACAAAAAAGTTCTCTTTGATCGTACATACAAACCCTGTCATTCATTTTTTGTGTATTTTCTATAATATCAGAAATTGTAATAGTTTTGTTCGTACAAGAGATAAAAATAATTGAAGTTTAGAGCCATCTGTCGGAAGCTGGGATAACCTTATAAGATTTGTAGAAGCACAGTCATGCTTGGAGAACTAGCAGCGCCATCTTTCGAACGTTGCCTGAAACAGTCGCGCCTGACGGTCACGTGTCCTGACGCGAGTTAAACATTATTTACCCATTCCAAAAAAAGTGCACAACGCCGCTAAAGAAGTTTTCACTTCAATAAAAATAAACTTGTTTGTTATAGCGAAGACAGATTGCGGATTTTATTTTTTAGTGTTTAAAATGTTTAATGGTGTTTAAATAACTCTGGTACTGGCATCGCAATATTATTACAGAAACAATTCTAACTTTTATAATCTAAAAGAAGTACAGATCCCTTTAGCTGGCCATTTGTACCCAAACGTCGTTAGAGCCGGGCTAAGTGGCCAAAACAGATTGGGTTTTCGCAAGTTTTTGACTTCATTTAAATATCTTTGAGTTCTTCTGGGGAATCACATCTGCGAAAGAAAATTAATTCTAAATTGTCAGGTGATACTTAACCCGTCCCGCGCTGTAGGTATAATTAGCGGGCCACCTTACGTACGACCGTGCGTACATATGGCGCGCGAGGACTTAAAAGAGTATTGAAAAAAATCCACAAACGGGATTCGAACCGTTCTGATTTTACTTATTTAGATAAACAAGCACTACCACTAACCAAATCGAGTACACAAACAAACCACCGCTAGGAATCGAACCCGGGACCTCTGAGTCTGAGACAAGTCGCCTTTACCACTAGACCACAAAGACGGTGAAACTTATATTTATTAATAGTTTCAACGAGACTTCTTGGCGGGAAAGTGAAGTCATATCTGCGGTTTTGTTTTATTTTCTAAAATTTGTGTTATGTCGAATATTAATGTGAAATAATGCTGGATTATTAACTGTTAAGTGTTCGTGAGTGTGCATGAGTGTTGGCAAATGAATCAAAACAGTGCAACGTCACTTTTCAAAGTCTCTCAAGAAGTCCGCCCGAGGACTTAGTAAAGCCCCACATCTTTACTGAGATACTCGAGGGGTTGGGGGGTATATCATTTCTCACTTCTAATAACATTTCTAATAACATTCATCACAATCACACAGGAAAGAAATATTGTTTATTTATGTATTACTTGTAAGAAAAATTACTTTGACACTGGCTAAATGTGCTCATCGCACAAAGCCATCAACAAAAAAAAAGAAAAAAAAGATGTAAAGATGACACCATAATGAATGATTGTCTTGATCGTCCAACCAATCAGCGGCTACTTTTAATAGCGAATCAGCTTATTGAAGCATTAAAATTCGCGCCACAAAATTGAATAATACAATAAACAGGAACACAAAGCCGGCATCGGTTAATGTGGGCGAGGGGCTGATTATAATTGCTAATCCCTCTTGATCGTGTTAGGCGGTGGCGGATTGAATTATTTTGAAGTTTCCAGTGGCCGTTGCGTATTGTGGCGAGATTCGGTGGTGCCACGTATAGTGCTGTGTGATGCTTTGAAACGTTATGAGATTTTTTCTTTTTTTGACAACAAATATAAAGAAGAAAAAGAAGAAATTACTTATTGACGATCACACAGACATTACAGAAAGATATATAGGTACGATGCCATAAGGAAACATGTAAAAAAAAATACGTGAAGCAAAAACTTTGTACCCGTTTTTACGAAAATTGCGCGGACGGAGGAGTATAAATTTTTGCACACATAGTTTATATAAAGAAGGTTATCCGAATGTTAATATTTTTTTAATTATGCATAAAAAATACATTAAATCAACAAAAAACTACATTAGACACACTACCATGTATTTGAAACACACATTGTTTGTCTTTAATGCGGCCGACATCTGTCAATGCCAATCCAAACTCACATTCTATCTTTTTTAATTTTTCATTGCTTAGGATACAATCCGTGCAGCCTTAATAAAATTACGGTTGAATTTCGACCACTGGGCGACCACTAGTAATAATAAAACAACAATATGGAAACATGGAAGTGTGTGAAGGCCAACTAGGACCCTGCCTCAGCTTGTGCCGTTGCGGTGCTGAAAAACAAACACCACCGCAACGACGCTGGTATTCTGACAGGGCCTATGATGTGTGACTGTAGCGTCGTGTGTGTGCGTGTACATGTAGTGATGGTATAATAAAAATAATAAAACATAGTTTCATATTTTATATAAAATTTTATATATAAATATCAAACGAAATACTAATTAAAAGAATAAGTATAAGTCAGGCTCTATGCGCCAGATGCCTTCGCTACTCTGCAGTTATGTCCGTGAAATGACGTTACGTGTTAGTGTCTGTCAACGGAACTATCATGCCGAAAGCTTAGATTTGCTCGAGTACCTATAGTGTTAATATTTGTGATATAACTAAACGTAGTGTTAAATTCTCTTTGATATAACTAGTTGACCTATCATGGTCACTTGCAATAGAGTAATTATTAACGGGATTTTACCATGTTTATTATACGTGATATGGCGCATGCAACTGTACCGATATTTCGGCACAGTTGTTTTGATTTTCGTGTATGACATTAAAGTTATCCAAGACATAGATATCCATGTAAAATTAAAAATTGCACGACCTCTAGCAGACTTAGATCCTACGTGCCGCTGTAAAACACTCTCCAATGTTTAGTCAAAGTAAAAAATTCTAATTCAAATAAACTTAAGAAAAGTGCTTTTGAATCGTCCAAACATTTTTCACCTACTACCCCTATTCAGGACACATATAGTGTGTATACGCACTTCCAAAACTGCATCTTTTTTCAAGTTCCATTTACATTATCAAATTAATTTAACTCGTTCTTTTTAAGCAACCAGTAAACATTGCGTTTAAACAATTCCCTTCGCTCCAGCCAGAGTTTACTGAAGCACCGGAAAACAAATTAACAAAACTAAACGTGGAAGAATGTAGCTACTCCGACTGGCCCGCTTATGTGTACAACTGTACATGTGTACAGCTTGTACATGTGTATAGTTCGTGTGTTCGGTGGCGGTTAATTCGTCTTGGCTCCTTTTGCTTTTGACAGCCAAATCCGAACCGCGCCCGCGGTAAGCTGAAATATGAGGTCGGTGCGCAGAGTAGTGGAGCGGTTGGATACACTAATTTAAAGAAAGTAATTTAATATAAAAAGATACAGGATGTTTGGTAATTGATGCAATCAAGTATAAAAAAACGGCCAAGTGCGAGTCGGACTCGCCCATGAAGGGTTCCGTAGCAGCAAGTAACATAATATAAAAGTTCTTGTAGTTCGTTGTAACTTTGATCAATGTTTTAATAATAGTGTATTTTTTTAATTTAAGTTATTGATAAGTAAACATTATATACTAGATCTCGTTCAAACCAATTTTCGGTGGAAGTTTGCATGGTAATGTACATCATATATTTTTTTTAGTTTTATCATTCTCTTATTCTAGAAGTTACAGGGAGGGGGACACACACACACACACACATTTTACCACTTTGGAAGTGTCTCTCGCGCAAACTATTCAGTTTAAAAAAAAAATATATTAGAAACCTCAATATCATTTTTGATCGGTTATTTCGTCCTACATTTTTTTTAATTTTTTTTATACGTAGCACGGCAAATGACTCCAATTCACCTGATGTTAAGTGAATATGGATTCCAGATGCGACGACAACTGGTAAAAAAATAAATAAAAATATTATATATATATATATATATAAACAATAACAATAACAACAATATCAGTAATAAAAATACGTAAGCAGTCTAATAAATAAATCGCCAGTAAAATGATGGAATGGGCAGTTAGATAAATAGTTCGTCAGTTCACAGGGAGCGGAGACACCAGAACCCGAACCGATTGAAAAGAGAGGTACATTTTCGTTAGAAGGGGGCGTTATTTTGTTACAGTAATTACTTTTACGGAGCGCAGTCACGGAGGAGCGGCATAAGATTGTAGTGTGTGCTGCTCAAAAACCTAATATACGAGGAATACATTTTACCAACTCATTGTTTAAAGAACTGCTTAGAATGAGATTTCTTACAGACTAATTCCGATTTATAAACTACCCACATGTAACTGCCCATATAATTATTTTACTGCTCAATGTTTCTTCAATGATTTAGGTATTTCATTATTTTTGAAGTAAAAACTTCTTTAGCGGCGTTGTGCACTTTTTTTGGAATGGGTAAAAAATGTTAAACTCGCGTCAGGACACGTGACCTGATCGAAAATTCGTAAGACGGATGGAGAGTAGAGGAATGGGTAAAAAATGTTAAACTCGCGTCAGGACACGTGACCTGATCGAAAATTCGTAAGACGGATGGAGAGTAGACAGCTGGCGCGGCGTAATTAAAATTTTTAATATAACTTAATATAACTTTTTAATGTAATATAAATTGTCATGTTTGTGTACGATAGCCCAATAAATAAATATTGTATTCTACCACATAAATGTACTTTTATACTGATAATTAAAGCAATTCGTGCAAAATTATTCCCTAACCATTCCAAAATATCAAAAATGCACAACGTTAATATTCAAGTTTTCACTTCTGCCGGCACTCCCAGAGTGCAACCCGTCGTTTTTTTATGACTCATTTTTGTTTAGTCTTCTACTAAGTTTTAGCTGCCGAACTTGTTAATAAATATGCATTTTCTAATGCTAAACTTACCAACACTACATATATAGGTACAACTTCTTGTTTTAATGTGGATGTTTGACACATTTAGGGTGTCATAACATCAATGTTTAAATTAGGAACGCTGTGGCCAGGTGTTCTCATTGTCAAAACCAAGTACTTAGTTTTAACACAACTGCTGCTTTAAATCAGTGCCCAAAATTAACCTATGTTAATTAGGGCGCTGATTTTGTACTGTTATAATAGTCCTGTTACCCATCCAGAAAGCTAGCTTGTGTAAGCTTAAGCTGGGTCCACGTCAATAGTTTTAAGGAGCTATGGGATTGAACTACGGTTTCTCGCATTCAACCCGACCCAAGCATCTATCCATTTAGCTAGCAACTTCTAACTATTAATATAATTATGGTTATATTAAGACAAAGTGTTGAAATAATTCCGCGAGCGGGATTCGAACCCGCACCCCATGACATGCCGGGTCAGGTGCACTACCAACTATGCTATCGTGTCTCAATCTAACTCGCCGAAATTAATCAACACTCCTCTATCTACGTCATCAACATCCTCGTAATACTTTTACAAATATTGAAAGATCAGTTAAGAATTAGGCAAGCTATAATATTTATGATTATTTTCATATAATTTGAATAAAAATCGCTCGTGGAGTATTCTCAACACTGTCATTTTTCAATTTGTAATTTGTTCGCAACAATATTTGCGTAAAATTATATGAAAATAATCAAATGGTTACATTATATTATTTTACGCAAATTTTGTCACAAACAAATTAAAATTTGAAAAAAAGACAAATTTTGCATCCCCATAACATGCCGAGTCAGATGCACTACAAACTATGCTATCGTGGCTCAATCCAACTCGCCGAGATTAATCAACACTATCTACTCTTACTCTGTAAGCCAAAGGAGCCCTATTCAATGTCGACAACTACATACGTCATCAACATCTTTTTATTTTTTTTTCAAATATTAATACAACAGTTGCCGAAACTCATAATATATTTTTCATTAATTTTCAATGTTATTGCAACTACATAAGGTTGAAATTATGGTGGCATCTATATTGCCACCACCAGTGCGGATTAAATCTTTCTTTAAGTGTTATGTCAAGGATTCGGTAATATCAGGTTGGAATAAACGTATACTGTTAAAAGTCATTATAACGAACACCATAATTTTGATGGCTGTTCCACCTGTTTGTTAAACTTGTGGCCTTCATTAGAGAATAAGGTGGGTGTTTGTGAAATTTGTACATATACAAATGAAAGGAAAATGATTTGTTATAATTTAATATAGAAGGATTTTTTTTGGTTTAATAAAATTGTTGTATGTTCCCACTGCTGGGGCCTGCCCTATGGATAAAGACACTACAAGGAGAACGGGTCAAAAAACAACCAGCATTGTGGATTGGTGGTTATTAACGACTGCTATTGCAGCCGGGACTTTACGTGGTTTTCGAAACACGGAGGAGCTCGAGATGATACATTTTTGATCACCCATCCGATGACCGGCCTTTGTGAAAGTTACTTAACTTTAGCAATTGCAGACAGAGTGTGTTTCATCATTATCATCATTAGCTCATTTTATGTCCCCACTCAGCAGTGAGCACGAGCCCCAGCGGGCACGAGCCTTCCCTATGTATAGATAGGGAGATCGGGCCATAACCACCACGCGGGCCCAGTGCGGATTGGTGGTTGTTAACGACAGCTAATGCAGCCGGGACCAACAGCTTTACGTGCCTTCCAAAGCGCGGAGGAACTCGAGATGATATACTTTTGGTCACCCATCCGATGACCGGCCTTAGCGAAAGTTGCTTAACCTCAGCACTCGCAGACCGGGCGCGTTATCCACTGCGCCATCGAGCTCCTCGAGAGTGTGTTTGCCGCTGAGCAATGAAGCTTTCGGTTATGTTATAGTGACTTCACACAAAGTAACATTTTATAAAACTATACGTATAAAGTTGTTTTATTGACACTTATCGTCCACACTAATAAAAACTGCTACATAACTATGCTATACTCGTTTAACAAACATTTTTTATCACATAGTCTGGATTCACCTTTAGAGAAAAAATTCACAGATTTCGCAGTCCCCGCGAAATCGGAGCATTGAAAATGAATACAACAATTTACGAAAAAAAACATTTTATTTTAAATAACATAATTCCAACTTGAATGCACTTCTCGCCTGCATCCTCATCTTTTAACACCATTACCATGACAATCGGTCAATAATCAAAGGAGCTACATAATTTTTTATATACGGAAATACCCGTTTTTCTACAATACCAAATCTAAAGGGACCACCTACAGGTCACAATTATAAACAGATTTTCAAAATTTTTTCGCCAATTTGTAGCTAAACTAATACCCTAGGACCCTCTTTTTCATTTTTTCTTAAGTCGGATTTTTTCTTGATATATTTACAATTTAGTATACAAACACCCCCCAAAAAACCCGTTTTTTTACATTTTTCAAAATTCCAAAAAAAGTTTACAGCCGATTTTCAAAATTCAAACGCTCACATGTGTCTCGATAAATTCCTCAACTCTTGGTATTAATTCCATCTCAATTCTACCAAAATCCTCGGAGCTATGGCCAAAAATACGTCTCAGGCGATTTGCATCTGATAACCATTTTCAATGGTTAAAAGCAGACACGCGATCGCACGCTAAAAACAACAAACATTTCCCTGATATATTTTGTACGATATAATAATACACGATATTTGTAATAGTATACAGATTTTACTTTGATCGTTCGCCCGGGGAAGGGTTGTGGCCAAATATTGTCGATATGTAAGTATGCGACCAACATGCGACCTCTGCACCGACAGAAAACAAACATCTAACAAGTAAATGGGATAACAAAATGATGCCAAGATATTTATTGCAAAGATTTGATGTTTGTTTTATGTTTAGATTTATGGAATGGCTTGACCATTGGTCTTTTTTTTCACTTACACAGAAACACGCACACGGACGTTGTCATTTGTTTTTTTCCTTTAGTTGATGGCTTCGTGCGATTAGCACATTTAGCCAGTCTCAAAGTAATTTTTCTTACAAGTAATACATAAATAAACAATATTTCCTTCCAGTATGATCATGATGAAGGAATGAGAAGTGAGAAATTATATACCCCCCTAACCCTTCGAGTATCTCAGTAAAGATGTGGGGCTTCACTAAGTCCTCACGCGGACTTCTTGAGAGAATTGGAAAAGTGACGTTGCACTGTTTTGTTACATTTGCCAACACTCATGCACACTCACGAACACTTAACGGTTAATAATCCACCATTATTTCACATTAATATTTGACATAACACAAATTTTGGAAAACAAAACAAAACCGCAGACATGACTCTTCACATTCCCGCCAAGAAGTCTCTTGTCATTTGTTGTTATACAAATACAGAACAGAAGTTCCGACAGAAGAACGCTCAACAACGTACAGTCACAGGCATTTACATGTATAGGTAACTTTTGTCTAGGTTTGACTTTTATTCCATGTTTACATGTCAATGCTCGTGACTGTACATACAACACCTAGATCGCTGGACCTAGTACGCTGAATTTGTGCAGGCAAGTCCTTTTTATAAAGCAAGAAATAAGGAGGCACTTCCCGAAATGCCGTCACCATGAACATGACAGATACGGGTGTCCCGGGGATCGCAAAAAGTAATGGAAGGTACAATAATAGCCTATCCTGGTACTATGCAAAAGGCTCCATCATTGAAATTAAGTCACCGCTACATCGTCAGCTCATTTTATGTCTCCACTGCTGGGGCACGAGCCTTCCATACGGATAGATAGGGGGAACGGGCCATAAACCACCACGCGGGCAGTGCGGATTGGTGGTTATTAATTATAAATACGAAATCCTTGGAAACTGTTACTTAAATGGAACTTGTTAGTCTAAAACCTAAGTTAGCCTAAGTGTCCCACTGCTGGGAAAAAGCGTCTATCATTGAAATCATGTCATCGCTACAATTGAAAGGTATTATCTAAATCAAGATGCCATGTACCTACAATTATTTGCAACTAAAAAACTTGTACCCAAGACCAGCACGCTACCACTCTACCAAAGAGGCGTAGGAGGTAAACCCAAAAAAAAATATTGGAAATTATTCTCTCTGAACACCATATTGGACAGCTCTCAGATCTCATAAGCCTTCGGATTTATCAGGTTGGCCGAGCGTTAACATTTTGCATGCAAGTATGCCTCCCCCTCCATATATACATGTATATGTTTATATGTTATCGTATTCGGGTCGATATCGGTCGCATATTCAACTAAGCTCCAGTTATCGTGTAGAATCTATGAAGCGCCGAAAAATTGTGGGTCTGACGACCTCTGGTTGCCAAAAGGTTGTTTTATGATACATTATGACGACCCTTATAGAATAGAATATATTAGAAAACATCTATTAGTGACTCAACACAAATTACATTACTACATACAATTTTAACAATAGGTAAGCGGCACTAAAGGGTGCCCGCTCAGCATGATGTCATGCCTCCTAGATTATAGAAGAACCTGACGCTGGTCTTCTGAGAATACCTTAGTGTGGGAGAGCGCAACCATACACAAAAACACAACACAACACACAACAAATAATACCAAGGTATAATGCAAAAGTGGTGAGTTATTTTTCAAGAACTGGATCCAGAAAGAAGATATCTTTTGAGCTGTCTCTATATCAACTTTTGTTCGTATTAAAATTGTTTATGTATTTTTATACAGAAGCTAGATAACGCAGTGGGTAACGCTCTCGTCTGCGATTGTTGTAGTTAAGCAACTTTCGAAAAGGTCGGTCATTGGATGGGTGACCAAAAATTTATTATCTCGTGCTCTTCCTTGCTTCGGAAGTCGTTAACAACCACCCAAACCGCACTGGGACAGCGAGGTGGTTTGAGCTGGTGATGATGATATAACTTGTGAGAAAAATAACATCGTTGCAAATTTAATATCTTCTATATGACAAAAGTATATATCATAGAATAACGAATAAAACTTTCTCCTGTAAAATTTTCAGGAAAATATGTTTGAGTTTTTTTAGAGGGATAAACAATGACGTTATTATATATAGAAATAATAATGTATCATGTATTAAAAACAAGTATAACAATAATATTAATAATAATGATAAATATTTTATTTAACTAACATCTTTTATGCTTTTATTAGTAGGTATGCACTATGTGATTAATTTATTGAATGCAATTTAATTTAATTTAATTTAAAAATGCAATGTGTGCTAAACTTATTAATATATCACGATTGTATTGTAATATAATTTGTTTTTTAAAACAACTTAGCGCCCACCTATGTAAACTACCAGACTTGCGACACCCTTTAAACAGGGTCCATGTACCTATTACTAAGATTTTGGCCCTAAGTCTAATCTCTAATGTTTGTAGCTAGTAATGTATTCCGCTTCTAATAGGTAGGATTTCTCTGCTAATCAGCCTGTGAAGACTACAAATCATCGATAACTCCAAAATATAATAATAGTAATAATAATAATAATAAAAAGTATTTATTTGTTCTAAAATTACAAGTTTCACAATTAACTTAAAACTAATAACATTGAACAAAATGGTACTGTGGCTCAGCATCAAACAGCTGAATCGACAGCTGTAGCTGATATTCTGCCACAACCTAGCGTGAGTTTAGAAACGTTTCAAAGTATATGTGACTACAGTTAAGCTATATATGACAACGATTTTACAACAACTTTAGATAGAAATAATTAATCACTATATCTGCAAACTCCGAAGACAGTTTCAACACTTGCCCGAACCGCTACGACGGCGAAGCTCTTACTAGCTGCATGTGCAATAAATAAATAAATAAATAAAGCCTTTTTTGACCCAAAAGACACATAAGAGATTTTAAATTTGCAACGACGATGATCGCTCTAAGCAAAAAAAAAATACTGTTATTAAAAACAATACTTATACACTATACAATACTAAACGCAAGACTCCACCATAACTCACGACCCCCAACCCTCTTATTGGTACTTAATAAATCCTGCTGTCAGGACTACTCGGAGGCTTCGTATAAAGCTGCCAATGCCCCAGCCAATGATGGACGCGCTGTGAGCGGAGGCGGAAATGAAACTGACGGCCGGCTCCATGGCTCACCTAATCAGACGGAGCAATTACACTGTTGGAGCTGATTAATAAACGAGAGGCAGAGGTGGATAGGATACGTTCACAGACAAAATCAAAATGTCTAGCTGATTATTATACGAGAGGCAAAGGTGGATAAGATACGTTCAATCAAAGTCAAAAAGTATATATTCCAATAAACCTATTTATGAAATGGGTTACCTACTTTTGATTAGTCCATAAAAATATTTTTTAACAATAATATAGGAGCTCGATGGCGCAGTGGTTAACGCGACTAGTTTGTGATTGTTGACGTTAAGTAACTTTCGCAAAAGCCAGTCATCGGATGGGTGACCAAACATTTATCATCTCGAGCTCCTTCGTGCTTCACGTAAAGCTTTTGGTCCCGGCTGCATTAGCAATCGTTAACACCAATCCGCACTGGGCCCGCGTGGTGGTTTATGGTCCGTTCTCCCTATCCATCCATAGGGAAGGCTCGTGCACCAGCAGTGGGGACATAAAATGAGCTGATGATATTAGCTGATGAGTATATTGCCCAGCATCACAAAATAAGGTGATCCAGATGGTAAGCTCAATACATATCGCGCTCGAGCAACTCACACATATATACTCTCAAGGACATGGATCATGGAACTGCTAGAAACAGTCCGAGCGCAGCTGTTGCAAGTTTTCCGATCCGATCTGAACTCTTTGAAGAATCTAGTAGGGTAGTACGATAGCTGGGAATGGGAACCCGGGACTTCTGGGTCTATACCGGTGGTCTTAACCACTAGACCACAGAGAAGGTTAAATAATATAACCGCAACAACACTGCGACAATACTGTTTTACAAGCTTATGGTACCTGAGGGCGGCTAAGGGTTACTGACGTGGCTGCTTTCTGATCTTAATACGAAATGAAATGCAATGAAACTTTATTCAAGTAAACTTACAGAATGAGCACTTTAGAATCGTCTTAAAATATTTTGCATACCACCCATTCAGGACGTCTTTTAGCCGTGCAGAAGAAAATAACCCGATCCGATCCCAGACTCTCGGAGAATCTCGTAGGGCACGGGGACACGCACTAGTGGGTGATGCCGTTCCCTCTAGAAAACCTCTGATGGTGCTTCGTTTCACACGACTTGAGGATCCCTTTAAGTTTCTCGCCGCCCCCAAAAAGTCGGGTGACGCTGAAAATGTCCAGTGACTAATGAAAATATATGTTGCGAGTGTCCGTGAGCAGTTTGTTGTCTGTGTGCGTTGCTCGAGATTGCCTTCTGCAGTCTTTTTATTTTGTGTAGAGCATGATAACCGAGTTAGTGTCAAGGTTGTAATTTACTGACCCCAAAATTGGCTTTAAAGGTTGACCGGTCAGATCTATGGCGATACAAAGGTCGGACTGATTGATGGCCCTTTACAGATGGCTGTGGACAATCAAGTTTATATTGCAAAAAGCATTGGAGCTTGAATTATCACGGAGGGATTGAATAGGGCTGTTTTCGGATAGATTAGAAAATGTTTATTATACGCTATGTTTGAAACACTATGAGGGATCCTTGAAGAAAGTGATCCAGGTATGATACAGATACGATATGGATCGTATAAATGCAACGTGTTTTTATAAAAATCGCAATGTATGAGCTTTTTATATATAATATGTTACAATTATGGCCATACTTTAAAAGTTTATACAAATCAATGAGTTAATAAAAAAAACTTAATATGCTTAATGAAAAAAATTGATGTACCTACATAAAAGGTCAGAAGAAAAAAAAATTAGTTTAACTGTATTTATACGATTTGTAACTTTTCATAGTAGAATCACAAGAATTCTGTTGAATCTAAAAACTATAAACTTGAGTTAAAAGTCGCTACCAAAGAGACTGTTACCAAAGAGTTTCTTCTCCTTCTCTTGGTTTAAAATTAAGAACTCTTTTGATGATCTAAAAAGAAAAATAACCTTTTATAACAAAAAGTAAATAGGAGGCAAAGGAACTTAATTTAAACATCCATAATATCTTGAAGCTTGAAGCATTGTAGAGTAGACAATTCCCGGAGATGTCACAACTTTTTCTGACCGACAAAAGGTCTGATAAAGTGCGTGACGTCACAGCCACCCTTGCCCTTTTACCTACCGTTCTTGTATTGACGCGAGTGAGAAGCGTAAGCGAAAATTTTGTGAGAAAAACTAAATATGTACCTACCATGTGAACTAGACAATAAATCTCGTTCAACTCTAGTCGGTGTTTAAGACATAAGGGCGCTTTCAAATTAGACGTTTTGTATCGGACCGCAGTCGTGCGTTTGCTCTGCTTTCCATATTAAAACAAGCGTGGGGCTGTCGTGCGGCTTGCGTTTAATATGAAAACGCACGGCAGCGGTCCGACATGAAACGTCTAAATTGAAAGCGCCCTTAGAAGAACATTTCAGCTGTGGTCGGCCTACCATCTAACTGGATGGTCAGACCGGACCAGAATCTTTCAAAGCAAGGTTTTGCTTTTAAAAGGATACAAGATCCAGAGAATCTACATGAGCAACGCATAAGCATTTTCAATATTGTACGAGTACCTATAAGATGCTCTAAGGAAGAAAAAAAATGCCGTTACTAAGTTTCTTGACGGTTCTTACGTGATGGCATAGAGACATTCATTAGAGCTATTTGTAGTCTAAACTGAATAAATGATTTTGAATTTGAATTTGAATTTAAGAACTGAAGCTTCAGACGGATTTCAAAAATAACGTTTTTAGTGAAATCTGTTTAAATTCAAAAACCAATAGGGATTGGGGGGTAAAGTACGTGTTTTTCCATACACGCCGTAACTTTTAGCTAATACGCTATCTCTTCTCCCTTATACCCCAACCTAGGCATGCTAGAGATCCCCTCAGGCGGCCGATATTAAAAATGATAAGTATTCGGTCGAACCTTAATATAGTCTTATTGGTACAGATTGGGACGGATTTAAAATTTCAAAGAAAACGTATCTGAAGTCCACCTTTTGTGCCCCGCTATAAAATTTTGAACACAATTATACTTGGGAAGACACTCCCTGATCGTAATACCTACGTTTTCTTTAACTAATACTTTGTTTTGTAAGAAAATGAAAGCGTTGTTGTGTTATGCGGCAGTTGGATGAATTAAAGTCAATTCCTTATTAAATGAGCCACCACCTTTTTCGTGTCTTATTATTCGTTCATTATTAGAATGAAATTCGTAAAAATCAAAAGTATTAAGCGTAAAGGTTTTGCAGATCTTTTATATAATGGTGACCAGGTATAGTTAAAATAATAAATAGAGTTTAAATTTCTTCTCACTTCATAGTAAGTGACAATAAGGTCAATGATGAGCACTTAAGCACTAAGGAAATGTCAGAAATAGCACTATTTGCTGATCACTTCTATACTACTAAACTAAAAAATTAACGATACACTTAAAATGGTTTTCGGTTAACAACTTAGTACTTAATGCCAAAAATTACGAAATTGCTTAGATTTTAACCTCCAAATACACGTATTTCTCTATTGAATATTGAGTTAGATGCGAGAAACTTAGGAATCGTTAATAGTACTTCTTTTCTTGGTATAAAGATAGACTTTAGGCTATAGTGGGGTTCTCATATTGAGGGTCTAGCAAAAAGGTTTAGTTCAGCTGCCTTTGCCGTTAAAACTATTAGGAAAATAACTAATCAAGATACTGCTAGGCTGGTTTATTTTGCATATTTTCATAGTATTATGTCATACGGATTATTGTTATGGGGATCAGCAGCAGACATAGGTCGAATTTTCATTATCCAGAAAAGGGCAGTCCGGTTTATATACCAGTTAAAGCCACGTGATTCCTTAAAGGATTTATTTAAAGATATAGATATTTTAACTTTACCGTCATTATACATATATATTTGTAAATATTATGTATGCGCGTAAAAACCTACATCTTTGTACCAAGAAAAACGAGGTTCACGGGTTTAATACAAGAAATCAGAATAAATTATGTGCACCGAAGCTAAGAATCAGTAAGAGTAGAAAATCCTTTATAGGTAACTCAATTCGATTTTATATTAAAATACCTGATGTTATAACTGCGTTGACAGATATTAAATTCAAAACGCACGTTAAACATGTTTTAATTAAGAAAGCAGACAAATGCGTGTGGAAATAACTCGCCTGCACTGGCTTGAATATTTTGTATATCTTTATATATAAAAATCTTCTGTGCGTGTGTATGTTATTGAACACCTTCTAAACGGCTGGACCGATTCGCATGAAATTTTCTGTGTGTGTTCAAGTGAATTTGAGAAGGGTTAGATTTACAATTGGACCCGATAGGAGGCGCTGCTATAGGGGTCCATCATGGGATACGGGTGTTCTTAAGCGGACGAATGATTTGTTTGTTTTGTTTTCATGGAAACTGTCAACGTTTTCTTTGTTTTGTTGTCATGGAAACTGTCAAAGCGGTACGAAGTCCGCCGGTCAGCTAGTTATATATATTACATGATTGTAATTTGGTTGAAAAGATGGAGAAAAAGAAATAAGCCTCCTGAGTTTGTTGCCAGCTCTTCTCGGTCGAAGGCTCTCCCAAAATCCGAACTGGAGGTAGATTTTTTTTTAAATAATCTTTTAATAAACTGATGATGATGATGATAATGATTGATCCGACTGATTTCTGTCATGGCAACCACTTCGACTACGAAAGCAGGTCAAATGCGCAGGACATATTTGGGTGTACAAACGCTCAAACGCAGGTACACACGGCTCGTCTTCCCCTCCTTGATCCAGTGGAAAGGAAGACCGCTACGACTAGTAGAGGGTTAATTAACATTAAGCATTAAGAAAATAGCTATCTAATATTTGACCGAAATATACAGGTACAATGCTATTAACTTTATTGTTAGAGTCACATACTTAGATAAGATGACAGTAACAAGCCAGGCGAACTAGAATAAGCCCTGCTACCAACCGAGCACGATATATACCCCCTAAAATACAAAGTTAAGGTCTCCAACCTTTCTAGAACAAACTATCGTCGAGCCAGAATCTCATCAAGTAGCGGAGCGAAAGCACCATTCAAACTGAAAGTCACGGTACACATTTATAGTGACAAAAGAGAGCTTGTATTTTGTCTTTCTTTTGTTTTTAGAGGTAACTTTTTCTGTTCTCGAAGATATTGTTCCAACTTAAACGGTGAGGTGAGCTTTTTATAGATGTTCCAGTTTTCACTTCTTTTGTTTTTTGTTGAGGTTTCTTTTGTTTCAGGAGAATTGTTTTAAGCTTTAATTTTTAGGGTTACTGGTTGATTTTTAAAGCTTCTGTCAGACATTTTAGAAATTGAGGAAGAACGGACGGACATAGTTATGTCGTCGCCCTTCATACACGCCGTATGCGATGCTTTGTAAACAACTTTGTAAAAAACTTTGTAAAGTTCATTTTCACACGCATTATAATGCTTTGGAATTGCGTGCCATCTATCAAAGGCCTCACGCTTTCCAGGTAGGCTACTCTTGACGCAAACTCAATCTCAATACAATTCCAATCCCAAATCTAAAAAATTCAAATGGCACTCTTAAAGCGCTACATTGGAATTAAATTGCGTGGAAATTGAGTAAACAAATTATTATCGAGATGGGGCGTTCCGAAATTGCGAAACTTATCCAAATATCTATAGATATTAATCCCATTGGAATTGTATTGAGATTGAGTTTGCGTCAAGAGTAGCCTACCTGATATAGTTAGTTAGTTTAGTTGGTATAGTAAAATTTTAAAGATAGTATATAAGGTCACACTCTGTCAACTACAAATATTTTGAGGATAAATTCAACAACATATATAAACTTTTTTTTAATGAAAAGACCTTAAATCTTTATACGCTAGTTTTCAAGAAAAACGACAAAAGACATTTTGATTAAAAAATAAAACACTTTCGTTAGTTTCAATTCAAAGAGCCGAAACACAGAGGCCGAAATTAAATTTAAATTTAATGCCGTATAATTTTATTACATTTATTAACCTAATTAGATGCTTTAGCGCGTCACTTTTAATTACTTAACATTTAAAATTAAAAGCGCACCTGCTCCGCCATATTTGTGTCAATGTCGATTTATGATTCGCACAATTTATGTTGCCCCGCTGGCTTATTACCGAAAAAGCAACCAGTTGTTAATTGTACAATTGCAACGCGATTGCTTTAGTTGCGGTTGATTAATTGGTATTACGGACACAAATCGCTCAATGTATGTAAACTATTAAATACATTTTGAAAAAAGATAAAGTGTTGAAAAAAGTCCACGAGCGGGATTCGAACCCGCACCCCATGACATGCCGGGTTGGGTGCACTACCAACCATGCTATCATGGCTCAGTAGTATCGAGCCACGATAGCATAATTTTGGTAGTGGAATTTTTTTTAACCGACTGCGTCAGAAGGAGGGTTATGTTTTTCGAGTGTATGTATGTATGTATGTATGTATGTATGTATGTATGTATGTATGTATGTATGTATGTATGTATGTATGTATGTATGTATGTATGTATGTATGTATGTATGTATGTATGTATGTATGTGTGTGTGTGATGAGGTGTCGTGAGATCTGTTTTGACTGTAGGTGAGTGACATAGGCTATAAAAAGTTTAAACATTGGCTGGGTTAGCTATTAGTAGTCTTGACCCCAAAAAACTGTTAGATCGACCACACGATCAAAATTATTTAAACGAACTACAACGTCTACGGAATTTAAAGGATATGGCCAATTTTTCTATGGACGTAGATGTAATTAATAATTTTCATTTACAGCAATGTTTTGTGGTGTTTTGTTTTCGGGAATATTAGCAGATTTTATTGTCATGTTTAAAAAACTCAAAGAACTTGTCAGTCAAAAGTGCTAGACGTCAAGAGTTTCATTTTTACGCCTAAATCAGATTTGTATACGCTATGACTTTGCTATTAAAAAGAGTGAGGCGTTTTAATATAATTATTTTATGTAAGTTTGGTTTCAAATTGTAATTTGTTCGCGACAAAATTATACCATGTAAATAATCATATTACATACATTTTAATCGCAAATGCACTAAGCGAGCGATCATTGAGTGATTTGTGTTCGTAATACCAATTTATCAACCGCTACTTGAGCAGTCGCGTTGCAATTGTACAATTACCAACTGGTTGCTGTTTTCGGTAATAAGCCTGTCATATTTATATGAGCCAGAGTCGTGAAGGGTGTCGTTAAAACATTGCCAACTTCTCATAACTTCAGTCATTATTCTTTAGTACCTACGTTAGACTATACGTGATTGTTTTATGCAAACAAATGGTTGATACTCACATTGAAATGGAGCCAAGCTTGTTAGTACTTTGGTTATGTACCTTATCGAGTTTCTCTTTGTTTTGTATAACAACTTTTTAATGTGATTTCGCTTTGTTTATTTCAGCGGGTGTGAAATCAATTACCATAATTATACAAGTGTTATTTAAATTATATATGTATTATAATTTTGCTCAGCAGTAAGACAATGGAGAGTCTAAAGGCTGTTTGTTTTACTTACTTAGGGAAAAGCCACAAAAGAGTGCGCACTACCTACCGAAAAGTACGTATTCCCATACGAAATTCTATTTTACCTAATGGCAAACACACATTCATGGGATTAATAAATACTACGTACCATAGTTGCTAAAAGATTTAATTATATTCAATTATTAGCACTGCGGTACTCTTTGGTAGAGCGTGCTCTTTGGTGACTTTACCCTACTATTTATAACCTTTTTTAATTTATGGAATCGACTTCTTGGCGGGAAAGTGAAGAGTAATGTCTGCGGTTTTGTTTTATTTTCGAAAATTTGTGTTATATCGAATATTAATGTGAAATAATGGTGGATTCTTAACCGTTAAGTGTTCGTGAGTGTGCATGAGTGTTGGCAAATGAAACAAAACAGTGCAACGTCACCTTTCAAAATTTCTCAAGAAGTCCGCCCGAGAATCTTTACTGAGATACTCGAGGGGTTGGGGGGTATATCATTTCTCACTTCTCATTTCTATTATCATTCATCATCGTCATACAGAAAAGAAAAATTGTTTATTTATGTATTATTTGTTAGAAAAATTACTTTGACAATGGCTAAATGTGCTAATTGCACGAATCCATCAACAAAAAGAAAACAATATATTATGGAATCAGGCGTTTCTTTGCACCGCTTAAGCACAACGTTGTGGAGATCCTTGTGGGAGGCCTTTTCCCAGCAGTGGACGTATTTTGGCTCAGATTATTTTATAGATTTTCGCTTTCAGAAAGTTGCGCTAGATTCCATTAATTATTAGAGATATTAAAACTAAATAAAGGTGCACTTCCAATAATGCTATCGTGACTGTCCGACCATTGCCTTGTCAGTACTATCTCTTACTTTGTAAATAATAAAAAGATAAGTAAATAGCCTACAACTGTCCCACTGCTGGGCAAAAGTCTCCATCATTAAAATCAAGTCATCACTATCACCACGCTTGCCAAATGCAGGTTGATGATCACAAACCCGGGCTATGCATTGGAAACTCCGAAACACACTTTGCCCGGCCTGGGAATTGAACCCGGGTGCTTCGGGTATCCAGCCCAGCGCTTTGCCCCCCGCCCGATCCTCTAAATGACACTACACATTTACAGAATACACTAAACATGCACACTAGCTTAGGTCTAAGACACCGTACTCGTAGAACAAGGGTACGAAGAACCGGTTCACACGCGCTCTATACCAGGTACAGACATGTACCTGGGCGCTTCTCCCCTCCTCCACGGCCCGGTCTACCCGAGCCGAGGTCCGAGCCTTTAGAGGCGCCCTCGGGTGGTTCCGCTCCCCGATCCGATCCGAACCCTTCGGAGAATCTAGTAGGGCACGGGGACGCGCACTAGTGCGCGATGCCGTTCCCTCTAGAAAACCTTCGAAGATGATTCGTTACACACGGCTTGAGGGACCCTTTACGTTCCTCGCCGCCCCCAAAAAAGCCCGGTGAAGCTGAAAATGCCGTCTGAGGCAATCAGCAAACTCTCTCAAAAAAAAAAGCGCTTTGCCACTCAGCCATCGAGGCGCTGTAAATACCAAATAAATTAAATTAATCAAGTAGTCTTCAAGTTCGTATACATTCATATACGCCACTTGACTCTTATAAAACACTGCTCCTATGTTAGGAATCACGTATCGCCAAATTCGCAACTCATCCCTTTGACAAATTGCGCTATATCTCCTCAGACCCCTGTAATAGTGTCACCGTCCCCCGATAACGCGAGCCTTCGTAAACTGTGTCCACACTTGAGAAAAGTTGGCCTTTATAAAAAAAAATATATTGCTCTTGGCTGCAAATAGCCTTTACAGCGTCAACACTTCGCAAAAAAATATTTTATGGCTTTAACTATGCCTATTCATGGATTTCAGACACTATACACTGATCTGTAATAAAAAAGATACAAAAAATTTACTAAAGAAAGAGAAAGTGAAAAGAAATGTGTATTTTTACAGTATTTTTTTAAATGTCTGTAAATAGTTTTTTTTTATGTAAATTTATCTTCTTGAGTTACAGAGTTTTAAAGTTCTACTTGAACTTTGTGCTTAATTTCATCCTGGACCCAAAGTTTTCAAGTGTGGACACGCCTTTAAGTTTATTTCGAAAGGACCTCCTTATTACTGAAATCTATCATTGGGACTGATATATCGCGGCGTTTACAATGGACAAGAAATGGCAAATAGACTTTAGTTCCGGGGAAGCTGTCTTAGCATCAGTCTTTGATAGTTTATTTGAGGTCGCAATGTATGAAAAGGGCATAGTACAATGAGCAACGAAAGTTTAGCACTATATTATAAATTATTATTAAGCTATTAAGCTTTACTCAAAGTTAACGCCTCGATGGCCGAGTGGTAAACCGCTAGGCCATCCCGGTAGCATAGCGGTCAGTGCAGCCGCCCGGATTGCGGAAGACCCAGGGGGTCGACCGCCTAACGCTCTCGCTTTCGATCGCTTTGAAGGCGAGGCGAGGAGGAGGCGTCATCTTGTCATTTCGAAAGCAATATGAAAGCAATATCAAAAGCTATAGACTATAGCTTTCGATATTATATTTCGATATTATAATAGAAAGCGAGGCGAGGGCCTCGCTTTCAAGGCGATCGAAAGCGAGAGTGTTAGGCGGTTGGGGGGCAGGTTCGATTTCTGGCTGGGTCGGGTAGGCGTTTAATTTTTCCGCTGTATTTTATAAAAAAAATAATTTGACTTATTGTATTGTATTGTACTTATTGTACTAGTTACCGCTTTGCGGAATACTGTCTTATTTATAAGGTCCCCCGACTGCCATAAAAAATTCAGTTTTATTAATCAAACAGTTTTGATTTTTTATATAATTATAGTCAGTGAGTGAATGAGTCACATTTCACTTTTATAAATACAGATAAATAAATACATGACATCTTGTTTTTTGCCTTTTAGTTCTTTTTTTTTTGCCATTTTTGTCATGGCAGTCGTGTTTTTATTTTTTTATTTTTATTTTGTACCTTTTAGTGATAAGTTTAATTTTAATAAAATATGTCATGCTATGTAATTTAATTTGTAAGCATTTTATATAAGAAGAAATAAAAATTAGCCTCTACGGATAGGTATCATGCTAAACATAAAGTTCTAGTCTCTAACTCCAATAATGACGAATTTTCATCATACAAAATTTCGTCCCCTACTTTTCCCACATACGGGTTAAATTTCCAATTTTTTACTAACCTACTTTGGTCGGAACGATGAAAGGATTGTAACGATACCTCATATATCTAACCGTTGAGAAGTTATGGTAGAATAAAGAAACATCACATACATACGATACAGAGAAGCTCGATGGCGCAGTGGTTAACGCGCCCGGTCTGCGAGTGCTGAGGTTAAGCAACTTTCGCAAAGGCCGGTCACCGGATGGGTGACCAAAATTTATCATCTCGAACTCCTCCGTGCTTCGGAAGGCACGTTAAGCCGTTGGTCCCGGCCGCATTAGCAGTCGTTAACAACCACCAATCCGCACTGGGCCCGCGTGGTGGTTTATGGCCCGTTCTCCCTATCCATCCATAGGGAAGGCTCGTGCCCCAGCAGTGGGGACATAAAAATGAGCTGATGATGATGATGATGACATACATACACCCACACCCTACAACATGAACTACTACATGAACCCTGAAAATATAACACTCCTTTTTTTGGCAGCCGTGTAAAAACAGTTACAATCCCGTTAGTAAAAATACTCTAACTTATTTTTTAAACACACGTCAGTGAAATAATTACTATTAACGGGATTATTACCATGTTTTTTGTTGAGTATGAGTATCCGATATTTCGGCACGGCATGCGCCATGATCACGGATGTAATGCGCTGCGGATGAATGTAATTGACCATGAATCCTTTTTTAAACACACGTCAGTAACATTCTTTCATAGGTACATCGCAATAAAAATATTCTATCAACAGTACCTCGTTATTTAGCTCAACTAACGGTATCCAGAAATAGCAATAAGCACAAATGTTTCGTCGGAAATCGAACTTCGAAACGGTAGGAAATAGGCTCCGCTCACAGATCGCCAATAGAAACAATTTGTACATTACGACGCATTTAGTGGGACCCCCCGGTAGGGTTGGCACTGCTGAAATACAAGATTTAAATTGTAATAATTATATATTTTTTTTAATGAGGAGCTCGATGGCGCAGTGGTTAACCTCAGTCTGTGAGTGCTGAGGCAAGCAACTTAAGCAATTTTCGCAAAGGCCGGTCATTGAATGGGTGACCAAAAATGTATCATCTCCATTTCCTCCGTGCTTCGGAAGGCACGTAAAGTCGTTGGTCCCGGCTGCATTAACAGTCGTTAACAACCACCAATCCGCACTGAGCCCGCGTAGTGGTTTATGGCCCGTTCTCCCTATCCATCCATTGGGAAGGCTCGTGCCCCAGCAGTGGGGACATAAAATGAGCTGATGATATATAAAATATATATCATCCTCATGGATGATATATATTTTTCAATATATTATTAACACTTTAAATAAAAGTCCTAGTTAACCCATGCGACAAAGCTTAACCGCTTGTTTGTAGGTTTTGTACCACCTTTTGGGGTCTAGTGGTTAGGACCACCGTGGTAGCTACCACCATCTTAGCTAGCCAGTAGCTAGCCAGGTGGACAAACAAGCTCTACCACTTGCCAAACCGAGTACACAAACATGTACCCCCAACTGGGAATCGAACCCAGAACCTCTGGGTCTAAAACCGGTGGTCGTAAGATCACAGAGGCGGTTCGGTCTTTAGGCTTAATAACGTATAAGTAAAAAGTAAATAACCTGTATACCTACTGACCCACTGCTGGGCAAAGGCCTCCATCATTCAACTCAAGTTATGATTAATTAAAAATAAAACTACATGTAGGGTATTTTACTTAGAATATGTAGTAAAAGGCACCTTTACATGGCAGTTAGGAATAAATACTGAGCGCAAAGAGGTTGTGTTACTATCAGAATTCTGCAGAACCATCCCGCTTGATCTAAATGCCACTACACATTTACAGAATACACTAAACATGCACACTAGTTTAGGCCCAAGACACCGTACTCGTAGAACAAGGGTACGACGAGCCGGTTCACACGCGCTCTATACAAGGTACAGACGTACCTGCGCGCTTCTGCCCACCACCACGGCTCGGTCAACCCGAACCTTTAGAGGCGCCCTCGGGTTGTTCCGCTCCCCGATCTGATCTGAGCCCCTTGGATAATCTAATAGGGTACGGGGAAGCGCACTAGTGCGTGATGCCGTCCCCTCTAGAAAACCTTCGAAGGTACTTCGTTTCATATGGCTTGAGGAACCCTTTAAGTTTCCCGCCGCCCTCTAAAAAGCCCGATGGAGCTGAAGCAATCAGCAAACTTTCAAAAAAAAAAACTGCAGAGCCTTATGAGAACATTACACTGCACATTTATGATACACCTATTCAAAGCGTAACAAAAGTCGTGTTTAGAACAAAAAAATGCAAGTGGCAGCCCTAAGTGACAAGGACGGAAGAGAGCGAGCGAGACTTCCGACCTTACAGAGACAGTGAAGCACAAAAGACTTGAAGGAGATAAATTAGAACAGTCAGCTTTACCGATCTTAATTTATCATCACGCGATGTGAAAATTAAGTGAAAATCTTTTTGGTAATACGCAGAAGTTTTGGGACACGCCAACGCGTTGACTACTTGATTAGCAGTTGCATATAACAGTTATTTCGTTCCTTTTTTTTTTAATGAGTTTGCTGATTGCCTCTAGTCATTTTCAGCGTTAACGGACCTTTT
This sequence comes from Eudonia mercurella, assembly GCA_963082485.1. Classification (NCBI taxonomy): domain Eukaryota; kingdom Metazoa; phylum Arthropoda; class Insecta; order Lepidoptera; family Crambidae; genus Eudonia; species Eudonia mercurella. Next base: position 13,087,714 of record OY720045.1, on the reverse strand, counting down.
TGGGGCCGGCGAGAAACTTATTTGATTCCTCAAGCCGTGTTAAACGAAGCATCGTCAGAGGTTTTCTAGAGGGATATGCATCACTCACTGGTGCGTGTCCCCGTAGTCTACTAAGATTCGTTGAAGGTTTCGGATCGGATCTGGGTACGCCACTTCCTGGTTCAGTGGATGGGTACCTATTTAGTATAAGAATGAAAAAACACCTATTGACGATCAAGCAGACATTACAAAGAGTAAACAAAATAGGTTTATGAGAGAACTGGATACGAATAGATATGGGCCATGACCCTTATTGCAAAGCTTCTTACCGGGTCCAATTGTTAATCGAAACCATTCTAGAGACCCACTCAAATACACAAAAAAATTAAATTATTTAGTATAATTTTCTAATTTTTATGCCAACACTACAAATTGAAACGAATATTTTTTTACGAATCAAATCGCGTTTAAGTTAATTTCAGTATTTGATTGATTCGTTTGCATCCGCTTGTTTGATGTTTGTGAACATCGGATAGAATAAAACTAATGATGAAATAATAAATTGGTTCATGCATACATGATTGTATTTTACATGTACACTACGTGACATGTAAAATCGGTATTTATCTGAAAAGTTTCATTTCTAATTTAAATTCAAACTGAGAATATCTATTCGACGTAGCACAGTTGGGTTGAGGTTCTAAAAATAAAAAAATAAACTTACTTAAAATTCAAATGCTACGATGAATTAGACTCCTCTCAGCATAAGTTGCAGCTTCAAGAAACTGCAACGCTGATTTTCAGAGGAGCCGTGATGCGTGTTTGTTTTCTTTTGTTATGTAATTTGTATTGTTACCCATTTTTATGTTCCAAATAAAAGTTATTTATTAATTCATTTATTTATTTTTCAACATATTAATGTACATTTTTAAATATTTTCTAAAAACAAAACAAACAAAACATTTAAAAATATAAAAAGTAGGGGTCCGCCGGCATCGGGACCAGGGGGTCGACCGCCTAACTCTCTCGCTTTCAATCGCTTTGAAGGCGAGGCGAGGAGGAGGCGTCATCTTGTCATTTCGAGAGTGTTAGGCGGTTGGGGGGCAGGATCCAAGCTACCGGTGGTTAGGGCTCCAGAGACAGGAACCTCCACATTATTATTATCTTCTTTATTTATTTTCCTTCTTAAAATTAGATTTTTACAATCATCATCATCACCATCAGCTCATTTTATGTCCCCACTGCTGGGGCACGAGCCTTCCCTATGGATGGATAGCCACGCCACGCGGACCCAGAGCGGATTGGTGGTTGTTAACGACTGCTAATGCAGCCGGGACCAACGGCAACACATCAATAACAGTCCTATGGGGTCGTAGCGCGACAGCACAAATAGCAAAGTAAGCATTTAATAACATTGTATTCGGCGCGTACGCCTCGCTCGACGGTCGTCCCGCGTCCTCCAGTTAACTAACCCGTGTAATCATTTTTCCGCGCAAATAAATGCGGTTGACATAAAATTGGTTTACTCTATCTTCTCGTAATTCGACAATCTTCTGATGAATGACATTACCCAGTGATTTAACGAACAGTAAACAAGAGTAGTAGTGCCATAATACATACATAACGCTACAAGTCTCGTTAACCCACCTAGAAAGCGAATATGCTTGTGTTAAGTATGGGTTTACGTCACAAGTCTATCCGCCCAGAATGGCGCAACTCTGTGAGAACTTCGAGAAAAATCGTCTCAAGAACATAGAAGTGAGATGCCAAATAAGGAATGATGAAGGAGTGATGTTCCCGATTTGTTGGCTTTGGTTTCCTTATGCGCACCGTCCAGGTCACCAAGAGCATCTAGGTTCAACTTATTCAAACAGGAGGGTTCTAAGTCATGTCTGAGATACCACGCACCTATGTCTAGACTTGTCAGGTAATACAACGCTCTAAAGCAGAAACTATCGATGCTTTCGCTGATAATGCTGTGAAGACTAAAAGTTATTTAGTTGCAATAAATTATATGGAAAATCTAAAAAATTGATTAAATCTGGATCTAATTGAAAGTTACGATTTTAATTTTATTATGTAAACTCAATAATTTAATTTATTCTTATTTTTATTAGGTATTTGATTTTGTTTTGTAAACAGTCATTTAAGTATCAATTTAATTTAGTAATTTCGTCTGATATTTCTGTTATACTTAGTTTACTCGATCATTTTTATTGCATGTAGTCCTCACCTGTAATTGCAGTGACATTTGGATTGTGTTATTATATGTGCATTTTTGTTATGTAAAGTGTATTGGTGTTCACTGTGTTGGTGTCCGATTAAATAAATAAATAAATAAGGAAGACAAGAACTTAACCTTCCTACACCTACAAGTCGGACAGCTCCACTGCGCTGAATGTGACTGAGTCTTTCAGATGAAGTTCGGACTTTCCAGCCACATCAGAGCACACGCCAGGAAGCAGTGACGGTCGCTGTCGTCGGACACGACGAGGAGGCCATCATTATCATCTGAGCTATGAGCTAGAGCTAGCTAGAGCGAACCTAGATTTCTAGCATTTAACGAAGCATCGTCAGAGGTACTCTGCTACCGATGCTTTTCTAAAGCATGCTAGCACCTATATTACGCATTGTATAATTTTATCTGTGGAAAACAGCCACAAGTGCGATATCAGCAAAGCGCATGTTAGATAACGCTCGCTGAATTCAGAATAATTGCCGCTTTCCTGAAAACAGGTAGTGTTGTACGCGTGGCGATATCGAAGTGTCGATGTTTATGAGAAGCAGTCTACTGTTTAATAAAGATTAGTCCGCGCGTCACTAGATGGCGTTGTTTATTTTTGTATTAATTCTGTATCACGCGATAGGTAGTAGTTTTAGTAGGGAAATATTCTTACTATGTGCCGATGAAGTGTTGAGCTATCAGCATATCAGCAGATACCATTTGCTTTATTCTTTAACATCAATGCAGTGAATTAAGCTTATGACAGTACCCCTCATGGATACCCTTCTTGGATTGCCAAACAGTTTTAAAATAATGTAAGTTCTCGTAGTGAGTAAATTATGAGACATTCAAAGCGTATTTTTTTGAAAAGCATCTGAAGAGCTACGAATAGGATGCTTTTAAGGATTTTTCGCTAAACATTAACGTGGTTTTATTTGTAATAAAACGCAACATCCCTAGCGCAACACGGGTGGCCGGGCAAAAATGTCGGGTCTATCAATTAGAAACGAAAGTCGGCCATCGCTGTAGTGATGCGATAGACGCTTACCTGACACCAATTTAGTTTTTTATTATTCTTTTAAAGTATTCAATTGTATTTAATTCAACGCAAGTTAAATCGATTTTTGTTATCATTTTAAAAGAAACTGTTTTTTATTTCAATTTCAATTCAATAGTCAATGGTACGCTAAAAATTAAAAATGGTTGTTATAAAGTAAATTATTAAATAAATTATTAGACTCCGTTTTGAGCAGTAGGAATACATTTAAAATGCTTAAATTAAGAAAAGGCAATCAAAATGTTAAAAATAATATATAGTAATAATGGTACCAGCCGAGACTTCATAACTGAATGACATAATTTAATTAAATACTGCATAAGAAAATACTTATTTATTCCAATAACACCAAATTTAACAACACTCTTTACGAGTATACTATATTGAATTACATCAAGTCGAAAAGTTAACAAAGTCTCTAAGGATGAATGAAACACTTAATTGATAAAAATATTTTGAACATGAAAAACCGGTAAGTTAGTTTGAAAACCGGAAAACCTCATCCCTATTCAATCAACGTTTCGAACGTGCACCCGATGAGAGTCAGTCGGACAACTCAGTCAATTAATTAGTCAATAGTTCAGTGAACCTTTTTTCACTGGATCATTCCAAGCTTTTCCTACTTCAAATGTAAATGTTTCACAGTTTTTATTTGTCTTTACTGCGATTTTAAAAAAAGATTAAAAAAGAATAGTTAACCAAACTTTCTGAACTGTTTGCAACGTGATTTTACCCTTATTACTGGTTAAGATCGGTCGGATATATTCTTTTGTAAAACTGGAAATAGAAATAAATATTACTTACTTATTCCCCATACCGATAAAAGATAAGTTAAATACATAAGCTGTACAATGACATGGTGTAAATATTCGAATAATTGCAAAGGTTTGGGTTTTTCACTTCATTTTGAAACGTAATGCTATAGAATTTTGGAGCAGCCGGTTAGTTGGTTAAGTGCTATTTTGATGACAGGTATGCAAAAACTTAATTTATGTTTTAATTTTGAGTATATTAGTGTTAAGGATCGAGTATTTAATACATTTCATTAATATTTCACTCGCTTGACCATTCACCTTGTATGAAAGGTAATAAAATGGGTTGAATATTCACAGAATAGCTTGTCGGGCGGGCGGAATATTTATATTGCAAAGGTTAACTAAATTTAAATATGTGTAATAGTTTAAATTTAAAAATAATAAATAAATTATGGTGAGAATCATGCGTTCGAATTGAGATCTGACTAGATTAAGCAACTTTCGTAATGCCGCGCTGACTCAACAGCAGTGCTATTCTCTAAGCAAAACAGCGTCGACCTCGACATTGAACTCGCTTATAACTTGCAAACGAATGGAGACTTTATTACTATTTAAAGTAGGTTGAAATTCGTTTACAAGTTATGAGCGAGTTCAACGTCGAGTTCGACGCTGTTTTGCTTAGAGAATAGCGCTGCAGATACCTAATTATCAAAATAAAGTAATCTATAATCTTCAAATTTGGCTCGTTCAGTGTTTCGTCCCACAACACGTTCGTCCCAATGGGACGAAACACTGAATTCAAAAAAAATATATTTTTCGTTCTGGATTCGTCCCATTGAGTTTTTTTCCGCATTTCTAAGCAAAATTTTTGCAAAGTAATATCAGCAAAAAAGTTTAATAAATAAAATTATATTACTAACTACCGTTGTAAATTTTTCCGCGTGAAAACGTTAATTTAATTTAATTAACGTTAATAAAAAATTAACAATGGCTAATTTCTAATTATTGTATATACAGGGTGTGTAGTTAATACCCTAAGGATAGCCGATAAGTTCTCATTCAGCATGTCCATATGAATGTTTTGTCAATGTCAAAAAATGCAAATTGCGAAATAAAAATTTAACTCTTCATACATAATGATGACCAATCAGCTGATCGAGTTAGTATGAAAAGTTCGCAATTTCCATTTTTTGATAGTGATATAACATTTGTATGGACATGTTGTATGGATACTTTTCGGCTCCTTAGGGTATTTACCAAATTCTCTGTATAAACACATCTTGAGATGATTAATTTCAAATTATTTTAAATATTTGATTCTGTGATACTGAATTGTTACCTATACGTTTTTTATACCATATAATAGGGTAAATTTAGTGGATTTTTTAAATTGTTTTGACTGTCATAGACACATCGCTGCTTATAAACGAAAGGGCCACAAACCAAAAAAGAGCATGTTTCGTTTTTACTAAAAAATATGGCCAAAATTACCCATATTTTTATATTTCACGAAGACACAAGTCAAAATCGGCTTCCCAACAACAAAAATACGCATGCGCCCTTTCGGCATTTCGACACATCGGTGGTTAAGTTCAGAGCAAAGCGGCCATCTTTTCAGTTGCGAACCGACCATCGACGCGAACGCATGTTAGTTTTGTGACAAAGGGCCACATCACGAAAAGTTGCCTGTGTTTTGGGTGAATTTTTTGAGCAAGACGGCCACATTTGGGAATGCTTCAGTTTTGCTTATAAACTAACGAGTAAGTACAGAAATATTTTTAATACAAAGGTGCCACGTTTTGAAATGTGTCCTTTTAGAAATTAATGATGCCCGATTTGTAATTGTTGATTATAAACTAAAGAGAATTTTGGTAAAACGTCTGTTTCGCTTAAAATATTGTTGCGTTTTCGCTTTAAAGGCGAGATTAATGTTTAGTAAAATAGTGCAATACGAGGCATGTATCTTGATATTTTTTCGACGGAGTGGGGATAAGTTCGCGCATGAGTCAACTGATTGACCAATAGCGCGCGCCCCTCTCCCGCCGCCCGCGTACCTCACCGCTACGCATGCTCAAAATACGCGTTCTGCGCAATCCCCACCCGATTTCAAAATAATTGCCTCGACTGTACTTTCTTTTGCAGGTCTCAGAGCAAAGCGGCCATCTTTTTAGTTGCGAACCGACCATCGAAGCGAGCGCACGTAAGTTTAGTGACATAGGGCCACATCACGAAAAGTTGCCTGTATTGTGGGTGAACTTTATGAGCAAGACGGCCACATTTGTTAATGCTTTGGTCTTGCATAAAAACTAACGAGTAAATACAGAATTATTTATAATACCAAGGTGCCACGTCTTGAAATGTGTCCTTTTAGAAATTAATGATGCCTTGATGATTTGTAATTATTGTTTTAAACTAAAGAGAATTTTATTGAAACGTCCGTTACACTTTAAACATTGTTGTGTTTTCGCTTTAAAGGCGAGATTAATGTTTAATGAAATAGTACTTTCTTTTGCAGGTCTTATTCAATCGCACTTTAATATATTACTCAAAACAAAGTAAGGGCCACATGAATTTTGTTATTTTTTATTAATCATCTTATTGTGTCCAGCAATAGTGGAGATATGCATAATTATTATTTAAAATGGACTTTTTAAAGTTTAATTAATTATTAGAGAAACTATAAATAGGTATTTTAATCAAATAAATATAAACATTTATTATTAATTAAGAGCAATGTTTGTTTATCTTTCAACTTTACTGGTGGCCCTTATTTTGTTTGACTAGTATAATATATTATTTTCTTTTTATTAACACTCGTTCTATTTTAGTGCCATATTTTATGAATTTACTTTCAATTTCAGAATGAGCAGCAGAGCAGGTAAAATTTTGAGCATGGTTCTACCAAAAACCAGCAATTCATTTCAGCCGCGAGAACAAGAACCAAATCATGATTCATCTGTACTGAATGAAAGCAAAACTATATCGATCGATCAATCAAGCACCGATTTACAGAACTACGATTCCGATTTTGTATTTAGCTGCAAACCACCACCCGCTGCCTTACACGATGACTCACTGGATACTGACTCCATACCAGATAGTCAGATAGGCTTTGATCTTGATATCTCATTCGATGACTCAAGTGAAAAAGATTTTAAGTGTTGTAAAAAACCAACCAAGATTGTCGAAGAGAGTAGCTCAGAGTCTGATAATAACTCTAGCTCTGATAGCGAATCTGGCAGTTCTAATAGCTCAGATAGTACAGAAGATGCTTTTTCATCAGACGACAGCGTGAAAGATCCTGACTACCAAATCCCGCATACTCGGTCAGAGTCAGACGATAATTCGATAAGGTCTTCCAAACCTGGGACTTCCGGAGATTATAATATGCATACAATGAGCTTGAGTAAGTAACAACATCCAAATAACATTTTACATTATTTTTAAATTTAACTAAATAAATAAACAAATAAATAAATAAATAAATTGGTCGAATTTATATTTAAAGGGTTTTCTTCTTTTTGTCTAGGCAATATTGATTTGGAAGCACACGGCTCTAATAAGCAACTATGCGGCATGGGTGAACAACCATCAGGTGACGATAATCAGCCGGCGGATGTTCTTAACCAACCACTCAGCGTTGATACTCAGCCAGCTGGTGTTGATACCCAGCCACCCAGCGTAGATACCCCGCCAGATAGTATCGACACTCAGCCTGCCAGTGTCGACACTCAGCCAGCCAGTGTCGACACACAGCCAGCCAGCATAGATACCCAGCCAGCCAGTGTCGACACTCAGCCAGCCAGTGTCGACACTCAGCCAGCCAGTGTTGACACTCAGCCACCCAGCGTTGATACCCAGCCACCCAGTGTTGACGCCCAGCCATCGACTGTCCGACACAGGTCTCGAAAAAGGAATGCAAATCCAGAGCTATGGAAGAAAAATCAAACAAAACGTTTAAAAAATAGTGGAAAGGCTTATACATCTTTGTCAAAATCAAAGAAACTTTTTGAGGCTAAGAAAATGGGATCAGTATGTTCTGATAAATGCAAGCTTAAATGTCCTACTAAGATTACAGATGAAGAAAGGTTTTCGATATTTGAAGAGTATTGGGCAACCGCTGATTTGCATATTCAGCGACAATTTGTCCACGAGAACATGACCAAAATTATTCCCAAGTATCGATATATTCGTGAAGGTAGTAGTCGAAAAAGTTTCAATCACGCATATTATTTGCCCCAAAATGAAACTCGCATTCGAGTGTGCAAAATTTTCTTCATGCACACCCTCGCAATTTCTGATAAATTCATAAGAACTGTTCAAAAAAAACATTCTAGCCTTATAGGAACTCAAATAAAAGACAACAGAGGAAGACATGGCAGCCACAACAAAACTGATACTAATGTGGTAGATGGTATTAAAGCGCATATTAACTCTATTCCACGGATCGAAAGCCATTATTGTCGCGCTCAAACGAAACGGGAATATATTGAAGGTGGGACGAATGTCACTACTTTACACAAAGATTATGTTGAAAAATGTAAATCTGAGGAAAAAGATTTTGCCTCCTACCAGATATATTACAGCGTATTTAAAAACGAATTCAATATCTCTTTTTGGCAACCAAAGAAAGATCAGTGCGACGATTGCGTCGCTTTTGCTAATGCTGAAGATAAGGTGCCACTGCAATCAAAATACGACCTGCATCTTAAAGAAAAATCTCTCGCAAGAGCAGAAAAGGACAGAGATAAAGAAAATGTTAGTGATACTTTTATTGTCGCTGTCTACGACCTACAAGCGGTGATGCCTTCTCCACGAGGTGAAGTATCGAGTTTCTACTACATCTCTAAAATAAATCTATTAAATTTTACTGTCACTGAGCTTAAAACTAAAAACACCACCTGTTTTGTTTGGCATGAAGGAGAAGGAGCTCGTGGCGTAAACGAACTAGGCTCCTGCATATTTATGTATTTAAAAAGTTTGCACGATAAAATAAATGAAGCTTTTGATGTAGTCTTTTACAGTGACAATTGCTGCGGCCAACAAAAAAATAAATTTATGTTGGCTATGTACCAATACGCTATTTCTGAGTTTCCAAAACTTCGAAGTATAACACATAAATATCTGATAAAGGGACATACCCAAAACGAGGGTGACTCAGTACACTCGGTCATTGAAAGAAATATTTCAAAAGCATTAAAATCTTCACCAATTTATGTGCCAGATCAGTACATAACATTAATTAAAACAGCCAAGAAAAATGGTACACCTTACACAGTTAAAGAACTGACACACGATAGTTTCTTTGATTTAAAACCTCTGGGTGTTGGTAACTATACCGTTACAGAAGATGGAGATAAAGTGAGATGGGCAGACATCAAAGTATTAAAAATTGATCGAGACAACCGAAACAAGTTTTTATTTAAGACTTCTTACGAAGATTTAGAGTTTAAATCAGTATCCACTTTGACCAAAAGACAAGCTAAGTCTAAAACTGAAGCAACTATGACGCTGAATAAATTATATACACGAAAACTTAAAGTTCCTGAAACGAAAACACAGGGTATTCTTAAACTAATAGAGAAAAATGTGATACCAAAATATTACGAAGGTTTCTACTCAAACCTTTAAACTTATACAGTGCCTTAAATACTGACTGATTTTAAAATATAAGTAAGTATATTAATGTTAATTAAGATGTAGACTGATTTTATAATATAAAGTATAAAAAGAGTAATTATACTTGCCATAGATACATACTGATATTATATTTAATAATAGTAATAAGAGTTTTTTTTAAGTAATCGCATACATGGAACCGCCTATAAAAAGACATTATACTACGTACGTTAAGTGATTTTTGCGTTACCTAATTATTTTTTTATAAAAAGTTTGCCTGTTGAGGTTTTAGAAGCATTTATTTTGTTATTTGCTATTTTTATAGTGCCAGAACCCAATTTATGTCTATAATGTTGATTTTAAGAAATGATTCAGTAATGGAAATGAGCAAAAAGAAAGCTGTTTAAGTTTATTCAAAGATTTTGAGATGTGATTTTTGTGTTACCTATTTAGTGTAAAAGCATGCCTGTTGAGGTTTTAGAAGCATTTATTTTGTTCTTTGCTATTTTTTATAGTGCCAAAATACAATTTATGTCTTTAATGTTGAGTTTTTGAGAAATGTTTCAGTAATAGCAATAAGCAAAAAGAAGGTTGTTTAAGTTTTTTAAATGTTTATTCATAGATTGTCTTTATAATAATAAGGTTGTGATGAAAATTTTAAATAAAACGTTATTATTTTTTTGTATTGTGGCCTTTTTTTAAGATTATTACCTTACTCGTGACCAATATTTTATATGCTAAAGGGACTTATGTGCTGCTAGTCATCTTTTGGTTGTAGTTACGACAGAGCTAAAATAAATAAAAGATAGAGTGTGAAAATACGCATCGAACGATATATAACACAAAAGTATTGAAGGAAGCGGTGATTAGAAAAAACAAAAAAAATCGGATAAAAATGTTCAATGTGCTCTCCTGTAAAAAAGCTTATTTAGACTTGTGGCCCTTTCGTTTTAAAGCAGCGACATGTATAATTAATATTAGCGAAGAATACGTGATTAAAACTTATTAGATTAAGACTGATTTAAAATCATTGATAATACATATTTGATTCTGTGATTCTAAGTTGTGATTTCTTATTAATATAAGTAGTTAAGATTTTCTATATTTGAGAAGAATACGTAATTAAAACTTAAGTGTTGAATTTTTTAAGATAAATGTTTAGATTAAGTCTGATTTAAAATCATTGGTAGTACATATTTGATTCTGTGATTCTAAGCTGTGATTTCTTATTAATATAAGTAGTTAAGATTTTCTATTGACGTGTGATTTTTTCTGTCATATTAGAGTGAAATTAGTGGGATTTTTTATTGTTTAAGCAGTCATAACTTTAACATTAATATTTGCGACGAATTACCGCTCAAATATGTGATTAAAACTTAAAAAGTGTTACTATTTTTACAATAAATCCTTTATTTTTGTTAACCTTACTGTATTTACTTTTAATATGATTTAAGTATAAAAACATGTTTATTTTATTTATTTATAATTTATGTACACACAAACGAATAAGAAGGGGGAACATAGTAAGAATGGACAAGTACAAGGGCGCTGCTTATTTCACATTGAAATTTCTTCCAGCAGGCCCGTAGAAGGAGAAGACACAAAGAAAGGTAGAAAAAGTGTGCACAAAAGAAACAAACAAAGTATAAAAAAGTTACGACACAAATTAAACATATATACATACAATAATTATAACACACTCAACCGGAAAGATAGTACTCCTTTACGCGCTTCTTAAAAGAGTAGATCGACGTCGACTCCCGAATACTGGGTGGTAGGTCATTCCACAATCTGACTGCATGAACGGAGAAGGAATAGGAAAAGAAGTCGGTTTTATGGGATGGCATATGGAGATTGAGGAGGAGGTGTGAGCGACAGGGAACATTAGGATTATGGGAAAAGGCAAACCGTTCTTTCAGGTAAGAAGGGTAGGAAGGGTTGAAAAGGATATTATAAAGAAGGCATAGTATTCTAGTATTCCTGCGTAAACGGATTGGGAGCCACTTGAGTTGCTGGCGGAAGCTTGAAACGTGGTCGTATTTTCTTAGACCGAAAATAAAACGAATACACAGGTTTTGCAGACGCTCAAGTTTGTTAAGAAGCTCCTCGGTGGCATCTAAGTAGCAGGCATCAGCATAGTCAATAAGAGGTTGGATAAGGGTTTGAGCGAGCGCAACTTTCGTACCAAAAGAAAGAAAACCTTGTAGGCACTTAAGCGTATGAAACGAATAAAATTTTATTGTTGATTTCCTTTTAAATCCAGACATTTTTACCAAACGAATGTTTTGTCTTTTATTACATTTACTTGCTGACGGTACTTAATCTCATTATGTTATAAGAATTAATTCAATGGGACGAATCGCAGAACAAAAAATAATATATTTTTGAATTCAGTGTTTCGTCCCATTGGGACGAACGTGTTTTGGGACGAAACACTGAACGAGCCTTCAAATTTATTATAACCTTTGTTTATGATATTAATAAAAAACTACTTTTATTAAACATCTTCAATATGGCACAAGAAGTAGTAGGTACATGATGAACAAGATAAAAAATAATAACTACTTGTTAAAACAAGGGCTGGTAATATACGAGAACCGGAAAACTAGCACAACCCCGGTTCGATCAATGCTCTGTTAGCGGCAGTCATTCGGTCAATCAATTAGTCAAAAGCTCGTTAAGCACAATTGAAAGGGTTCACTCGTTCACTTATTTACGGCAGCATAGTTTTACATCGGGTGAATGCAAAATGTTTTAGAATGAAAACTTTTTTGAATGCTTCAGTGTATTAAATTTGAAAACACTTATTTGATACACATTTTCGAGTTCGCTGTTAATACGTAATTAATTAACGTATTAAGGAACGGTAAAATAGCTAAACTAAACTGTTTACTTACTAATTGTAGGCTAAGGAGGTTATTAATTCAATCCTAACCCACCCATGAACCATTTTGTCAAACCAAATAAAGCGTTCGTTTAAAAAGAAACAAGGCAAGAAAAACAACTCTCAAGTGGCTCCCAATTCGCCTACGCAGGACGGCTTTCCCTCATCAATGTCCTCTATAATCCCTCCTATTCATCCTATGAGCAAGAACGTTTTTCCTTTGCTCATCCTCCTGGTGCTCTATGCAGGCCCCGATCCGATCCAAACCCTTCGGAGAATCTAGTAGGGCACGGGGACGCGCACTAGTGCGCGATGCCGTTCCCTCTAGAAAAACTCCGAAGGTGATTCATTTCACACGGCTTGAGGGGCTTTACGTTCCTCGCCGCCCCCAAAAAAACTCGGTGAAGCTGAAAATGCCGTCTGAGGCAATCAGCAATCTCTCTCCAAAAAAAAAATTATCTATGCAGGTCCCACCTCCTACAGCAACTAAAAACTCCACCCCATTAAACCGATTTTTTCTCCTACTTCTTCTTTGTGCAAGTGTATTTAGGACCACCAACAAGGTTTGTATCAAAACATTCACTGAATACAACCAGAAACTTTTAACTAAACACAAATCTTTCTTAAAGATAGCCACAGCATATACCAATATAAAGCAAAGAACTTAGAATTTAAAATAAAAATAAAACAAAAATAATAAAACTTGATTCTGATAATATAATACAAAATAAGCAACCGCTAACTGAGCCTACTAATCAAGTAATGCCTAGCTCCGAGTACAGTTTTCTTGGAATTCTTCTCCTTTTACAAGCTGTTAAGTCGTGGAACGCGCTGCTACCTAATATTCAAGATTCTTGTAACATCTGCCTTTTTAAAAAACGTTTGAGGGAACACTACCTGTCCAGTTGATTCTGTCGTATGTATATTCTGTCCTATGTATATTGATTTCTTTTTTTTCTCCTTTTCTTTTGGTTTTGTATGTATATTAAATTTCCTTTTTTTATGCAATTATCCGTATGTATGAGTATTATAAATATTTAAGTAAGTTTTATTTTAGTTATTGCAGGAGGTACACATTAATTCTACCTTTATTTATAACGTTTACTTTTGCGGGCCTGCTGGAAGATATTTTAAAACTGAAATAAGCAGCGTCCTTTCACTAAATGTAGTACAAGGGCATCGGGTGTATGCACCCGTAAAACTTATTTGTTACCCTTTTATGTGTGTACATAAACTTGTAAATACTCCACTAATTCCACGAGCGGGATTCGAACCCGCACCCCATGACATGCAGGGTTAGGTGCACTACCAACTATGCTATGGTAGCTCAATCCAACTCGCCGAAATTAATCCTCATTATCTACTTTTATTTTGTAAGCCATGGAGCCCTATTCTATGTATGTTGACAACTACGTCATCAACATCCGATTTTAATATTTTTACAAATATTGAAAGATCAATTAAGATTTGATTGAATCTATGACAACAAAACAAACAAATAATTTTGTATTGGAAAATTAAATTGTCGTTTTTAGTATTTTATTTAATACATTTTTTTAAACATAGCCTATGTTACTCAGCGCTAATATAGCATTCTAATGATGAAAGAATTTTTTTAAATCGGTCCAGTAGTTTTCGAGTTTATTTGTTGCAAACATAGATACATAGATACATACATACATATATACATACATACGTACATACAAAAATACAATTATATTATTAGTATAGATGTAGGTACCTACTAACACACAAAAACACATTCCAAATATTACGTTAATAACAGTTATTCTAATGAGAAAATATAAGTCTACGTATAAATAGGTATGTTTACACACCACACATTGCAACTACCCTGCGTGTAATCGTTTAATAGTCTCAAACATCACCCGTGAAAGCGTCGGTAGGTAATAGCTTCCGGTAAAAATTAACCGGGTCGCATGTATCGACGCGTTTGCGGTTGAGCCGGGAAATTAATTAGTCAACGGGCAACCGGCATCGGTTCCTTTTATTTATCGCGGTGTGTCAGTGATTTACTTGAGCGTGCATCGGAAAACCGGAACTTTTCCCGGTACCGGAGTGTTGGTGCCCATCTCGCTTATTTTTTAATTAATGAATAGTTTTCGCTGTATACAAATACTGTTATTAACGGCAGGGAAATATGAAATGGTTCTGTTAGTCGTAATTTAATTTGGGTAAATTTCATTATGTCGAGAATACGTAATCCGGGTTTTGAATTTAGATACTTTTGAATAAAATTTATAATTATATGATAAAAATAAAATATATACATTTATTATTTCTAATTTATCAATTATAGGCGACCGCTGAGAATGCGTGAGAATTTTAGTCGACATTTCAATAAATTTTATTTTAACCAAGCAAGGTACAATTGTAATAATTATAATTTTAAAAACAAATTACAATTTGAAAAAAGGTTGTAAACATCACAAGCGGGATTCGGACTCCTACCCTCAGACAATTCGGTACAGGTGCGCTTCCAACAACGTTATCGTGGCGCTGTCCAACCCGTCTTGAAGCACAAATAGCAACACCTTTTTCCGGCAAGGGGGGGTGCCGCGCGGAATTTCGAAAATTTACGTGTTTTTAAGTCACTGGTGCTAGGCGCTGAATAGGTCATATACATTAAAAGGACTAGTGTAGGTTAGCTTGATCCTTTCACAAGGCCATGGTTGTCTTGGAATTTAAAACAAATACCCAGAAACTGCATAAACAATACGTAAAAGTAATGATATCTAAAAACTTATTTCTTCAGAAACTTTGTAAATATAGCACATATGAAACAATGATCCGACATCAAAATGTTTGTATTGATATTCCGCAGGCCACTGTTGTCTTACTTTTCAATAAAAAACCTTTATTATTTTTTACCCAAACGCCTATGATTTTACGAAAGTAAACTTTGCTCTAATTAAATCACCAGCTTACTCTGTACAGATGTTAGTGTACGTGCGTATTCGTAGTCGTGCGCCGCTGTCACACCACTGCCACGCGCCGCTCGCTCGCTATCATAAAGAAACTTGAAACTCGCAGTTTTGCGTCTGCGCTGCACCCCCTTAAATAAAGATTTCGCAGCGGCTAGCTCGATTTGCGGTCTTGCAAGTTGCAACTTTTAAAATGGTGTATCACCGGATAGGTAACCAAACTCATATCAGGGTCGACAGAGCATCAGAGACCAATTTTGAGTAAACTCGCCGTTAGTGTCATCGACGCCAAATTTAGCATATCAAAGTAGGGCTCCGAGGTATTATAATAAACAACATCAGTGAGTTTCGAGCCGATCGCTTGATGTGCAATCTTGGAACGTTTGTCCCTTGGCTCTTACGATATGCTCGGGAAGTTAGGCAGCTGATACATTTTGTTTAAATCCCATACCAGCATATATTATTTACTAGCTGTGCCCCGCGGTTTCAACCGCGTTAATTAGCAAACTGCTCCACTCCTATTAGTCATAGCGTCATGTAATATAGCCTATAGCCTTCCTCAATAAATGGACTATTCAACACAAAAATAATTTTTCATTTCGAACCAGTAGTTCCTGAGATTAGCGCGTTCAAACAAACAAACTCTTTAGCTTTATAATATTAGTATAGATTTATTATTTATTTCTTTATATATTTTAGGGTAGCTAACAGCTTGCAATTGTAAAAAAAATAACAGCAAAAATTATAACTGCTATTGACAAGCTACCACATCTAAGTAACCTATTTACAGTAATAGTGAAACTAAACTTTGAATCGTCAATAAGTCGTCAACAACGGTAAGCGCCTTTTTTATGCTATTGATGCTATCGAAAAATACAAAATATAATATTATGTTATGATTATGTAGTTATCGTTAATCCCCGTTATAATACTCGTATTTCTGTACCACTATTTTTATTAAAGCACTTACCTCTAAGACACAAAATAACCAATCACAAGCGGGCTAGCTAGTAAAGCTAGTAAATAACATTTAAGTCTGCCCAATCAAGTATTAGGCACGTTCACGTTGTATTATTAGATATTCTGTTTTCCAAAACTTACGAGAACACTACACATTAAAACGAAACGCTTTTTACGTTGCGACGCACGCGTCGCGACGAACGCACGCGATAAAAATAAAAGACGATATAAAGAGAAATAGATAATACTTAATGTATTGTTTAATTTAATTTAATTTAATTTTGTTAAGTGTGGAGTGTTTATTTTTATTTTTTGTAGCCTCCTCGCAGGAGGAGTAGAAGATCCACATTACAATATATGTATATACACTAGCGGCCCGCCCCGGCTTCGCACAGGTGTACTTTTATTTTTAAACATTTTTTTTTTAATAGAGCCTATAGCCTTCCTCAATAAATGGATTATTCAACACAAAAATAATTTTTCAATTCGAACCAGTAGTTCCTGAGATTAGCGCGTTCAAACAAACAAAGTCTTCAGCTTTATAATATTAGTATGATGATAGATAATAGATAAGATAAATTTATTTCTGTATGAAACTTAGTCTAGATACAAAAAAACTTAAGCTACATATATCATATATCTTATGCAAGATACGAATTAATTATATTTGACCACGGACTCTGTAAAGTGATTGAAATCACACGATCTTGCATTACTATAATTAACTTTACTAAATCATTACAAAATAATCTATACTTAATATTATAAAGCTGAAGAGTTTGTTTGTTTGTTTGTTTGTTTGTTTGAACGCGCTAATCTCAGGAACTACTGGTTCGAATTGAAATTTTTTTTTTGTGTTGAATAGTCCATTTATTGAGGAAGGCTATAAGCTATATTACATCACGTTATGACTAATAGGAGTGGAACAGTCGCTAATTAACGCGGGTGAAACCGCAGGGCACAGCTAGTTACTATTAAATGGCGTATTTTAAAGTCGGAGGCCAAGACCCACTTCGGGTTGCTAAGCCAGCGAAGTAAGTAAGTAAATCATTAATCATGTCCGTGCTTGTCAATATACTTTTTCAAAATAAATTACGCATTTTTCATTATTTGTTTTCAATAGCCCTGACCACCGGTAGCTTGGGCCCTGCCCCGCTGCTGGCGGTGCTCTAGGATTAGGTTTTTATAATTTAAAAAACACAAATGTTGAAAAAATTTCCACGAGCAGGATTTGAATGAAATGAAAATTTTTTCAACATTTGTATTTTTGTAATTTGTTCGCAAAAAAATATGCGTTAAAAATTATTTGAACATTTTTATAATGTTTTAATAAATTAAATGCTGTTGCCTGAGCTAGGTAAACCCTGTTTTTCAGGCGAATGTGGGCTTAGTCTAAGTTTAATATAAATCAAATCATAAATGAATCAGTCTATACGCTAAATTACGATCTAATATAAAGACAGACATAAAATAATAATAAGTAAAAAAATATTTAACAACGGCCAATAACCCCTCCGTATCATTGTAGGTCAATTTTTGTAGTAGTTCCTGTACAACCTTTTTGCAGTTGATAGTGTTACAACACTAAGTATTTATCCTGTTGTACAGAAAGGGTTCCAAGAATATAAAGAAACTTGATGGGAAAGCGCATTTTGTACAATATACACGTTTTATGCTAAAAACATAGAAAATTATTAAACATACCTTCGTGGAACAATGTGTCGCGGCTGTCTGTCCGTGCGTTCGCGAAGCGCTGTGCAAGCTTAATTGGTTGTGCTCGAGTCTCAGCTTTGCCTCCAAAGAACCTCGGGCTATACTCTCCGGCCAAAGGAGTTTAAAGCCTATTGTTAGCTGTTAAAGTACACATTTCGTTGAGCGGAACACTGTCAGTAGTACACGTTGAGCAGTGCCGTTTTGAGTACGTGAAAAATTCAGTCCGCTGAAAGTTGTCGTGGCATATTTTTTGGTGTTAAGCACTGGTGAGATACTTTGTGACGTCAGTTTGAAGATACTGAAACCGAAGAAACGTCATTATGATAATTAGCGTGTCAAAGCCCCACTGCTAAGCTCAAGCAAGCCTTCCAAAACTATCAAGATCGGTCTTTTTAAAATTGTAATTTGTTCGCAACAATATTTGCGTAAAGTTATATATTCCATAATCATAAATAAAGCTTGCCTGATTCTGATGTTGATGACGTGGTTATCGATAATGATAGGGCTCCTTTAGCTTCCAGAGTAAGAGTAGATAGTGTTGATTAATTTCGGCGAGTTGGACTGAGCCACGATAGCATAGTTGGTAGTGCACCTGACCCGGCATGTCATGGGTTGCGGGTTCGAATCCCGCTTGGAATTTTTTCAACACTTTGTCGTTTTTCTTTCTTCCCATATAAACTACAAAACAAGCACATGGAGAGATTTTGTTACTATTAGTAACATTTTAAACACGAGGCACGTTGCGCGTGTTATCCACGTGTTTCTGCAGAATATCAGTGTTGTGACCTTGGTTGCAACAAAAAAAACCTTTGGTTGACTCAACACATACGTCATTACACACGTACGTTGACATTGAAGGGGCGCCTTTGGTTTTCAAAGTAAAAAAGTAAATAGTGTTGCATAATTTCGGCGGGCTGGTTAGAACCACGATAGCTCAATTGGGAGAGCACCTGACCCGGTATGTCAGAAGGGTGCAGGTTCAAATCCTGCTCGTGGAAATTTTTTCAACATTTGTGTTTTTGAAATTTGTTTCGCATCAAAATTTGCGTTAAAAATTATATAAACAAAACAAAAACATACGTAATGTTACACTAAGTTATATTTTTAGTTGTAACTTTTAGTTTAGCACACGGGGGTCGGCCATTATTATCTACCATTCCGGTCGAATGCCCGTAGTAAGGTTTTTTGCCATAAGTACGACAACAACCGGTACCAACGACTAAACGTTCCTTCCGAAGCACGGAGGATCAATCAATATGTTCGCCTATCCAGTAACGCAATATCTCAAAAACTGCTTAACTTTCCAACTCGCAAACCGCTTCCACCAAACTCCACCCACAAAAGAATTCAACAAAACCTCAGCGACTTCCAAAGCACTTCCAAAATTCTTTAATCCTATACTCCTCATTCATTGCTATAAAGAAATCATAATCCCCAAAGGCCCGGAGCAAGCCTTAAATCAATAAAAGCGATACAAAGTTTAAATTCAACCAATTCGTATTCTTAACACGAGAAAAATTCGATATCTCGTAATGATTCAGACGGGGCCCGAAACTTTTATAATTAAATATTCGGATTGGGGATCAAGTAAACCCAGGACTAATGAGCGCAACTTTCGACTTGCCAAGAAAGAAATGTAGCCTGCCCGATTAATAGCTGAAGTTAGAACGCTCTCGGCCACTTCCAAAGTCGATTGTGATGATACGACGACCTTTTTATAGATTACGGGTAGGTTTTGCTGCCTTCCAATGGCCGGTCGCCATTTGGGGTGGGCTGCCATTTGAATCTTGTTATTTGTTTCCAATTGTTGGACGCCTTCAGTGGTTAGACTGGTCTCGGACTCAGAGGCCCCGATTTGAATTCCCAGTGGGTGGAACCTACTATTGTACTCGGTTTAGTTGGTGGTAGAGCTATGTTAATTGTTAAGTTGAGAGTTTACATTACCATGTAGCAAATAACTATCAAGCATTATTAGTCACAAATGTTATTATACCCTATTTAATTAATTAATTTACAGTTTGTACACTGCGTGATCAAATATATAGTATCAATAATAAAAAGACCATCGATTCCACTTGAAAACAGGAAATAATCGAGCCAACAACTAACGCAAAAACATCGTGCGACGCCGTAATTGCCAGCTCCGAGCGTAATAACCCTAAAGTGTGCAATTTTCTTGTTACAGGTACTGTGACGTCACAAACGCCAGAGAAATAACAGTTTTTAACATCACTAGAGACGCACGCAACATTTGATTACAATACAAAGAGCGAATGGCTTCCGAATAAGGGAACAGTCACGCAGACGCGACGATGACAGCGCGGTGAGAATGTAATAAAAAATGTGATATGAGAGTAACAACAAAAAACATGTTCGCCAAAACAGACCGTTTCTGGGACAGGAGAAAGGGGAAAAGCGCACGATGACGTCAAAATACCGGTTCAGCGACTGTATCAAGTAATCGGTATTAATACCGGTTATTATATTTAGTGTACGCTTTAATAATAAAATTAGGATTGCTTTTTTGTGTGTCGCATTAAGTCGAGTGGTTTAAAGGTATTCTTGTTTTGCGAGTCTGTTTCCGTTTTGGTATCCTTTTGTAGTGATATAAAGGTTTTGGATATTATTTAACGCTATTCAGAAGCAATATTAGATAAGAGGCCTTCGTATACCGCACGCGATTTTTTATTGATGCAACAATAATTTAAAGATAAATTGTAAATATCGTTCAAAGTTTCGTCTAGTAAGTTTGATATTGAAAATAGCGTAGAAATTTATAGGAAAAATTATATATATATATATTATTATTATTATTTTCAATCGAATGATATGCTTGGATAATAGTCTTCGCGTACAGTTCGGAAAAACGGGTATTAATTAATTGTAAAAAAAGAATCTGTTGTAATATATAAATAATAATAATAATTATAAAAAGTTTAAAACTATGAGAGTATAATATTCCGTTCCTATAGGCAATACGATTTTTAATTGTTCCTACCGCAAACAAACGTTTTCGTACTAACAATACGGGGCCAAACTAAAACAAAAAATTTCAACACTTTTTTATAATAACATAACAATAAAAGCGGTAGTTAGTAAAATTATACCAATCTGGCGTCGAAACGGTCTGTAGTCACAGCGCGAACAGGGGTCGATACCGATACCAAGATGGTACCGAACACGACATTACTAGCGAAAACAACAATGAGTACCCACTTCAACGGGACTCTCCTGAACTCGACATTTCTGGTACCGACTTACTTGAGCCAAGAAGAGTTCCTGGCGCTGCAAATGACAAATGGCTCCGACGCAAACACAACCGCCACACCGAACGATACCACAATCAGCCAAGTGGTATTAAAAACTTGGTATCCAAGCGGGTACTCGCCCGCGCACATAATTATAGCATCAGTGGTTGTGACAGTGTTAATGATTATGATTGTGGTGGGCAATATGTTGGTTATAATAGCGATAGTGACAGAGAAAGCGTTGAAGAATATACAAAATTGGTTTATAGCATCGTTGGCTGTGTCAGACTTCTTTTTAGGGCTAGTGATAATGCCGTTCTCGCTCGCAAACGAGCTGATGGGATACTGGATTTTCGGTTTCTGGTGGTGTGAAATACATTCGGCGATGGATGTGTTGTTGTGCACCGCGTCTATCATGAATCTGTGCCTCATATCCCTGGATCGGTACTGGAGCATCACTCAGGTTAGTGTCATATTTATTTTTCAAAATTTTTATGTGTTGTTTAGAAGTAACTTGCGAGTCGACAAGGTGCGGAGGACGGCCAATTAGGCACAATCATTGATCCGTCTTCGCATCTAGGCTTCTGTCTATACTACTATGTTGAATAGATTTTCTTTAAAAACTCAAAATAATAAAAGTCATTTATTGCTACGTAGACATAGAATACAAAACATATGGTCTCTATAGTGCTGAGACTACCTGATATCCGATATAGCATGACTTTAAATTTAGGTTAAGGGATCTTTATCTCATTACGTACTTTTTTCCTTTAATTTTTTTTAACTGGTTTTACAAGTTATTGTTTTGCCTTAAGCAGGTCATACCTCATGAAAAAAAACCACTTTTTTGTTGACCAACGGTGAAATCTTAAAAACCAAAATTGGCTATTTCATACATTATACCATTATACTTGCTCAGGCAAAAATCTACGACTTTATTATCACGTTGCATAATTATTATTTTTTATCTTTGTTAAGGCGCTATCTTCCTCCTATATTGGTATCCGGGTAACGCCTCATTTGTATGACGCCCCGCTCCCGCAATTAGTTCTCTTGTTAGAATCTCTCGGCCGTCTAACGAGTACATATTTACGCGTAACACTTCCTCAGTGTCTGTACTAGCTGTGTCTGAGCTTAGAACAGAGGAACGATTAGTCAAATTTTATGCGTATTACTATACTTAAATTCGATATAGAATAATTGTTAAACAAATTATTCACTATTAGATGGTACCTGCGACTTATTATTTCGACCCAAATTGATTAATTGAAATATCATGTCCGCCATCTTGGATCTTGAAATAGATTTCATATTTATAATCGGCATCCACGAAAAAGGGTGATGTTACCCCTACGCTAAACATGTACACTCACTTACGATAGGACCAAGACACCATTATTTCGACCCAAATGGACCTCATTATAAAAATCACGTACACCATCTTGGATCTCGAAATACATGTCATATTTATAATCGGCACCCACGAAAACGGCTACCCGATCCTCTAAATGCCACAACATATTTACAGAATACACTAAACATGCACACTCGCTTAGGCACGGTATTCGTAGAACAAGGGTACGACGACCCGGTTCACACGCGCTCTATACCAGGTACAGATATGTACCTGGGCGCTTCTCCCCACGCCCACGACCCGGTCAATCCGAGCCGAGGTCCCAGCCTTTAGAGGTGCCTCGGGTTGTCCCGCTCCCGATTTGATCCGAACCCCTCGGTGTACCAAACAGGAAACGGAGACACGCAGTAGTGTTTGATACCATTCCCTTTAGAAAACCTCTGACGGTGTTTCGTTTCACACGGTTTGAGGAACCCTTTAAGTTTCTTGCCGCCCCTAAAAACGTCTGGTGACGCTAAAAATGCCGTTTGGGGCTATCAGCAAACTCTCTTCTTCTTGGTCTTTGCCTTATCCCATTATTTGTGGTCGGCTCTCCTCCTTCTGAAGCACCAGAACTTTCTGTCCTGGGTTTTCGCTGGATTCAGCTGGGCCCGGTCAAGGTGTTTTGAGACTTTTGACCACCAGCTGTCTTGGGGTCTTCCTCGGCTTCTTCTGTTATACAGGAGGGATTTATCCTTTAAGCTTTAGCTTGCTTCACAACATGTTCGTCGCTTTGCCTCATTACATAGCCATACCATTTTCTGCAAACTCTCTCAAAAAAAGAAAAATATGGCTGGTCCCACAAATATTTGCAACACAACCTCCAACCTCCATCCGTCGGTAGTAGTGCCCAAACAGATTTGGCCAAACATCGTTCGACAATAGACTCTCGGCATATCCAAGCAATGCTTCCTTACAAATTTGAGCTTGAATCTTGAGCACACCGGTCCGATACATTCTATGGTTTGCTATTCAACCAGACTCAGTTTTAGTACGATGGAATCACGCGTTTGGTATTTTGCGAAAATCAAGTAAATACATTATTTAATTAAACTAACATTATGTTGGGTAGTGGCGCCAAAAAATAACATTGGTCATCATTGCCATTTTACGGGATGATTGCTAGGAAGTCTGCAGTGGATAACATCATACTTATCTAATAGGAGCTAAACGCGCCCGGTCTGCGAGTGCTGAGGTTAAACAACTTTCGCAAAGGCCGGTCATCGGATGGGTGACCAAAAATGTATTATCTCATGCTCCTCCGTGCTTCGGAAGGCACGTTAAGCTGTTGGTCTCAGCTGCATTAGCAGTCGTTAACAACCACCAATCCGCACTGGGCCCGCGTGGTGGTTTATGACCCGTTCTCCCTATCCATCCATATCCCTAGGCTCGTGCCCCAGGAAATCGGACAAATATAGGGAAAATTAAATTTGCCCTGACTTCTGTAAAAAAGTAAACTTGTGGAAGCCAGTTCCTTCCTGTTGTAAATTTCATTTAATTTAATTGATTTATGAATGATATTTTTATGGAAACTTAATTGTAGTATAATGTTACTCTAACCCTCGCACGCCATATGTACGCACGGTCGTACGTAAGGTGGCCCGCTAATTATACCTTCAGCGCGGGACGGGTTGTACTTACAATATTTGCACGCAATACAAATTGCAAAACATGTGGGCATTACAATATTTGTTACAACTATAAATATGTACTGTGTTGTTAAGCAAATAAAGAATTTATTAATATTTATTATTATATTATTATATGAAGAAGGTAGTCGGTATTTATTTGGTGCTTAAGACTAAAACCTAATGTTGACCCCTAATTTTTATGATCAAACAATAAACATGTTGATCACTAGGTCTTGTCGATATCTAGTGCCACCACCCTAGTTACAAATATGTTTAATAAATTTTACGCGAATTATGAATCTTGTAAATTATAATTCGGAAAAAGTGAAAATTCCGCAAGCAGGAATTGAAAAGCTGTCGTTTGACTGCTGCATACCAAAAGCCAGCGGATTAACCAAACAAGGGTCGAGGGTTCGATTCCCACTTGAGCTTCCTGAGACTGGTTGATTACTAATAAAATTGCATTGTAAATAAAAAAATATATATATAATAAACCTAAATTGAATCACTTTCTTTTTTAGGATACTACAATACAAACTCCTGTCAGTGCCTTCCTATTGAATTCTGTCTGTCTTGAATGTCTTTATAGCGTGCATTCATGATCCGCATAAGACGTACCTACATAAATAAATCTTGGGTTTTAACTCAATATGAAAACTTAGACACACAAAATATTTTAATTAATGTAATTAACGAAACCAGGTGTTAGTTACTTTGCGGAAATCCATAGTACAAAAAAAAGGTAATTGAAATAATATGTAGTGTTAATTCCGCTAAATTACTCGTTTATCCAGCTTGGATACAGTATGCATGCACCGCCTTCCCTGCACTACATATTATTTCCATTACATTTTTGTACAAAATATTTTGTTTCAATCCAACATTAATGAAAATTTTAACACTGATATTTTGTTCCCAAAACTCCCTTTTGTTCAACTCTCGCATTGAATCAATAAGGATTATTCTTACGTTCGAAGACAGTAAAGACGTGTTGGTACCAATAAATAATTTAGTATCCAGTTGTCGTTTCAAAGCAATGCGATACTACGCAGCCGCTCAACGGCTGAAGCCTTCAATACAAAGAGAAAATGCGATTACACACATCTCTTCTTGCAGTATCTAAAACCTTTATTTGTTTCGAATAACAACTGACGTCGGAATACGAAATAACCGGTGTAAACCGGATCGGGTTGGTATGCACAGGAATGAACCGGTTCGAGCCGGTGCGCACCATTGTAGCGAAGGTCGGGCGGATTTGGTAGCAGCATTCAATGTTAAATGTCAATAGTTTATAGTTTAGACTTAACGTAGCAATATGAAAGTTTGATATATTACTCGTATATGTAGGTATGTAAAGAAGGCTATTATCACCACTTTTCATGTATATAATAGTTCGGTTCGCGAAGTAAATAAGTAAATATTTGTTTCTATCTTGTCTATTTGTATTTGTACTTGAATTTCCCTTGCCGTTGGTCGCGGTTGCTGTCTGCAGCAGGTCAGATCAACTGCTTAACGTGCATTCCAAACAGGGAAGACATCGAAATTTTTTGATTCGGTTGACCCGGATTCGAAAAAGTTGCTTACCTCTCGAGATTCAAATCCGACCGCCAGCCGTTGCACTATCGAGTTTCCTTCGATGTGTCAAACTTAACTTATAAAGTTGTTTAGAAATAAACTCTAACAAAACTTAAAGTGTTACAACAGCCTAATGTTAACACTTGCGAACAAAAGGAGTTGCTGTTCAAATCGTGCATCGCATCAACAAGGGAATGACTCAGGAAACTTCGACCATTAAAACTACGTCTAAGTATTTATTTAAAATTCCCCGATGATTAATCATTCAGCTGGTATTATGCTGTGTCAACAATCCGTCATTATATCGCACGCAACGGTGCGTGGATGACAACAATTTGTTTCGCTAGTAATTCTGAGCTGATCCAGAATCGAGCTCGATGGCGCAGTGGTTGACGCGCCCGGTCAGCGAGTGCTAGTAAAGCAACTTTTGCAAAGGTCGGTCATCGGATGGGAAACCAAAAATGGATCTGTAGCTCCTCCTTGCTTCGGAAGGCACATAAAGCCGTTGGTCCCGGCTGCATTAGCAGTCAACAACCACCAATTCGCACTGGGCCCGCGTGGTGTATTATGGCTCGTTTTTCTGATCCATCCATAGATAGAAAAGGCCCTAACAGCGGGGACATAAAATGAACTGATAGTAATGATCCAGAATTAAAGGATTTAAGAAGATTCTCGACTTATTGTGACTCATTTTTTAAGGAAAGTAGAGTAAAATGTTCAAATAATTTTTAACGCAAATTTTGTTGCGAACGAATTACTAAAACACAAACGTTTTTTCGCCACAAAATTATTTGAACATTTTATAAATAGCTTGCCTACTTCTTAACTGATCTTTAATATTTGTAAAAATATTATGATCGGATGTTAGTGACGGTAGTTGTTGACATCGCATGGGCGCCTTTGGCTTTCAAAGTAAAAAGTGTTGAATAATTTAACGGGCTGGTTAGAACCACGATAGCTCAATTGGAAGAGCACCTGGCCCGGTATGTCAGAAGGGTGCAGGTTCAAATCTTGCTCGTGTAAATTTTTTCAACATTTTTGTTTAAGTAGACTAAATATAGCTTATTCCAGGCAAAGGCCAGTCAATGAATCAAACTCATCGCAAAATACGCATTTTGCGGTGAATGGGACTTTTGTAAGGTGAGATTTATTACACAAATTAATAAAAGCAGTAGCTTCGCTTACTGTTATTATAATTTGTGAAACAAAATTAGTAAAGTGATCATAAATACAACTTTGAACTGCAGTAATATAGGATACTGCACTTTATTCACTAGTCGTTTTGACATTTGGAAGAAGAGGTAATACTAATCTGAAGAGCAGTTTCATGTGTTACTGCTTTCAGTGTCACAACGAGAGTGCAGCAAGTCCGTTCTTACTGCATTTAAAGTTTGTTTAGTTCGCTTTATTCACCAAAACCATGCTAAGAAAGTAAATGTTTTTTTAATTAAAATTACTGTGTTAGTATAAGAGATATTTCAGATATTTTTAATGAGACTATGCTTAACGACTGGAGTGCTCTGGTTACCATAGAACAATGGAATTCTATTGTGTCCGGGCCCGAAAAGTAAAACATTTTTTTAAAACTTTAAAATAACGTCATAGTATTTAAAAAAAAAATTAACCGCCATTTACTCAAAAGTTGTTTAACCTTTCTTACTGCGTTGCGTTTTAAATTAGCACGGCAGAATTTATGTTTCGATACGATAAATGTTGTGCCAAAAATCAGCCCGTCAATTTCAGCGAGCCGGTTAAAAAATATAGCCAATCTGTCAAAAATATTCACATTGCTTTAATAAATGGTTATTTTAATATCTGTTTCGAGGCTAGTTGAAAACTGATATACTGTAATTATTTTCAGGTTATAGTATTTTGATGACTTTGTAGAATTAATCTTAAGCTTTTACGTTAATATATTTTCTGTTAGGAGCTCGATGGCGCAGTGGTTAACGCGCCCGGTCTGCGAGTGCTGAGGTTAAGCAACTTTCGCAAAGGCCGGTCATCGGATGGGTGACCAAAAATGTATCATCTCGAGCTCCTCCGTGCTTCGGAAGGCACGTAAAGCCGTTGGTCCCGGCTGCATTAGCAGTCGTTAACAACCACCAATCCGCACTGGGCCCGCGTGGTGGTTTATGGCATGTTCTCCCTATCCATCCATAGGGAAGGCTCGTGCCCCAGCAGTGGGGACATAAAAATGAGCTGATGATGATGATGATGATTTTCTGTTATAACAGAAATTTACGAAAAATTTAATGTTATAAAGAACTGTTCAGTGATGTGTGATAGAGAGAGAGAGAGAGAGAGAGAGAGAGAGTAATTTATTGACATTCAAATAAAAAAAATAACAAACATAACACAAGACAATGATTGTTAATCAGAACCCCGCCTCAGCTTGTGTTACAACGCTAGTATTCTGGTGAGGGGACTGTATAGTGCGGTGCACGAATAAACATACTTATGAAACATAAAACATTCATTTTTATTAATTTTTGTTTAATTTATTTTATTATTATTATTTATTTTAATTTCTATTTTGATTTTTAATATTGATTTTTGTTTTAATTTTAATTTTGATTTAATTTTAACTTTTAATTTTTTTTTTTTTTAAATTTTTATATGTTATTTTCTGATTTTTGATTTTATTTTATTTTTATTTTGTAATGTGACATGTTATTGCAATTTGTATGGGTGTAAGTTACCTGAATAAATAAATGAATAAAAAAATTCATACACATGAGGTCTATGACAATATACAGTGTCTCCCAGTTTTAAGCGAAACCATATAATATACACAGACCACAGGCCACAAACATATATTAAACAAAACATAAAAATTACAATAATTAAAAAATAACCAAACATTGGCAGAATGTTCTTAACTCCTTGGCCATAAAGCAATAATAAATGAAAAAACAACTTTCTATTGTGCGCACTGAGGATTGTGAGATTTGGCATAGTTTAATTCCTTAATTATGTAGGAAGAGTGACGAAGGATAAAAATAAGTTACAAAAAATTAAAAGATTTTTTTTTTAAAACAAGCTTTTATTACTTGAAAAGAGACGAGGCGTTGCATTTTTGTGTACCATGGATTTCCGCAAAGTAACGCCTGATTCCATTAATTACTTTTCCGCTTACAAATAACCAAAAAATAAGGTTAGTGTTGAAAAAAATCCACGAGCGGGATTCGAACCCGCACTCCATGACACGCCGGGTCAGGGCACTGCCAACTATGCAATCCTGGCTCAATGCATGTCAGCTCAATCGGTAACAGGAAGTGGATCCAATTTAACTTGCAAGATTTGATTACAGACAAACGGACAAACAAACATCGGGACAGGTGAAACTAAATAAAAGCTTGTAAAAATGATTCCAAGTAGTTTTAAACTTGTATGCCAGTTATCACTGACAATCCCTAAGTTTTAGGTAAATCTTGAGCAATTTTAGGTAACGATTGTCGTAGTTAAACCGTCACCTAGCATGGCTTAGCTAGTGTACCTAAAATTTACCAATTACCAACCTAAATGGAATTGTTGAAAACGAGTATAAGTCTACCTTCTAAGTTAAGATAAAGTTCGGTCTACTAACACAACGTAAAGGCTTAGAATAATTATTCTAAGCGTAAAGGTAAGTATTTACCTATTTCATTCGTGAAATAATGTTTGGTTCATCATCATCATCATCATCAGCTCATTTTATGTCCCCACTGCTGGGGCACGAGCCTTCCCTGTGGATGGATATGGAGAACGGGCCGTAAACCACCACGCGGGCCCAGTGCGGGTTGGCGGTTGTTAACGACTGCTAATGCAGCCGGGACCAACGGCTTTACGTGCCTTCCGAAGCACGGAGGAGCTCGAGATGGTTAATTTTTGGTCACCCATCCGATGACCGGCCTTTGCGAAAGTTGCTTAACCTCGGCATTCGCAGACCGGGCGCGTTAACCACTGCGCCATCGAGCTCCTATGTTTTTGTTAATCGTATGAAATTCTCACCAACATTCAAAGAAATGGACATACATATGCAAGGATGTATATCCCCTCTTTGTTAAACCCTTCCAACAGGCTGTATTTAATGTGGTCTGCTCTAATCTACTTATCCTAAGTAGGTTGCCCGCATAAGCGATTTGATGAATCCACCAAGAATTTAATATCATCTTTTGGTAACCGTTCTGGTAAAGCCTCGATGACGTCACAGTTGTGTATGCTCCCTTAATTATTCATATCCATTACATGCGTTTAAAGTATTAAAACGTGAAGCCGGTTTAAAACGGGGCGGATATAATTTCATCCATTTTTTAACGTTGGCCTCGTTTGCGTTTGCATTACCCCCGGCTTTATTTAATTTGTAAGCGATTTATGGTGGGTAATCTATTGATATTTGTAAACTAAAAATTAATTGTGAACGCTTTTGTTGGCTACGCCGCTTTTGTGTTAATGGTTTTATTGAATATTTAAGTTTTTAATCGGTTCAATGGTGAATGGAAATTGGACCTTATTGAAAATAGTTATTTATACGTAGATTTTACTGGATCATTGGAAGTTGTCATTTTCCAAACTTGGGGTTATAAAGTATTATTATGCAAAAGTTATTGTTATATAAATAAATAAATAAATAAATACTTTCCTACACTCACACCAATTATCTAGCCCAAAAGAAGCTTCGTTATGAAACTCGTTAAATGGTTACTAGACAACGGATAGACATACTTAAAATACTTAAATACATACTTATTATACATAGAAAACACCCAGACCCGAGACAATTTAGAAAAACAATAATTTCTAAATTGATCCGACCGGGGATCGAACCCGGGACCTCAGAGATGGCGACACCTTGAAAACCGGTGTGCAAGCCACTCGACCAAGGAGGTCGTCAAAATATATTTGTTAAGTTTAAATTTTCTGAGTGGTAGAGCCGCGCTGCGTTGCAGCACGAAATGGCCCGGCTCGCCCGGCATAATACCACCCTCTCACAGAATATCGGCGTGAAACAATGGCACTCATTGCTATTGTGTTCCGTCCGGTGAGTGAAAGTACCGGAGGCCCATCTCTCACCCCTCCCCCCTCCCAATTTCTACTCTCTCCTCAAGATCCAACTCCTTCCTCAAGGCCGGCAACGCATCTGCGATTCCTCTGGTTTTGCGGGTGTCCATGGGCAGCGGTGATTACTTTCCATCAGGTGACCCACCTTCACGTTTGCCGCCTTTTAACATTAAAAAAAAAGTATATATAGTTATTGTTATTGTTATATTATTTATTGTATGTTAAAGTTATTATTATTATGCAACACAATTACTAAAATCAAATTGAATTTCTTCATCATACTAAATTCACATTCCATTGTGGGAGCGTTGTCCTGTATAAGTTTTAACAAATATGTGTCACGAACGCCAATTTAAAGAGTAATCCAAAGTGGCGATTCCCATACAAACTTCCCGATTTTTGATTTTTTTATTTCTCAGCCGTTTTTTTGAGTTTTTCCATTTTTTTTTTCTTTTAAACCATCCTGGTATTAGAGGGTACAAAACAAATGTATTTTTTTTTCAAATCAGTCAAGCTGTTTTTGAGTTTTAGCGGGACAAACGAACCACCATTGATTTTTATTTATATAGGCAGATACTCCCAGATGTGTCACGAACGCCATTTTTAAGAGTAATCTAAAGTGGCGATTCCCATACAAACTTCCCGATTTTTGATTTTTTGATTTCTCAGCCGTTCTTTTGAGTGTTTCCATTTTTTTTTCTTTTAAACCATCCTGGTATTAGAGGGTACAAAACAAATGTATTTTTTTCAAATCAGTCAAGCCGTTTTTAAGTTTAAGCGGGACTAACGAACCACCATTGATTTTTATTTATGTAGACAGATTTATTTATTTTATTGTTACACCAACGTAACACATTAATACGTATAGTTATACGTATATAATTACGTAAGTAAACACATTAAAAAAAAACATTGTATAAATCGCATTTAAAAGACGCTTGATAAGTGTCACCTCAATTATAGGTGTAAACTACATGCATACAAAAGTGCTACAGCAAAACTCACAAAACTATGCTAAGATTAAGATAATAATAATATAAGATACTCCTAGATGTCATCGTTTGCCATTTTTTAAGAGTAATCCAAAGCGGCGATTCCCATACTATATTTCTTATAGTATATTTATACATATTTATATAGATAGATAGATACAGCATACTATTATAAACCAGACTTGAGAAGGATTTTTTAAAAAGAAACAAAATGTTACTCTAACCAACTGCTAAACTTTAATTATTTAATTAATACAACACAAATCGACAAAAAATATGAGTAACAAATAGCCACGCAAAACACATCCAGCACGAACGACCGCCGCCGATAAAGTGAGGAGCCGCTCCGCCTGTGCCACTCAGGCGCCGCGTCCCCACCCAAGCCGCACACGTCATGTTACGTCACTGTGACGTAAGCCACTTGGCCCCGCCTCCTGACTGGATGTTTCTAACAATACAATAATCACAAACAATGAGACGAGGGTCAATTTACTCAATTTGTTAGTGCATATAGATCACGTTTGCTCAGTCGATGTTGATTGGGCTCAGCTCATTCATACCTAATCAGTTAGTTAAGGTGGAACCTTGGAGGGCAGTAGCCGTACCCCTTATTAGGGATACATTGATGTTATTCTTTCCTTCGTTTATCTAGTTAACTATTATTGATTGGATGGGATGTAGGACAACCTTTACTCTTCACAATATCATTAACAAATTTTGTTTGTTGCGAACAAATTGCAATTTAAAAAACATACAACCGAATTGAGAATCTCCTTCTTTTTTTAAGTCGGTTAAAAACAAGACAGTGGCTAAAACGTTTCCACGAGCGGTATTCGAACCCGCACCCCATGAAAAGCCATAAATTAGGCTCCTTTGGCATCATTATCATCAGCTCATTTTATGTCCCCACTGCTGGGGCACGAACCTTCACTATGGATGGATAGGGAGAAAGTGCTATAAATCACTGCGCGGGCCTAGTGCAAATTAGTGGTTGTTTACGACTGCTAATGCAACCGGGACCAACAGCTTTACATACCTTCTGAAGCACGGAGGAGCTCGAGATGATACATTTTTGGTCACCCATCCGATGACCGGCCTTTGCGAAGCTTTTAACCTCAGCACTCGCAGACCAGGTGCGTTAACCACTGCGCCATCGAGCTCATCCATCATCAAGAATAGA
Organism: Eudonia mercurella; assembly: GCA_963082485.1. Classification (NCBI taxonomy): domain Eukaryota; kingdom Metazoa; phylum Arthropoda; class Insecta; order Lepidoptera; family Crambidae; genus Eudonia; species Eudonia mercurella. Next base: position 13,054,519 of record OY720045.1, on the reverse strand, counting down.
TAGTGTTGCTTAATTTCGACAGAGCCACGATAGTAAAGTTGATAGTGTTGATGCATGACATGGGGTGCGGATTGTGGAAACTTTTTCAACACTTGTTTTTTAAATTAAATTTAATAAACCCTTTTAATATTTGAATATTGTATACTTATACATTTTATACAAAGCTCATTGTACCTACTAAGATAAACACGTGTTTTCCAACGCATAACAATTCAGTTTGCCATCAATAAGCCAAATAGCAGAACAGCCGATTTGGACCAACAAAAAAAGTCTATAGAATTTTTTTTTCACCAAAGATTCCTTCATCGCGCACCCAAGGGGATAGGGCACAATGATATACGGTCCGACATTTTGAATTATACATGGACCTACTCTTTGATATAGAAAAAATATTTATTTTGAACCATTTTCCGTCAGAGTATCCGTAATATTTTCGGAAAGGATTTTTTATGAGGGTTAACGATTTTTTTTCTATTATTGGCCTTTTGAGGGAACGCTTCGCTACTTCACTTATTGTTAGTGTTAATGGGCAAAGTCAAGATTTTTTTATTCAGATTTCCTTAACAGAAAAAGTACTTTTTGCTTGCTATTATAAATAAGATTGATAGTGTGATCTACGTATTTATATTATCTTTAGGTACATACCATGCCGAAGTACAAATAAATAATTATCTCATTTTATCTTATAAACATATTGTTTTCTAAAGTTTACGCTTAACGCTACACATTGAAATGAAACCACATTATTACTTTAATTTTTAATCAAATTAATGATTCGTAAAAGTAGTTTCATTTCAATCACCTTATCGAATTACCCCTACCCGTTCAGGGTTTCTTTTGGCTACGGAAAAGAATGAGCGAAAAACAAATGCACAGCTTCAAAAAAAGTTACATTATTTCAAAATAAAAAAATGTCGTTTCTATACTAACCAATTTACATTTTTGTTTAAAGAGAAGTCCCCTATAGAAAGCCTCTAGCATTGTAGAAACAACAATTCTGACATATTAATAATTGGTGTTGACAACCATCTTGAATAGTTAATGTTTTAGACCCTTACTATATCCCAGAGGTCATGGATTCAATTCAATTCAATGTGCTCATTCATCATATGGAAGGTCCATATGATTACTAAAGATATTGAATTGTAGTGTAACATTTAAAAAAACATAATTTTATGAGATTTAAGGCCTGCTATAGAAAGCTCCAATCGCTTTATCTGTTAATTAAACGTTTTTTTTAAATGTTTTCTGGTAACTATTTAGATCTATGCATTTTCCAGCATCAGTTTCATTAAAATTGTGTTGAAATGGGTTTGAAAAAGATACAAAGTTTGAAAAAGAAATTTTTGTGCTATTAAATCTTATAACCACTCTTAATTTGTAAACAGAATAGGTGAGTTATCTTTTACGGTTGAGTAGATTGTGATCTAGTGCGTCCTCAAATGGGTACTATTTATTGCGGCCGCCCAAAGACTTGCTGATAGTGTCGTAGGGTAATCCCTACGACACTATTAGAAGTATTAACTTCTGTTTTCTTCATATATTTTTTTAATAATTGTGTTTTTCTAACATTTGTTAATTTGCTAACATAGGTAGTAATTAAACATTCACAGTTACCGCAGATTGTGTTCCATTGCGTCCCTAAAAAGGTACTACTGAGCACGGCCGCCCAGAGCCTTGCTTAAAGTTTTGTAGGGTACCTACTAACTTCTGTTTTATGTTAATGTGTCACCACAGTAGGTAAGCATTGTAAGGTACTGCAGATTGTGATCTAGTACGTCCCCAAATAGGTACGACTGATCACTGGCGTTCAGAGGAGAGCTAAGAGTGTTGTAGAGTCCTTCTGATTTGTAAATAGATATAAATTACTAATTATTGTTCCTACCATTTGTTAATTTGTCAACTAAGTAGGACTATGTACCTTCTCCGGGAACCGTAGATTGTGATCTAGTGCGTCCCCAAATGGGTCCGGTTGAACGCGACCGTCCAGAGGCAGGCTAAGAGTGTTTCCCTGTAGGAGCGCCCGCTGTCAGATCCAAACAATTGTAAATTGCTTCGCGGTTGTGCCGCCTGATATATCACTTTTTTTTAGGACGCGGCTGTTAATTTAGCGGAAAGAAATTGTGGTATTTCTAATATATTTTTTTACATATTTACTTTCTGTTTTTGTAAACAGAAATAGTCGTTACATTTTACAATATCATTCAATATATCAAAATAATACATTCGTGCACGCTTTAGTGCCGATTTTTTAGTCGGTGAAAATGATATGTATGAAATTCTATGTTGCAACGCATACGTCCTACAAAAAGTTGGTGACAAAATTGGTACTAAAACGTCGGAGAAAAATCTGTCCGATTTTCGGTCCTACAAAAAAGTCGGTCGAGGACGGGAGCCGTATATGGGTTACCTATTGAAACGCATAACGTTTTTAGGCATAAACTGAAAATGCATAATGTTCATGGTCATAATCGTCACTTGCCATAAGTCTTTATAGCATAACTTCATAACGCATAACATCATATGGCCGAAATCTGTAGGGCATAATCATGGAAAGGCATAATTGCAATAATCATAATTAACAAAAGGCATAATTTAAATTTGCCATAACATTTAAAAGGCATAATATTCAAAAGGCATACATTTGAAAAGCATAAATTGACATTATTAGGAAACATTTTATTTTGGGAATGATATCAGTTTATTAAAAATAAAGCTCTAATTTACTATTAGTGTAATAAATATGATGTCATACATAAAATAAATACATTGCATGTAGGTATCTCCTTTTTAAATTATATAATATAATAAATATTTCAATTTAAAATGTTGTTTTATTTACTACACCTTATCATGCATGCATGCAGCAAGCATGCAGCAAGCAAGCATGCAGCAAGCAAGCATGCAGCAAGCAAGCATGCAGCAAGCATGCAGCAAACAAGCTTCACCAAGCATGCGGCATGCAAGCAGCATGCAAACAGCATGCAAACAAGCAAGCAGCAGGCAAGCAAGCTAGCAGCATGCAAGCAAACATGCAGCAAGCATGCAGCAAGCAAGCTTCAGCAAGCATGCGGCATGCAAGTAGCATGCAAACAGCATGCAAGCAAGCAAGCAGCAGGCAAGCAAGCTAACAGCATGCAAGCAAGCATGAACCATGCAAGCAAGCGTGCAACATGCAGCAGGCATGGTTTCTGTCACGGCTCCGGCGCTGCGGGGCTCCGGCGCTGCGGGGCTTCGGCGCTGCGGGGCTCCGGCGGTCCCACGCGAGCTTATCGTCGCAGATGGTTTTCGCTCTCCACCGCAGCTTCGGCTTGCTGGCCGGCTTCGCCTAACGCCTCCGTTAAAACCACCTGCTCCTCAGCTCGCGGGCCGCCTCGCCCCTCCGCGCCTACGCGCTTCTAAATTACACTCTAGCGTAGGGCAGACAAGACTACGTGGAGTCGGATTTGTAGCGATTCGATTCTGTCACTGACTTTTGTAGCACAACATTACTAAAAACACAACGTATTAACTTTTAAGACTATATTTTAAATCAAATTAAGGTTTAAATTATATTTATATTAAAAATAACATAATTTAACTTAGTAAAATTATAGCAAGTGAATAATATACGTAATGTTTTTATAAGATGTGTATTTAGATCAAGGTAAAAATTATATCCAATGAACGTTATATCCTTTGAAATTAGTTCATTTGTAATTGTATGAAATGAAATACACCCTTTAAAACAACTTCAGATTATGTCAAAACAAAATTATGACTGTTAACAGTTATGCATAGTAAAATTATGCGTTTTAAAGTATGCTTAATAAAATTATGTCAAACAAAAATATAGATTTTAACGATTATGATTTATTACATTATGCCTTTCAAAAATTCTGCGTTATTATGTTTATGCATTATAAAATACTATGCCAAATAATATTATGCTTTTTGATATTTATGCCATATGATGTATGGCAATCGAAATTATGACAATAAACAGTATGCGTTTTAAAGTGTCACCCCGTATATGGTATTGTCGAAAAACATTCAAGACGGTAATAATTTATTTGTGTAAAAGATGATATGTGACAAAGACAAAAGTAAATGTTGAGATAACGACTGTTCGAGGAGAATGGAATAAGAAAACTTATTCCGCCTACGACTGGGATCATTATCAGCATCATCAGCTCATTCTATGTCCCCACTGCTGGGGCACGAGCCTTCCCTATGGATGGATAGGGAGAACGGGCACCACCACGCGAGCCCAGTGCGGGTTGGTGGTTGTTAACGACTGTTAATGCAGCCGGGACCATCGGCTTTACGTGCCTTCCGAAGCACGGAGGAGCTCAACGTGATACATTTTTGGTCACCCATCCGATGACCGGCCTTTACGAAAGTTGCTTAACCTCAGCACTCGTAAACCGGGTGCGTTAACCACTGCGCCATCTAGCTCCTCACATACTGGGATAGGGCAGGCAAATGATGATGGATAACTTTTTAAAAAAAACTATTTAACAAAGTTAATGTCTTAAAAAATTGAGCACACCAAAAATAACTGAGATTTGTCTGGTGTGCCAGGGGAGATACAATATTGATGATGACCAGATACTATCGTCAAAGATTTTTGTAGTAATTAAAATAAAGTGGTGTATCATATACATATATTTACAGTGTTATGTATGTATACATACTGCAGTCGATGTGCCTATTGCAAAATAAATAAATAAATATTTTTACAAAAAACTTCAATGCTAAAGAAAACTGTTTAATTTGAGCATATCCGTGACAGTTGTTTGCATTACCATTCAAGACTTCGGTAAACAATCCATCAATATAATCTTAGTGAAATCGCTGTTGAAAACCGTATTGTCAGGAGTATGACGGCATTCCGAGACTAAACATTTTGATATGTTCAGGAATAGCATTCGTATCTCTAGAAGCACGATCCTCTTTGACTTAAGGGGGTGCAGCGCGGAATTTGAAAATTTACGTGTTTTTAAGTCACTGGTGCTAGGCGCTGAATAGGTCTTATACATTAAAAGGACTAGTGTAGGTTAGCTTGATCCTTTCACAAGGTCATGGTTGTCTTGGAATTTGAAACAAATACCCAGAAACTGCATAAACATTACGTAAAATAATGATATCTAAAAACTTATTTCTTCAGAAACTTTGTAAATATAGCCCAAATTAAACAATGATCCGACATCAAAATGTTTGTATTGATATTCCGCAGGTCACTGTTTTCTTATTTTTCCATTAAAAACATGAATATGAAAATATTAAGACTTTTCTTATTTTTTACCCAAATGCCAATGATTTTACGAAAGTAAACATTGCTCTAATTAAATCACCAGCCTACTCTGTACAGATATTAGTGTGCGTGCGTATTCGTAGTCGTGCGCCGTTGTCACACCACTGCCACGCGCCGCTCGCTCGCCGTCATAAAGAAACATGAAACTCGCAGTTTTGCGTCCGCGCTGCACCCCCTTAAAATAGCTTTTATCTACACTAATGTTGTAACATTCTACTTATGTTTCCAATACTTGACTTATAATTACTACTGTTATAGCGCAGACAACAAAACACTCAATTTAAGCAATTTCACATGATGGTATAATATCCACATCGATATCGTAAAATCTCATTATAACATCAATAAAACGCGACCAATTAACCTGGCGAGCCTTATGTCAAAATCCTCATACAAGTTGTATAAAATTTTGATATTAGGCTGGCTTTTGAAAACAGTTGGGTTATACGTGAAAACTTCGTCGAAACTACTAAACTTACATACACAAAACTCTTTGGTAAGATCTTGTGCCAATTGAATAAAAAAAGAACAGCGCGCGCTCGCTCCTGATTGGCCCTGCGCGCGCAGCTGCGCTCTCATTGGTTATTGGATGGTGGATGGATTGGTTTGGTTGGTAATTAACATTAACTTTCAAAATTGTACCATCCAAAATTTGAACAATTATTATAAATAAACTATTGTCAGCTTTTACTCTTGTTGTTTGACTAATTGCATTAGTGAAGATAAAGTAGTGTATGCAACTGCATATAACACGGGTATTAAAACACTCGTTACTATTATGAAACTCGCTGCGCTCGTTTCATAAACTCACACTCGTGTTTTAATACCCTTCATTATATGACAGTTGCATAAACTACTATTATACAACAATACCTACGAGTAATTTCATGTACTACTAAGACTACTAAGAAGTAACGCTATTCCCGATAGGTTTATTACCGAAAAAAGCAAATACGAGTAGGTATGATTATTTATCTAAAATTTTACGCAAATATTGTTGCGAACAATTTACTAATTGAAAAAAGACAAAGTGTTTAAAAAATTCCACGAGCGGCATTCGAACCCCACCCCATGACATGCCGGGTCATGTGCACTACCAACTAAGCTATCGTGGCTCAATCCAACTCGCCGAAATTAATCAACACATCGACCCCATATGGATAATAGTGTCATCTTCATTTACAATGCTAGTTTATAATAACGGAATTGTTTAGAATACCTCAATTTTAGTAATGACATTTGTTTAATAGGGTTAACAAGTGAAAATAGTTAACGTTTTTTTTACGTTCTTCGTATTATAACGTTTTTACCGACGTTAAGCGACTGATTTAAGTGAGATGTGTAGTGAGAATAAAAAGTTCTTATAATACGAAAATCACAAAAAAAAAATTGTCCAGATTTGTGATGACCCTAATTTGGTTTGTTTACATTTATTCTTTATCGAGTTTGGCTAGAGTATACAGCAGTCGCGTTGCAATTTTACAACTAACAACAGGTTGCTTTTTTCAGTATAAAAAGACTGCGGATCCGAGATTCGATAAAATATTTTTTTGGTAATGTTGTTACCGGTGTGTTACCACTCTTAGTCTTGTTTTGTTGTGAACTTTAGGTAAGTTAGCCCCCCTCATTCCGATCACAGTCAACACTCTTAATTTTTAACCATGTAGAAATTCAAAAACTCAAGACGACCATTCAATCTCGGATTAGATTCCCGGTCGGGTCAATGTCGATAACGAACCTTTCGATATTGGACTTGTAGGGTCTGAGTGGTTGTGGTACCGTCGTTATTTTGATTTCCATAAAACGAGTATTTTAGCTACTTACCTTGGGATCAGAACAATGGTCGTGATGTTGTTTAATATAAAAAGAAAATAAAAATATATGTTTATATTTTACTAGTAAAAATGTTTAATAACTACATGATACAAGATAACTGTATACATTCATTTCACTATATAATTGGTTTAAAATTAACGTATAACTTACTTACATAATTTGTAATCAATGGCAAATGTATATTAACATAGACATGCACCGGGATTCGAGTTTTCAAAATCGATATTGATTAGCACAGTTGAAAGCAAGTGAAAACTTGTGAGACTTTACAGGATGTAATCGTTAAGTGTGTCCAGGAGATTATTCCGTAACTATTACAGATATCAAAAAACTTTATACTGATATCGAAAGTACGTTACCTAATGAGTAAAATAACATCAATAACTTTTGAAAAATCAAACGAGAAGTATCTAAAATTTTGACATTAAACACTCCCATACATTTAGTATGAGATTAGTAGAAAGGTTTTAGTTTCCTCATTTTGGTGGTCTAGTACTCATTTTACCTTAATCATATTTTATGATTACGTGTGATATGATAATAATGGTTTTCAAGTAGATACACGTTATATAACCACTTCAAATTACTTGTATCGCACAACAAGGACGTCATCGTCACTTCGAACATCTGCTTTGAATACAAAATTTTGTACTTACTAAGAAATAAATATTATTCAATTAAAAAACAGTTTTATTACTCTGTTAGGTTAATAAACAAGTTTCCTTTAATATCAGTACTAAGCTAAAATAACCTTTTAAAATGAGGAAGCTAAAACCTTTCTACTAATCTCATGCTAAATGTATGGGAGTGTTTAATGTCAAAATATTGGATACTTCTCGTTTGATTTAAAAAAAGTTATTGATGTCATTTTACTCATTAGGTAACGTACTTGAGATATCAGTTTAAAGTTTTTTTAATATCTGTAATAGTTACGGAATAATCGCCTGGACACAAATAACGATTCCTCAGGCATTAAGTCCGCCATGTAATATATGTTGCAAAAGTTTTAAATAAATAAATAAGTAAACGATTACACCCGGTATACATTTTTAAAAATAAACTTAAACTGCATATCGCAACGAGTACCACAGAGTGACCAATTGTATACTGTAATTTATATATTGTTTATATCTCATTATAAGTGAATTGTAATTTCATATGAGAATAAAGATCTTTAAACCTATATTGAGTTTACTTATTTTAAAAAAGGCAGAAACTATAATTATTGTACTGTTTTCTGTCTCTTTTGCACGAGTGGTTACATCGCAACGTGTCGACGCTTGTATATTAAATCCCAATTCAGTTTTTTTTCGTTGCAAGTACAACGCGGGTAAAGCCATGCCAAAAAACTAGTATTAGTGTACATTTAGACAATTACGACCAGTTGTCAAGAAATGGTATAGACATATAGAAATCACTGCAGATTCAAAACAGTTCAAAATTCAATTCAATTCTGCTGAAGAAACTGCTGTTCTCTTATTGCTAACAAGGTAAGTATTTATAGTTTAAAAAATGGTGACATTTTTAGGATGCGTACATTTAATTTACATATAATTTATATAAATTAAATGTCGGCAATATTTGATTAAAGGTGATTTTTTACAATCCAGTGATTTTGAAATGAGAGGATGTCATTTTTTCATTTTCTGTAACAATGGCCACGGCAAAGGCATAATAAACATGCAGCCATTTGATATTTTTCTAAATATTTTTATGTATATAATTTTCTTATTAGTATTTTTATGTATGTTATTTTATTACACCACGCGATACCACCTCACCTTACGTTCAGGGAGCTGTCTGAAAACCAGCGCAGCGCTTCTGTAGCATTCTGTGTATTGCCACAAAAGTATTTTTATTATTTTTTATCTCTTTTATTTTTTTGTGATTGTGTTAGTTGTTTTATGATGTTCTTTTTTTTTGTTATTTTTATTTTTATTTAATTTCATATGTTTTAAATTTATTTTTGTGCAGGTCAATAAATGTTTCTTATTCTTATTCTTATATATTATATGATATTTGTCCACGTTATGCCACGACCGACGAATCTCGTGAAATAGCGCTACCTACGCCGACCACTGCTTATAACACCGGTTTTGAACCTTTCACATCATCAACAGCTTACTTTATGGCCCACTGCTGGAGCACGACTCTTCTTATGGTTAAAACACGACAGAGAGAACGGGCCAGAAACCACCATGCGAGCCCAGTGCGGAATGGTGATAGTAAACGACTGCTATTGCAACCGGGACCAACAGCTTTACGTACTTTCGAAGCACGGAGGAGCTCGAGATGATAAATGGTCACCCATTCGATGACCGGCCTTTGTGAAAGTAGCTTAACTTCAGCAATCACAGGCCTAGAGCCTTTCACCGCTTTGTAAACAGCCGCTACCAAAAATCTACTGAAATAATATATGTTGTTTTGTTTGTCGCACATTACTTATATCACGCAGGTTTAGATCTAACTCCAGTTCAGTGGTACAGAAGATTTATTGCGGTAAAGTTATAATAACTGTATTTATTTCCATTGGTTCTAAACATCCCAAGGAACCGTTTCACATTTATTTACTTACTTGCACTTATTTTCGTTTTACCCTATTTGCAATATTATCGTTTTCTAAAGTTTACGCGAACACTACACATTGAAATGAAACAACTTTTACGGATCTACTCGCGTTTATTTTACACATTACTTTTTAATGTTTATCCTGACGTTTCGAACCCTTTGCAGGGTCCGTGGTCACAGGGAGACTGAGGTGTTGGTCGTCTCATAATTAGTTAGTAGCTTGTATACCCTCATTTAAATTTAATCAGGTGCAATATTATGTTAGATAAGATAAGATAAAGATGGTTAAAAATATGTAAGATGTGTCTTTTCTATTAAAAAGTACGACTATTTGCAATTAATTCGGTTTTTCGAATCATTTGCAGATAATTAACAAAATATTGATGAATAATAAAATTGACGGGTATGTAGTTCCGGACAAAAAATGAGAGTTGAGATGTTACAATTTTTTCCAAAATCTTACCTATGACACACAATTTAGAGATAGGCCTGTACTCAGAAATCTGATCTCTCTTTTTATTTTTTGGGATGGGAGTAACAAGTGATTTTTTCCACTTATTAGGAAAAACACCGCATTCAATAGAGCGCTGAAAGATTATTGTCAGGGGAATGGCAAGTTCTTCAGCACAGTTGGAAATGAGGATGGGGTGGATTTCATCGTGACCCGCTCCCTTATGAACATTAACTCGTTTGAGCTCCTTTAAAACAATGTCATGGTCAATATTTATGGTATTAACATCAACAGTTAAAGGTGAGTATTTAGGATCGATAGGAGATTGGATAAGAGACTCGGTCGTGGATATAAAAACTGAGTGAAAATACTCATTGAAAGCGTCACAGATTTCCTTACCGCTCGATAATGTTTGACCATTGTACGACATAACTTCCGGGATACCAATAATTGCGTTTTTTGATTTTACAAAAGACCAAAAGAATTTAGGGTGCGTTTTAATTTTGTCCTCTGATAAATGAATAAACTTTTTGTAACAATCTGTTTCCGCTTTTTTTAATCTACTTCTTAATAGTGAAAACGTCTGGTAATCACACGAGTTTCCATAACGTTTCCATTTCTTGTGAAACTTAGCCTTTTCTTTTGATATTTTTATTAGCGGAAGAGTGTACCAAGGGGGATAATTTTGCTTAATTTTAGTATTAGATGTTGGTACATACCTATCAATAATATCATTAAGATTGCTATAAAAATAGTTTGTCATTGTGTCTACGTCACGTATGGTGCCAAAAGTGTCTCTCCAATTGATAGACGTTATTGCAGATTTTATCGACTCATAATTTGCTTTATAAAAGAGTTTTTTTTTTATAATATGCAACTTTAAGAGGAGCGGGAAAATTTAATTTTAAATCTAAAAATAATGATTTTTGATGGAGATCTTCTGTCACCAAAGGATGATCACAAGGTTTAACCTGACAGTATTCACTACAGAACACAAGATCAAGGAGTCTACCATTTGCATTAAATTGAGCATTGTATTGTGATAAAGATGATAAATTAATGAAGTCTGCAGTTAGGCAGGCTAAATTATTATTATTTGTTTGTAAATCCATACAATTAGAACATATATTATAAGACCAAGATCCATGCGTAACGTTAAAATCACCGAGTACAATAAAAACGTCATTTGGTTTGGAGTTTATGAATTCACTAACTCTGTCATAGAATGATGCTAACAAAGACTCGTGTTTATTTCCGTGTGCTATATACGAAGTTATTAAGTGTAAATAGCGAGGTGTGCTATGACGGGGTAAGGCGGGAGTAACAGGTAACGCGCGCAGCGGCATCGATATCCATAGTTCTTCGGCCGGCGGCGGAGGCGCACGCATGTTGTGACAATTAACTGAGCATAATTCGCGCCTAACCGCGATCATTACTCCGCCACCCCGCTCAAGGTCACTTACCACTACGTCACGATCACAGCGATACACCTCATACCTTTGGTCAAAATACTCAGTATCATGGAAGTTATCATTTAGCCAAGTCTCAGTTATACAGATAACGTCATAATTACTAATCAAAATACTCCTAAGAAAATCATGTGACTTTGTGCGTAGGCCCCTCACGTTTTGATAATAAATTGTTAAGTTATTGTTATCGTATTTTAATAAAAATTATAAAATTAATAAGAAGGGAGATAGTTCCACCAACATTAAATATAGACAAAATATAACCGATACGAAGTCGTTTATTACACCAGACAATTGATAATTGAAAATACATATTTCTAAGGCAAACACGTAACACTAACATTCTTATTATTTTAGAAAAGTTTGACAGTATGAACTTGAAATAGCTTGTTAATAGTCATTGAATCTTACTAAGATCGCTTTCACTAGACATCAAAAGTACCTTAGACGTATCATTTTTTCGAACGAAGATTTTACACTCTGATAACCAAATTTAATTGATGATAACGGTAGGTAACAGGAATAAGTAGTGATAAATGATATCCCCCCAACCCCTCGAGAATCAGTAAAGATGCGGGACTTAACGGAGACCACGCGGACTTCTTGAGAGATTTGAAAAGTGACGTTGCACTGTATCGTTTTATTTTTCAACCCTCATGCACGTTCACGGATAGTCGGTTAATAAGCCATCATTATTTCACATTAATGTTCGACATAACACACATTTTAGAAAATAAAACGAATCCGCAGACATGACTTTTCACTTTCCTACCAAGATCAATTTGCTAGTTTAATAGTTTAACATAATTAACTTTTTTAACTATCATGGTCTTTTATAATGCAGTAATGAATAACTGTGTTATTACCATTTTTTTATGCTTAAGAGTTTCGTTTAAGCACCATTATCATAGTTAACATATTGTGATTGTCCTTTATATTTTGTATGTTTATTTGTGATGGAAAATGTCCTTTTATGATAGGGCATTTTCCAATATTTGTAAGGCTGTAAGGGATTTTAAATTTACAAAATGGCGCGCGCTTGTGCGCTTCCCCAACTTCCTGTTACACTGTTACACATACTTCCGTCCCATTTCACGAAATCACTCTCACAAATTGCTTATATAGACTTATATATAGGCTTATATGCTTTTGACGCTGCAAGGGAGAAAAGAGCTTGACACTTGCTGAGTTTCTTGCCGGTTCTTCTCAGTACAAGGTCTAGTCCAAAGTAGACTAAAAAACCGATGGCATAATGACATCCGTAATAGCTATTTGTAGTCTAAACTGAATAAATGATATTGAATTTTGAATTTATCAAATACTGTAAAGTAAACAGCCTATAACTGTCCCACTGCTGGGCAAAGGCCTCCATCATTGCAATCAAGTCATCGCTACAATTGATGGGTATTGGCTTAATCACCACGCTTGCCAAATGCGGGTTGGTGATTACAAACCCGGGCTATGCATCGAAAAATCCAAAATATATTTTGCCCGACCTGGGAATTGAACTCGAGACCTTTGGATATCGGGCTGAACGCTCTGCCACTCGGCCACCGAGGCTGTGAACAAAACTAAATTATTCAGAAAATAATACATATTTCGAAACAAAAATTGCCTAACGTTTATACTCCGTCACTTTTGATTGTTTTAATCCCGCAGGTGGTTGATCAGAACATGAAACTGAACAACAAGAAACATAGGTCAAAAAACCAGTTTTTTTTTTCACTTTCCCATACAAACCATGCTCGGTCAATAGAGGCTTTGTATGGGAAAGTTAAAAAAAATCTCGTTTCTCGGGAAAAGTAGTTCAGTTTCATGGTCTGATCAACCCACCTGCGGGATTAAAACAATCAAAAAGTGACGGTGTATATGTACCAACCCTTTTTGAAAAACTAACTTATTCATACTATTTAATGAGTGTACCTACAATCAAGCCTGAAAACCCGCAGTAAATTCAAAGCCTCTTTACCTATAAGTTGTCTTTGTTTGAGATTTACGCTGATTATTAATATTAGTTTATATCGCGTTCAAATACAAAGTGAGAACGACCCACAATAATAATGACTTAACTAGGAAAATGGCGGATCGTTACAAACCCCAAATGAAACGTAATTGATCAGTCTCCCGGTTGTTAGTTATAGGGTCGGATAATAGGTGTTGACATATAACGTTATATGATTGGGTGAGGTCATTTATATATCATTCTCAGAATAATAACTAATATTATTAGCTGACCCGGCGGACTTTGTATCGCTTTGACAGTTTACAATACAAACAAATCGACGTTAGAGTATGTATGTATGTATGTATGTATGTATGTATGTATGTATGTATGTATGTATGTATGTATGTATGTATGTATGTATGTATGTATGTATGTATGTATGTATGTATGTATATATGTATGTATGTATGTATGTATGTATGTATGTATGTATGTATGTATGTATGTATGTATGTATGTATGTATGTATGTATGTATGTATGTATGTATGTATGTACATATGTATGTATGTATGTATCTTGATGGTAATGTGTGACGTTTTTTCTTTATAGATTCTCAACCCTAAAAATCAAGGTGTTTTAAAATTATCCACATTCTACGCTTCCGCAGGAGCGAGTTATGTCGCTTCATTAGGGTTGGCACTGGTGGTTTATTTAATTATTGTATATTTTTTGTACATTTAACAGTATTTTTTTGAAAGTTTTCATATGAAACAAAGTAGTAGTACTAAATATCATGGTTAAATAATATTCTTAATCCGCCTAGAATATTATCAATAATATTCTCTATGTATTTTATCTCTAAAAGAGTGGCCCATGCAAACTGTGGGTATTAGTAAAATCTATGCAAAAAACGGCCTACATTTCCTTAAACTAGTGGTCGCCCAGTGGTCGAAATTCGACCGTAATTTATTAAGGCTGCACGGATTGCATCCTAAGCAATGAAAAATTAAAAAAAATAGAATGTGAGTTTGGATTGGCATTGACAGATGTCAGCCGCATTAAAGACAAACAATACGTGTTTGTCAAATACATGGTAGTGTAGGTAATGTTGTTTTTGTTGATTTAATGTATTTTTAAGCATAATTAAAAAAAAATTAGAAGTGAGACATGACATACCTCCCAACCCTTCGAGTACCTCAGTAAAATGTGGGGCTTTACTAAGCTCTCACGCGGACTTCTTGAGAGAATTTGAAAAGTGATGTTACACTGTTTTGTTTCATTTGCCAACACTCATGCACACTCACGAACACTTAACAGTTAATAATCCACCATTATTTCACATTGATATTCGACATAACACAAATTTTAAATAACAAAACAAAACCGCAGACATAACTCTTCACTTTCCCGCCAAAAAGTCGCCACTATACTTATTTTCTAGTATTCTTAGTAGTTTTTTTTTTACTAAAGAAAACCTTATAGTACTTCGAGTGATCGCAGCCCTAAGTGTGCTAACGTTCCGCGGAAAGAAGAAATTAGGGTTCTTCAAGCAGTCACTTGCGCGTCTCGATAATTTTGTTGACACATTGCCTTTGGGAGAGCTTGCGGTTGGGGTGAACCGCTCCCTTACTATGTAACTTAGCGACCGGTTGCTATTTCCAACTGTTGTTTTTGAGTCTTCAACTAATCTTACTAGTTACGAAAGCGGCTTAATGTTTCAGATGGCACGTAAAACCGTTAGTCCTTGTTGAATTAGTGGTCCTTAACAACCATCAATCCGCACTGGCGCCAGCAGTGGGGACACAAAATGAGCTAATGAATATAACGATGCCATTATAATTCAAATAGAATGCATCGCTGTCTTTTTCAATAATTTAATTGCAATGCTGGATTTGCCAGGCAGGATTCTGATTATATTAAATATACAAAATTATCTGGCTCTACCAGTTTCTTTTGATGACGTTGTGACCCGTTTTTTGTTTTAAAGCACAGAATTGAAGTCAAAGAGTTGAAGTTATTGAGAAGCTCGATGGCGCAGTGGTTAACGCGCCCGGTCTGCAAGTGCTGAGGTTAAGCAACTTTTGTAATGGCCGGTCATCGGATGGGTGACCAAAAATGTATCATCTCGAACTTCTTCGTGCTTCGGAAGGCACGTTAAGCCGTTGGTCCCGGCTCCATTAGCAGTCGGTAACAAACAGCACGGGGCCCGCGTGGTGGTTTATGGCTCGTTTCCCCTATCCATCCCATATGAAAGGCCCCAGCAGTGTGGACATAAGAATGAGCTGATAATGATGAACTTACCACAAAGGAAAAAATCATACTAATATTATAAAGCTGAAAAGTTTGTTTGTTTGGTTGAACGCGCTAATCTCAAGAGCTACTGGTTCGAATTTAAAAATTATTTTTGTGTTGAATAGTTAATTTATTGAGGAAGGCTATATTAAAAAAAATCTAAAAATAAAAGTACACCCGTGCGAAGCCGGGGCGGGCCGCTAGTATATAATAATATTCTTTTATTTTTAGACCTCAGTACTAGTTTTTCATCTCGTTTTCTTAACGTATGCTTACGGTCGCGCGGTGGTTTCGGGACCGGTCACTGTTTACGTAGTTAACCAGCGGTGTGTCTAGTCTATATACTGTGTTGTATCATTTTTATCTGATCTCGGCGTTTCAAGCGATGTGTGTCGCTCTTTTGACGTTCACTTGTGTGCGAAAAATGTTAAATTGGATGTGAAAATTGACTTAGAAACTTCTATATTACATTATTACGTATAATTAAACTGGAACAAAGCTGGCGTCAGAAGTATATTTCTGGTGAGTTTATGGACGTTTAAATACCTAAAATACCTTTCTCTCTTATCATTAATTTTCTTTTTTTCTATTCTAAGGAATGGAGGAAAGGATGTTCCAATACAGAACTCATCTGGTTTGGATAACAACTTGCTTCTTGTAGTTACAGAGTAATAGTATTTTTAGCAGAAATTTGAACTGCCGATGATTAGAACCTTCACACTATGGTATTTACTACGGTAATTTTGCGTCCACTATTTAGTAGCTTGGCGCAGTGGTTAACGCGCCCGGTCTGCGAGTGCTGAGGTTAAGCACTTTCGCAAAAGCCGGTCATCGGATGGGTGACCAAAAATTTATCATCTCGAGCTCCTCCGTGCTTCGGAAGGCACGTAAAGCCGTTGGTCCCAGCTGCATTAGCAGTCGTTAACAACCACCAATCCGCACTGGGCCCGCGTGGTGGTTCATGGCCCGTTCTCCCTATCCATCCATAGGGAAGGCTCGTGCCCCAGCAGTGGGGACATAAATGAGCTGATGATGATGATGATTTAGTAGCTTCTCCTTCTTTTTATGTCAATTGCTTTATAAAAAAATAATCAAAATTTTAACTACAAGCTACAAATAGCTCTTATGAATGTTATTATGCCATCGGTTCTTAAGTCTAAACAGGGCGAGAGACCTTGTACTGAGAAGAATCGGCAAGAAACTCAGCAAATGCATTTCTTTTATCCCTTACAGCGTCTTATTGAAAAATGCCTTAAAAATATCATAAAAGGTCACGTTCCATCTATAGGTACTAATATTATAAAAAGGAAATTTTTGTATGTATGTGTGTTTGCAACGAATAAACTCAAAAAGTACTGAACCGATTTAAAAAATTCTTTCACCATTAGAATGCTACATTAGCGCTGAGTAACATAGGCTATATTTAAAAAAAAATGCGGTACGAAGTCTGCCAGGTCAGCTAGTTACATATACTCAAATACAGCAAACACACAAATAATAAAAGATAAGCACAACATTTAAAAAAAACTTTATATTAACTTATTTAAAAAAATATAGGTAAGTAAGTACCTACTTTGT
The DNA here is from genome assembly GCA_963082485.1 of Eudonia mercurella. NCBI lineage: Eukaryota > Metazoa > Arthropoda > Insecta > Lepidoptera > Crambidae > Eudonia > Eudonia mercurella. Next base: position 13,037,082 of record OY720045.1, on the reverse strand, counting down.
TTCGATTTGTACCAATTTTTGCAATAAAATAAAAAAAAAATTCTTCATTATTACTTTTTTTTAAGTCTGTAAATTGCTTAGACATTTGCAGCTTACAACGATTAGCCATTCTCCGTTAAAATGAGCGATGTCACCGACCCTAATTATGACAGTAGCGTATTAATGTTTAATGAGAATTGCCTAATCTAGGGGTCACATTACACCCGGCATAAGTGCTTTAAGCCCTCAAACTAAATTACTGCTTTTCAGAGCGTGGACAGAGCACTTTGACATAGCTGTACGGAACTGTCAGTGTCACGTACACAGAGCAGAGTTGTACAGTAAACTTACTAACGCTCCCCGATCCGATCCGAACCCCTCAGAGAAACTAGTAGGGCACGGGGACACGCACCAGTGCGTGATGTCGTTCTCTCTAGAAAACCTCCGAAGGTGATTCGTTTCACACGGCTTGAGGAACCCGTTAAGTTTCCCGACGCCCCCAAAAAAAGCCCGGTGAAGCCACTAGCAAACTCTCCCAAAAAAAAAAGAATCTTACTAACGTGCGGAACCTTTCACTTTAATTGCTTATACTGACACATATACCAACCGTAAAGGTGGGTATCACTATGTTCGCGAACCTCTCGTGCTCGGCGCTGCTCTTATGGAGACGCTACGTACGCATCTACTAATTAATTTTAATAAAATATGTCATGCTATGTAATTTAATGTGTAAGCATTTTTATACAAGAAGAAACAAAAAATAACCTCTACAGATATCATGCTAAGCTAAGTTCTAGTTCTAGTCTCTAACTCCAATAATGACGAATATTCATCATACAAAATTTCATCCCCTGTTTTACCCACATTAGGGTTGAATTTCCAAACTTTTACTAGCATATGTTAGTCGGAACGATGCAAGGATTGTAACGATACCTCATATATCTAAATCGGTTCAGGCGTTGAGAAGTTATTTTATTTTATTTTTATTTTTATTTTATTTTATTCGGCAAATCATCAGCTTTATATTAATGAAATATAACTTACAATAGAACTTAAAAGCTACTAAAAGATTCGCACTGATAAAGGTGGAATAACGACACATGAACCCTGAAAACATAAAACTCCTTTTTTTTTGGCAATCGTGTAAAAACCGACACAGCGAGGATCGCATGCCGCGGAGCGCATCGTTGAACTATAAAATAAGGAGATTGCTCAGAAGGTACGCTTTATAGTATAAACGCACCCGAGCAACGCACACATCTAGACTACCTCTCACGGTCATAGAATCTCGCAACTGTTCTGAGACTGTTCCGAGATCGTTTTTTTATAATTATTAAAAGGAGGCGAACGAGTAGGCGGGTCACCTGATAGAAAGTAATCACCGCCGCCCATGAACACCCGCAAAACCAAAGTAATCGCAGATGCGTTGCCGGCCTTGAGGAAGGAGTTGGATCTTGAGGAGGGAGTAGAAATTGGGAGAGGGGATGGGGTGAGAGATGGGCCTCCGGTACTTTCACTCGGCAGACGAAACACAACAGCAACGAATGTCATTGTTTCATGCCGATATTTTGTGAGAGGGTGGGTGGTATTACGCCGGGTGAGTCGGCCCATTTCGTGCTGCAACGCAGCGTGGCTTTACCACTCAGAGAAATCCGTGTCCGTGAGACTGTCTATGTGTAAGCGCGGTATGTATTAAGCTTACCTTTTGGATTTCCTTATTATTTGCTTGAACGCTCCTTGTTTACGAACGTACCCATTACCAGGAGCAGTTGCAGGAACACGGAACAGAGTAGTTGCGCGAACATATCTAATGGATACCCACCTTTAGGGTTTACAAGATGTGCCAGACGTCCCTTAGACGTAGACAGACCGTCTACGTGAGGTAATAACGCCAAATTAGACCAGAGTACTTACTCATTAAAACTTGTGTCAGTGCACAATCAAAGGACACCGATTTTGAGAAAGCTTTGGATCAGGTGAACCACTTTAATCTTTTATTGTGGGTATAAAATATTTTATGTACATACAACACTCTACGTTCTTCTTAAAATCCAACAACTTAGCATAAATGGCGATTCGTTATGATTTGTTATATCATATTCGCCACAAAACCAAGTTAATTAAAATTTAAATAAAAACTCAACAAATTGGCATTAAAACAAGTGACAAAGTAACGTTAAAGTTAACCAATTGGTTAATTAGTTAATCTGTTTTTAGTACCTACCTACCTAATGTGATTATTTTATTTATTTGGGTTAACAACATTATATTAAATTTAATTAAGTAAAACATACAATAAAGTTTTATTTGTCATAATAATGTAATTTTTTTATTATTTTGAATTTTGCATTCACACTATTTAAAGTTACAAAATAAAATTTTACTAGATTATTTTTAATTTTACGCAAATATTGTTGCGAACAAATTCTTGTCATTCAGTCATGGGGTGCGGGTTCAAATCCCGCTCGTGGATTTTTTTCAACACTGTCTTTTTTCAAAATGACAATAATAAAATAAACTAGTTTTCCACTTTAAGGCGAACACTAGCGCCGCTAATGGATTTAATTTGATAACTGCTTAACTGGATTTTTTTTCAAACATTGCGGACCTTTCAACACTAGGCAAACATCTATTATTTAATAATTGTGCACTATTTTTAGGTTTATTTTTGTATTCATTCGCTAACATCAAAAGTGGCCATTGTTTGTGAATAAAGGCGATAGCCCGTTTTGTGAATAAACCACGCAACAAAAAGTAGTGCACAATTATTAAATAAATACTATGGATGCTTTCCTGTTATCGGACGGTACGCAATGTTTAAAAAAAGATCCGGTCCGTTAGTAATTGTCAAATTATCAATTGGTGGCGCTAGTGTGCCTTATCCTTCGCCTTAAATAATTGTTGTACTGGATTTCACTATTCTATGACACTGGTCAATCAAGGGTGTTGGGTATTCTGTCTTAGTTTAGACAGCAAACTAAATTAATTTGTATTGAATTTGAAATGGGCTTAAGACTGTTACGTCACCCCACTAATTTGACAATAGTGGACACAATAGAAACCTAAACATAATATCGTTTCGGTATTTAATAGAACATACTGAAGTAATAAATGGTTATTGTGAGCTAGTTCTTAGACCTACCCAGAGAACCCAGTCAGTGACGATCTTCGACCACCTTTATGGGTCCATGCGGCTGACGTACACAGCCCAGTTCTACTTTTCTTTTTTTTATCTTACGGGTAAGCTCGGTATGACGATTCGCTAAGATCTGAACCAAAAGGACTACTATACATCGAAGCCGTGATCTAAACAGCCTCACGAAAACTCAGTGTTCTGAACAGAGTGCAGCGTTTCTCTACGCCGGACCAGTTGTGTGTTTTGTAAACGATGTTTCGTGGAGTATTGCTCGCACACCTGGGACAGTTCCGCAAAGTACCTTCTCGATGCCTTGGACAGATTGCAGCGTCGCGCTGAACGCATCATCGGCAATGCAGAAGTCGCAAATACTCTCGAATCTCTGCAATTGCGTAGAGATGTTGCGTCACTCAGCGTGTTTCACCGCTTATACCATGGCGAGTGCTCTGAAGAGCTCTTGGACCTCACCTTCTCCCTTTTTTCATAGGAGTACACGTGCTGCTCTTCGGAGTCACCGCTTCACTGTCTCAAATATCCCATCGCGCACAAAGTGGTGACTCGTTTCTTTGTCGCACCTCCAAAAGATGGAATAGTCTACTAGCGCACGTTTTCCCTCCTTCCTATGATATGGGGTTCTTCAAAAGAGGCGTGAAGAAGCAACTTGTGGGCCGGCAGAGTGAGGTTAACTGATGCTACGTTTGTTTTCACGCTGCACCAGTTCACAAACATGTACCTCCCACTGGGAATCGAACCCAAGACCTCTGAGTCTAAGAAGTCTAGCGGTCGCAACTCTAACATCTATGCTTTGGTTTTGGAAAGCTCTCTGTTCCGTACTCTATCGGTCCTTTTTACACCTAATATGCTGCGCTCCATCATCACATCATCATCATCACTAGTTGATTTTATGTCCCCTCTGCTGGGGCACGAGCCTTCCCTATGGATGGATGGGGAGAACGGGCCATAAACCACCACGCGGGCCCAGTGCGGTGCGGTGGTTGTTAACGACTGCTAATGCATGCAGCCGGGACCAACGGCTTTACGTGCCTTTAAAAACATGGAGCTCGTTCGAGATGATACATTTTTGACTTATCCAATTACCGGCTTTTTTGAAATTTGCATTACTTCAGCAACCTACAGCAGCTGCAGATAACCGCAGATGGTTCAAGCTAAACGCTTTTCTAAAGTGAAGTACTATTAAAAAGGTTAAAGCAAAGAGTACAGACAGGTTACATAGCTGAAAGTAACTTCGTGAAGTTTTTAGCTAGTGGGAACAGCTGTTGCGCAGTACTTTCGCGGACAATGTGGCTTCGCATAAGAGTTTACGACTTTAATTGTAAACAGATGAAACTCGCAAGCTGTTCAGTGTTTACTCTTTTCTGCTAATGACTGTACATGTTTGGAGGACGTTGTGTGAAAATTTAATTCTTTTTCTTATTTTTTTAAGATTGTAATTTTTGTAATCACTTACGCTTTGTTTGTTTATTAAGTGAGATATGTTTTAGTAGTGCGATGTAATTATGTTCTATTTAATTTAATACGTAAGATAGAGAACCATAGTTGTAATTATTATTGATATATACCTTGTACCAAGGTAGACTAAAACAAGCCGTAACACCAACCAAACTGAGTACAAACACGCCTCTGCTTAGAATCGAACCCGTGACGTCTGTCTGAAACCGGTGGTCTAACCACTAAACGCTCGAGTATGGCTTACAGATTTTTATATACACTTTGTCCAATTTACAAGTGTCAATAATATACGCTTTTTTCCGATTCCTACGCTTTCTAGCCAACTCATTCGAAAGAGAGACAAATGGCTCATTAGGATAATGAGTAATCCACACTTGCCGTAAACTAAACGAAGTTCCCACACATACAAAAAAAAAACGCCGATACCAAAAACCCGAAACTCGATTGTATTTCGTTTGAAACGCAAATATCACAATAGTCGCAACAGTGCACACACATCCATTCAAAAAATTCGTACACAAATAATACAAACAAAAAAAAATCTCGAAACAATACAATGTCATCAGAACTCTCCACTGAGTCTCGTAGTTCCTGCCACAGTTAAACAAAAACGAATCGCCCGCATTACATTGCTTTCAGAACTGTAGTCACATTACAGATATTGTAAGCTCACTGCGCAATGTATACAGAACTCAGTTTCGTCTCGATTCCCATTCGCGTTTCGGGATAGTCTCACTGGGATAGGTGGTCGAAATGAATCAGGGCTATTCTCCCGTCCATAGGTCGACGAGAGCAGTATCATAAAGAATTCAGTAACAAGTGATACACGTCGGTCCAGCGCGCATTTATAAATTTATTGACAGCGAGCAATGTTGCCCTTGTACATTGAAGTGTACCAGCTAATGTGACAAATTGAATTAGTTTTTTGGGGTGAGTCCACTATTATACGATGAATTTAAAACCATTAAGTGAAATTAGAGTGAAATAGCGTGACATAATGATGTGTTTTGTGAATATATAAAGAATTTTCTATTAAGTGGTAGGTACTCTTTTTAACAAAGATTGCCCTTATATAAATTGTATGCGACGTAAATGTAATTATAGTTTTAATAAATTATGTGTTTAATTTAATTCTGTTTACGTAATCTTAAGTGTTGTATTGTAATGTAACATTTTTGTTTTATTTTGTATTTTAACGCAAATTTTGTTGCGAATAAATTACAAAAACACAAATGTTGATAAAATTTCCACGAGCAGGATTTGAACCTGCACCCTTCTGACTTACCGGGTCAGGTGCTCTCCCAATTAAGTGGTTCTAACCAGCCCGCCGAAATTATTCAACACTATTTACTTTTTTACTTTGAAAGCCAAAGACGATTCAATGTCAACAACTACCGTCATTAACATCCGATCATAATATTTTTACAAATACTAAAGATCAGTTAGAAAGTAGGCAAGCTATTTATAAAATGTTTTTGTTTTGTTTTTATTTTAACGCCAATTTTGTTGCGAACAAATTACAAAAACGCCTGACCCGGTATGTCAGAAGGGTGCAGGTTCAAATCCTGCTTGTGGAAATTTTATCAACATTTGTGTTTTTGTAATGTAACGTGTTTGCGTAAAGTCTTAGAAATATAAACATTTTTAAGACTATTTGTTTTTTGATGTGTAACAACTTTCCACTCGCTTTCTAAAATTCAAAATTCAAAATCATTTATTCAGTTTAGGCTACAAATAGCTCTTATGAACGTCATTATGCCATCGGTTTGTAAGTCTACTTTGGGAGGGAGATCTTGTACTGAGAAGAACCGGCAAGAAACATAGCAAGTGTCCAGCTCTTTTCTTCCTTACAGCTTCAAAAGCATATAAGCCTATTATCAGTCTATAGAAGCAATTTGCGAGAGTGATTTCGTGAAAAAAGACGGAAGTATGTGTAACAGTGTAACAGGAAGTCAGGGAAGCGCACAAGCGTGCGCCATTTTGTAAATTAAAAATAGATATTATGAACATGACATATTATTTTTATATGTGACACATTGTGTCGTTTGACTATAAAAGGTCGTTTTGATATGTCAAATGTCTTCTAATGAGTATTTACTGTATTTATTTTATAGTTATAAAATGATGTAATACCTGACCCATTTATTTCAGAATATAATGTTAAAATGTTGCTTATTACTAAGGTGAGATGTCAAATGTTACACATCATATGCGACTATAAGGCTCGCTCGTTATTTTTGCAAATTAGTTTACTCATTACTAAATGCCGGGCCTAGTGACCATTACGACAGGCTTTTCGTAACCCTTCCAAACCCTTCTAGGCATTAGTCACAAAGTTAAGGTTCAACAGTACTACACATTAAGTTTTAACTATATCTTTATTATGACATTATTTAAAATTCCTTCTATCGCAATGTCGGTACGATAGTATGAGTACGTCAAATCAAATTAAACTTACATCCATCAACACAAGCACTCACCGTTATGATCTATATCAATTCTGTGGACGTAAAGCTAGTAAGAGCATAAAAGTAACAGCAGATACCACCGGAATGACCCGCACTCTGAACACGTAGTACAGCGAGCAGTTGCAGTTGCGAAACCACCACGCGGGCCCAGTGCGGATTGGTGGTTGTTACGACTGCTAATGCAGCCGGGACCAACGGTTTTACATGCCTTCCGAAGCACGCAGGAGCTTGAGATGATAAACTTTTGGTCACCCATCCGATGACAGGCCTTTGCGAAAGTTAATTGTCATATGACAGCTGTCATAATTATAATTTACCTATATCCCGTCACTTTTTTATTTTTTCACTTGGCCTTCATTCTACTTGATGTTATTTGATGAAAGGCCAGGTGAAGGCAAGTGTGTTAAATTATCAATACTTTTAACCCCTCAAGCGTCGAGCGACCACCAGGTGGCCGATAAAAATTAAAATTACGTACGACGTATACAAAGTTTACAATTTCGTAGTTGTCTTGTCCAACAAAAAGTTAATTTTTTCTTTCTTTCTTTAAAATGATTGATTATAAAAATGTACACTAAAATGTGAAACAAAAAAAAATAATGTTGGGCAATAAAGGTATAATCGACTCTTAAATTGCACACAGAAAGGTGAAACATAAATAAAATTATATTTGGTAAAAGGGGTATAGTTAAATCTGCGCCGTAGTTTCGCGACGATCTCGCGACCGGTTTCTATCTACCTGTTAAGATGCATAGTTCGGAATGTTGCAATTTGCCGAGCTGCAATTCTGCAGGTTTACTGCGAAGAACGCTTTAAACATTTTGGAATGGCCCGTGTCCATTAAAATGATGTCTCCTCTGTTAAATTTAGTAGAATGATTGCTGACATAGTAATATTGTCACCAGATCTAACCGTCTCTGTGGTGTAGTGGTTAAAAACACCAGTTTAGACCCAGAGGTCCCGGGTTCGATTCCCAGCGGGGGGTACATGTTTGTGTCTCCCGATCCGATCCGAACCCTTCGGAGAATCTAGTAGGGCACGGGGACGCGCACTAGTGCGCGATGCCGTTCCCTCTAGAAAACCTTCGAAGGTGATTTGTTTCACACGGCTTGCTTACACGGCGACTTAAAGGGTTCCTCCCTTTAAGTTTCTCGCTGCCCCCAAGCAAGCCCGGTGAAGCTGAAAATGCCGTCTGAGGCAATCAGCAATCTCTCTCCAAAAAGATTTTTGTGTTCTCGATTTGGTTGGTGGTAGGGCTTGTTTGCCCACCTGGCTAGCTACCACCATCTTATATGTCGCATATTCGGCATTTTCACCGGCACTGGTCATTTTTCGGAGCGGCGAGGAACTTAAAGGGTTGAGGAAGCCATCATTATAGATATAATTATTAACTTTAATTTGTCATGCAATCGTTAATTAAATAGTTATATTAGTGACGTCATGTAGGCGTAGGCATGCATAAGCAAGTATCAGTGATCATAAATTTAATTACGCAGAGGTTACTGAACCACTAGTGCTGTGCGACATGTTTATTTTGTGTGACGTCACAAAAGAATAATTTAATAAAAAATGCTTGACAAATTAATGTAAATAACTATGACTAAGTAACTATGCATTCAAGATCTAGATCAGATACACGTTGTATATTATATACATATATGTGTGTATACAGGCTGTTTGGTAATAGGTATATGTGTATATATATATATATATATATATATATATATATATATATATATATATATGTTTTTTTATATTAACGAGTAAGCACAGTGCCTTGATCTCACCTGATGTTAAGTGATGATAAGGCCAATGAAGGAAGCGCACTTCACCCGGGACCCTTAACTAGTGAGGCACTGGCTATCTTATCTCTAGCTGCCGGAACACAACAATGCTACAAACATTATGGCGACATATTTAAATAAGATGGTGGTAGCTAGCCAAGCGGACAAACCAGCCCTACCACCAACCAAACCGAGTACACAATGTACAAATGCAATCAAGTATATAGAACACTGTGATATCATGCAAAAACATATTTACGTAGATTTAATTTTCCATAAAAAGACTGAAATTTATTTGTTCATTTCTGCAATGTTTCGACTTCTGTTGATGTTTGACCATAAGGGTGACGACCAAGAACAACGCATCAGCTTGACCTAGGTTTGTCACTTTACAGTTTTACTTAGAACCTCAATATCTCGGCCATGTGGTGATTTTCAGTTATGTTCATTATTTTACAGGGTTCTATGAATGTTACCCTATCTGCCATATTCGGGATTGTACTGGTACTACCAAACACCCTGTATAAGTATACAGCTTTAATGTTATAGTTCTAAGCGTACCGAGCACTGTAAAGATGCAGAGAATCTATGTTAGAATCGTTTCATTTTATTTTCTCTTAGTAAATGTTTGTAAAACTTAGCTCTAAGTAAAATTTGCAATTTAAATCGGGTATTTTCTCGATAGAATATTGAATTCCGATCTGGTGGTAGGGTCGGGACTCGGGACTATTTTAATATGCTTTAATATGCTTCGGAGAGTGAACTTACTTAATTGAAAACTCTTTTGCTTTTTTTCTTTACTTTTACGTAATCTTAACATTCTATAATGTGTTTATATAAATATTGTTTTTTAAAAGCGCAATATATATTTATAAAACATTTATAAAATACAGTAAAATACCACAAATTTAACGATAACAAATAAAAAGTAAAATTTATAGCGTTGTGTTATCAAATTTGTGGTATTTCATCTGCAAAGATGAATCTGCATAGCTATCGGCTGCAATAACCTTTGGATATATGGCACTGTGCCGCAATAAGCACTCAAAAATTAAAAAGCAGTGGCAAAATCCAGCACTTACGTTAGCCTTCCCGGTAGCATAGCGGTCGGTCGCACTGACCGGACGGATTGCGGAAGACCCAGGTTCGATTCCTGCCTGGGTCGGGTGGGCGTATAATTTTTTCACTGTATTTTATAAATATTACATAAATTCAGCTTCAGTGCAGCAATTAGCACTTAAAAATAAAAAGTTAAATTTAGCGCAATATATTTGAGTCGGACAGTTTTACTAATCTCGCAATATTTTAAATAAAAATAGGTATGACGAACTTCGACAAATTTTTAGGTTTGACGAGATTCTACTATGGCGATCGCGGAATAACCCAATAATAGATGATAAAAAGTTATGTTACAGGCATGTGAAGTCATGATGAAATGAACGATATTTTCCGAAATATTTTGAGTTACAATAAAGAGACAGTTTCATTTGATCCGAATGTTCAACAAAAAAAATACTAAAATTATTTTCCCCCTTCTCAATTTATGTACTCAACGTTTAAACTTATTGTCAACCTGTTGCTACAGGTAAAAAAAAACTTAATTTTATAGGGAAAATATATTGCATCAGGTCAGCTGGTCATAACGCTGAATAATGTCGTTTAGTTTTTGATAGGAATTTTGACACGACTTACTGCCTCCCAATTGACTAGCAACGGAGCCTACTCCCGATTCAGACTTTGTATCCCCTCACAAGTATGCCAGACTGTAGACGTTTAGAGTTTCGCGTAATTTCGCTGCGGAGATATTTCCCGGAGTGCGATAAGTAGGTTCAAGTATGCGGAAGTATTTGGAGGACATCCTCAGCGGCCGGTGCGGGGGTGCTTTACCGTTAACTAATTCTGTCTGTTTGTGCTCTCAGAAATTAAGGAATGACGTTAATTTTCTGACAAAATTAACTCTTATATCACTGTTATTTTCTTGGTTTCTAGTAAATTCCAAGACCGGTACGTAGTTATAATACTCTTCAATCGTCATTATAATTTTTTAGGACAAAAGAACATAGCTATATTTTAGCTAAACGTTATATAAACTACCTATTTGGTCGACATTAATAATATAGCTTTAGTTTTAGATTTAATATGTTTTGTATGCTAAGTATCAATAAATGTTATTTCTTTCTTTCTTTCTTTCTAAAATGGAATGAGATAGTTAAATACTTATTGTAATATCGATCAGATCTTCAAAGGAATTTCGTCACGACTTACTGCCCTCCCAATTCACTGGGAACGGAGCCAACTCCCAACTCAGACTTTGTTTCCCCTCACAAGTATGTCAGGCTGTAGACGTTTAGTTAGAGTTTCGCGTAATTTCGCTGCGGAGATATTTCTCGGAGTGCGATAAGTAGGTTCAAGTATGCGGAAGTATTTGGAGGACACCCTCGGCGGCCGGTGCGGTAGTGCTTTACCATTAACTAATTCTGTCTGTTTGTCAGATATTAAGGAATAGCGTTAATTTTCTCGTATTAATTGTTCTTTAAAAACAGTTCTTGACCCTTTCAGTTTTCGCGACCGGGATTTAATATTGTCGAAATTAAGAATCACACTAATATTATAAATGCGAAAGTTTGTGTGTATGTGTGTGTGTATATTTGTTGCTTCTTCACGCTGCAACGGATGGATGGATTTGGATGAAATTCGGCATACAGATAGTTTCTAACCTGGATTAACTTTTTATTCCGATATTCCCAAGGGAACGGTAACCACGCGGGTGAAACTGCGGGTGGCCCCTAGTAATTAATAATAACAAGAGCTTGCCACGACCGGTACGTATTGAACTTTAAAAATTGTAAGCTAGAAAAATATGAACCTAGAAATGATCGTTTAAGCCAAATCTACAGATCTTTATCTATAATATAGATTATATATATATTACATTATAATTAATGCTAATACTAAATACTAATTACGTATTAATTTATATATGTATTATATTAATACGTCAAGCAAAAACTTTGTACTTACCCCTTTTTACGAAAATTGCGCGGACGGAGGAGTATGAAATTTCGCACACTTATAGTTTATATAGAGAAGGATTGCAAAATGTTAATATATTTTTTAATTTTTTCTCCATCCGAAGAAGCTGCATTAGCAGCTGTTAATAACCACCAATCCGCACTGAATCCACGTGGTGGTTTAAGGCCCGTTCTCCCTATCCATCTATAGGGAAGGCTCGTTCCCCAGCAGTGGGGACATAAAATGAGTGACTGGCGATGGTGATAGATGACTATGTTTATAAAAACATCAGAATTAAATCAAGCGTAAGAAAACGCGAGTTTATGGATATTTATAAAAGTTCCTTTCAATCATCATCATAATTAATAAGGGGTGAACCCCTTATCCACTCACTCCTGGACATAATGCCACCTCCATGTTAAGCTATTCCCTTCATTTAAATGGATAAATATTTTTTTAAATTAGCATGAAAGGAGACAAAATTATGTCAACTTGTGAAAACCATCATTTTTTAGGGTTCCGTACCCAAAGGGTAAAATGGGACCCTATTGTTAAGACTCCGCTGTCCGTCCGTCTGTCTGTCTGTCTGTCCGTCCGTCTGTCACCAGGCTGTATCTCATGAACCGTGATAGTTAGACAACCCAGCTACACACGACTTTAAAGTTTATACTGACACCCCCTACCAACCGTCAGGTTACAAAATAGGTGTCAGACATCCTTGTGCAGCACAAGGGACCATCTATGTCAGGTCATAATGCCAGATCAGGGAGCGCCGAAGCGCATTCTTCATCCGGTACTTTTAAGACTAGTGTCTCGAGCTAGTTGCCCCGTGGACACGTACAGTCCACTACCTATTATCCAGCACAACTCGCAGATTCCACTGCTCGGGTCGTTGACTCTAAAGTCGACTACCAAATGTCCTCTTTGGTGGCGGAGTTGTAAGCCCACGTGGCTGGCTCAAACGGAGGTATTGCATCTAGCGGGCACCTCTACTAGTTATCCAGACTAGTACCGGAGATGTTGGAGTTCTGCTCAGTGAAAACCACCGAGCATAGCAACGACTATGGGCAACTCACGTGCTCCTCAAGTCCTTTCGCATCGGGCCCCTCGAGACCGCTACTTGGACCTGCTCGCTGTGCACGAAATGGAAACCTGGTCAACAGCAACCAGGCAGACGAACATTCCCACTCTACAGCTAACCACATGCCACCACGAGTCCAACCCATGTCCGGGACCTGCCGGAGACGGCCGCGAAGGCATAACCGGCAGGGGGCCTAGGATCCGGAACTCCAGTGGTACCCTTGAAAAGACAGCCGGACCCCGTAGTTCCAGCTGCCATACCCTATCTATCAGGGTGAGTAGATAGGGACATGGTGATAATTAGACAGTTTAAATTTTCATAGATGTATTTCTGTTGCCGCTATAAGAACAAATACTAAAAAACAGAATAAAACAAATATTTATGGGGGATTCCCATACAACAAACGTGATTTTTTTGCTCATTTTTGCTCAATATTGATAACGGCAACAGGTAGACGCTTGAAATATTTACAGAATATTGAGTTATATTATTCACTTTAAAAATTAATAATTAAATTAAAGTAAAATAAATATTTTAGGGGGGCTCCCATACAACAAACGTGATTTTTTTCTAATTTTTCTCTTGGTCTTAATAACGATAACAGGTAGAAATTTGAAATATTTTTATAGATAATGGTACGGAACACTTCGTGCGCGAGTCCGATTCGCACTTGGCCGGTTTTTAGAGTTCCGTAGTTAACAAGGAACCCTTATAGTTTCGCCATGTCTGTCTGTCTGTCTGTCCCCAGTCTAGCTCATAGACTCTTAGTACTAGAAAGCTGTAATTTGGCATGGATATACATTGAAATGAAACAACTTTTACGGACCTACCCGCGTTTAGTTTTTTAGCGTTTGATTTAACGTCATGATAAAACCTTAAAAAGTAATGTGTAAAATAAACGCGAGTAGATCCGTAAAAGTTATTTCATTTCAATGTGTAGTGTACTCGTAAACTATAGAAAACAATATGGATATACATATTAATCACGCTGACAAAGTAGTGAAGTAAAATTTTGAAAAATATTCCTTTTTAGGTTACCTCCTCTACACGTGAAGTGGGGATGTATTTTTTTTCTTGTCTACCCCATAGTGTGAGGTGTCGTTGGACAGCAATTTCAAAAATATTGCGGGCTTGTGGAAACAGTTTTTTGATTGAGGCATCAGTTTGTGAACAAGCTTTAAAGTACAAAATTTTGTGAGTCAAGTGTCCCCCCCCCCCTGCCAGCCAATGATTGTTTTTGGATACGTGAAAAAATTCACAGTAGTTGTATATATGACCAAGTTAAAAGGAAAATTATCACAGCTAATTAGGCTTTACAAGTTTACAAGTAACAGTCGACCAACTTATAAAATGTACTAGCGCAGTACAAATTCCTCATTGGGAACTACTTGAATAACGTTGTCAGGTGTGTGAAACCAGTAATATCTACATTTAAGTATATGAGCCATCGTTAAATAATTGTTTATAAAAGCCCTATTCTTCTCAGAGTCCGCATTATTGAGATGGGCTACGGAACCCTACACTGCGCGTGGCACGACACGCACTTGGCCGGTTTTTTAAAAATATTATGTTGTTCTTAAATTGCCTAACGAACTCACTTTGCAATATAAACATTCAGCGTAACTTGACACTGTGGGTCCTTTAACGAAATCCACCGTTTCCATTATAATCTGGAATGCAAAGAAAAGGTAATAATTGAAAAACTTCAGGTGGTCCCAACCCAAGGCGGTTTTGAAGTACAAACAAAAGATATTAAGGGTTGATTGCTATACTGTGGTGGATTTGAATTTAGAGATCATTATGAGAACGAAGTGTCTTAGTCTCGGGAGGCTATTAACAAGAATTTGAGTGATTAAGGCTAATATCAAAAAGATGGTTAAAATGTTCAAATAATTTTTAACGCATTGTTGCGAACAAATTACAAAAACACAAATGTTGAAAAAAAATCCACGAGCAGGATTTGAACCTGCACTCTTCTGACATACCGGGTCAGGTGCTCTTCCAATTGAGCTATCGTGGTTCTAACTAGCCCGCCGAAATTATTCAACACTTTTTACTTTGAAAGCCAAAGGCGCCCATTCAATGTCATGCTCATGGAAATTTTTTCAACATTTGTGTTTTTGTAAAAAGATGGTTGCTGTTACACGATTTTGTAAAAATATATAACTTTGTTGCGTATAATAAGGCTAAAAAGGCGTATAAAGGAAACAATGTTGGACCGTTCGGTAGATGAACGAACGTAAGGTTCAAATCCCCTTAGCTCTATTAGACAGTAGTCTACTGTCAGTACTGTCTATTGTCGAGTAGTACTCGTACTACTGACAATAACCCATACCTTACACAAGCGTTTTAGTTTTTTTGGCTGGGTTAACATGACTATGTTAATAAGTTCAAAGTGCACAATAATGTATATAAAAAAGGGAAATCTATATATTTGAGCCATATATATTTAAAAGTTTCCTCCACCTCCATACTCCGTCCTGTGTGGCCTGGCTCCAGAATATTCCTCCAGATTCTTCTTTCTACCACCAAGAGAATGTTTCAGCTCTAAATTTTTCCTTCTTAAACAAAGAAAAATTTAGAGCTGGAAGATCAGATGGACGAGCCGAATATCATCAGGGACATAAAGGCTCACAGACTTCGCTGGCTCGGCCACCTCGAGAGGATGGTAGATGATCGGGCGGTAAAACGAGCGTACATGGGACGTCCTAGTGGCCGACGACCGGTTGGACGACCCAGGTCCCGCTAGGAGGACGAGGTCTGTAAGGATTTGCGCGAGCTCAACGCGGATGACTGGCACCAGGTGGCGCAGGATAGACCCCGATGGTGCTATTCTAGCTAGTTGTATTTAAAGAGTTGATATATAATTTATATTATTTTGAATATCGCATTTATGTATAGTGACAAGATAAAATTTTACAGGAAAAACTAACCAGCCTCACTCGATTCCCACTTGAGCTTTCAAAGGCTGGTTATAATATTTTATCTTTATGTATAATGACTAAATGATACCCCTGTCAAGTCATTAAAAGAGAGAAGCGTCACATTTATTTCGGAAAAATAAATATAAAAATTTAAAATGGCCCAAATCTGAAAGACCAATTAAAATTTCAAAAGCATATCGAAAAAGACGAAAAATATTACATCTACGGAACCCTTTGACCGTACCGAGCGGTTCTTAACATATATTTTTGTTTTTTTAATTATCATGGGATATTCGGGATCGGATAGGTTTCGAAGCAATTATGACACGCTTTGTGAAGGTAATGCTATTCAAGGGTTGCCGATCTGGGAGTTGACGGAATAGCTTATTTGCAGTGACAAACATGTTTGCCCTTTGTTAGGGTTGGAAAACCTTTTTTGTATGTATTAAAAAAGTTTTTAATATGCATAAGAACTCTTTATTCTTTTCAACGTGTAAATGAGTTGAATCGGGTTTTTGCTGTGCTCTCACACTAAGGTGTTTGAAAGACCAGCGGTAGGTTATCCATTGAGGTGGCCTGACATCATGCTGAGTAGATACTTTTTAGAATCATTATCATCATCAGCTTATTTTATGTCCCCACTGTGATGTGGTTAAGCAACTTTCGCAAAAGCCGGTCATCGGATAGCTGACCAAAAGTTTATCATCTCGAGCTCCTCCGTACTTCGAAAGGCAAGTAAAGCCGTTGGTCCTGGCTGCATTAGCAGTCGTTAACAACCACCAATCCGCACTGGGCCCGCGTGGTGGTTTATTGCCCGTTCTCCCTATCCATCCATAGGGAAGGCTCGTGCCCCAGCAGTGGGGACATAAAAATGAGCTGATGATGATGATGATGATGATGATGATGATGATGATGATGATGATGATGATGATGATGCAATTCACTATACGCATCATTCACCAAATTTAATACACTGTTATGCAATGCTACGCAATCCTACGTTGTCCATTATTTGGTCGGAACATCGTAGCATCGCTGAAATGTGTTTAGGAATAATTTCACAGATTCTGCTCATGGCACATGTAGGGCAGTCCCGAGCCACGGCTCAGAATTCGTACGGGAATTTGATGTGCGTGTGCACGATACTTCAGGTAAGAAAAAGTGCTTCAACCGTAAGAATAATCGCCAGCTCATATACGTCCCCACTGCAAGGGTACGAGCCTTCCCTATGGATGGATAGGGAGAACGGGCCATAAACCACCGCGCAAGCCCAGTGCGGGTTGTTGGTTGTTAACGACTGCTAATGCAGCCGGGACCAACGGCTTTACGTGTCTTCCGAAGCACGGGGAGCTCTAGATGATAAATTTTTGGTCACCCATCCGATGACCGGCCTTTGCGAAAGTTGCTTAACCTCAGCACTCGCAGACCGGGCGCGTTAACCACTGCGCCATCGAGCTCCTCAAGAAGTAAGAATAACAAAATAAAAATCTCCGTTTTGCGGCAACAGGCAACTCGCAACTAGCTTTTTCCATAAAGCAACTCTTGTTGCGAGTTTCGATTATCGACAGCAGTTTTCAGTTTCTGCACTAAATGCGAAAATGCTAGATGCGATGCGGTGAAGTTCGCGGGAAGCCGCTGGATGCGAGCAACACAAAACCGGTCGTTGTGGAGATCCTTGGGGGAGGCCTTTGTCCAGCAGTGGACGTCTTTTAGCTGAGATTATGATGATGATGATCAATAAAATCAATTTCAAATTTAAAAAAAATATCAACTTGAGTTTAATCGTGTCTTCCAGGCAACTGCAGGCAGTCGTTTACAACCACCGCACCGCACTGGGCCCGCGTGGTGGTTTATGGCCCGTTCTCCCTATCCATCCATAGGGACGGATCCGTGCCCCAGCGGTGGGGACATAAAATAAGCTGCTGATGACGCAATTTAAAGTACAATATAGAAAGTGTACAAATATCATAAAATCGTAAGCGCACACCGCGCCGCGCCGCCTAATATATTATTATATTACTAGCTGACCGGCGGACTTCGTACCGCTTTGACAGTTAACGTTTCCATGACAACAAAACAAACAAATCATTCGTCCGCTTAAGAACACCCGTATACCATGATGGACCCGTATAGCAGCGCCACCTACCGGGTCCAATTGTAAATCTAAACCATTCTCGAATCCACTTGAACACATACAGAAAATTTCATTCAAATCGGCCCAGACGTTTATAAAGAGTTCAATAACATACACACGCACAGAAGATTTATATATCGCACTACCAATAAAATACTGTTGTAACTTAAAATATATCGATATTTGAGTTTTTACCGTTATCTAATAACAGTACGGTTTAATCTCAAATATCAGTATATTTTAAGTTACTACAGTATTTTAATGGTAGTGCAATATATAAAGACTTGTTATTGTAATTATATTATTAAAGTAATTGTGTTATGTATTAATCATTGTTTTTCTTTTTATTACAGGTAAGCAACACCATGGTAATAGCTAAAAATTTTGGTAAGTACTTATAAAGGTGCTAGTTTCATTGTGATTTATAAATACCGGGTAGTTTAATCATTAAAAAAAACTGGAAAATATATTATTTAATTTATTTTTCTGCGTATCTTTTTGAGTGACCTGGACATCACTCTCGTTTGTGTGTCGATAAGCACGGTAAACAGCGGCGACAAATGACTGCAGGTACTCAATCCGTGATTACTCAGTGATTGGTGTTTGTGACCGGCGCAACGCAACTCGTATTATTTGCGAGGCGTTTCGGACGCAACGTGCGGTAGTGTTGCGCATTTGTCGATAGAAAATGTCGAAGAAAGTGTAAGTTTAAAAAAATATAACTCTTTTATTCCTTTACGGGAAGTGCTTTCATGTCATTTGCTGTCGGTTTGGCTAAAAGTGACAGCGCACATTACATTTATTTCTCAACCACTAAGAAACTAGTTTTACATACTTCTAATCACTGGATCAAAATATTATACTAATGGTTGTAGCTAACCACGCGGACTTAGAATAATCCCTACTTCAACTTGGTTTGGCTAATGGTCACTAGGTCTTACTGGCAACCAAACACATGGTGTATCCCCGCTGAGAATTGGAACCCGGAACTTCGTGAGTCGAAAGGCGTAGAAATAAACGCAGTGAAGCACTTTTATGGGTATACATTTAATCGAATATTTAATAATATATATAATAATATCTCCTCTACCTTTGATCTTAAAGGGTATTTGTTCTCATTATCCGACTGGTTGTCTGGAAGAAATCGCTCTAAAGCGATAAAACCGCCAAATTGTAATTATTTTTAATTATTTCTAAGAACATGTTCATTTTATTTTGTTATAATAAAATAATTACCTATCTATTACAATATATTTAACAATTACAATAGTTAACTACAATTATAACATTGGTATACACATGGGTATAAAAGTGCTTCATTGAAAAGTTAGATCTATCGATAATAAAATTTGCGATCACATCCCTAATCTACCAACAACGCACTAAGTACTGAATCAGTTTACCAACATCCCGCAATTACGGACCGAAATTAGTTACTGAGCGGCCATGGCGTTCAAGAACCCGTCGAGCTTAAACACGGATTAGGATTTAATAATGTTTGAAAGTAAGCTGATTTTAAATCGATTGAACAGAGGTATTTTGCTTTCCCAAGCTGGTCTAACATCTGACTTATGTATGGAACAGGATAGGCATCAAACAGAACCGCAGTACCGCCGCCGAACACAGAAGAACAGTCCAAACAGAACCGCTTTGGGAACCAGAGTGACAGGATTATTCCACGGACTACTGCTAGGCTCTACGTTGTCATCAGCCAGCATTTGATCTAGCTGCCTATTCATTTCAGCTAACTTCTCGGGAGACATAGGGTAGTAACGCTGTTTAATGGGCGGGTGGTCCCCTATGTCGATTTTGTGACTTATTAAATTAGTTTTTCCTAGGCCCTTCTTCTCAGATGAAATGTCCTCAAATTCCCTTATGACTTCCTCAGCCAGACTACGTTCATGCTCAAACAGTGAATCGAAATCATATAACATTATATCAATAGAAGTAATAGTATTTACCTGATCGTTTAATGGTAAATATTCGCTACCTTTTAACAAAAATAAAACATCAGATGCAATGTTAATTTTTTTCCAAAAATTCATACCAAAAAGGAACTCAGTGGAGGCCCTGGGAACAATATAAAATTAATATTAGCGGTTTTCTCGTCTACTGTGACCGGCATAAATATATAGCCAGTAACAGGGGAACATGAACCATTAGCAGTTTTAATAGAATCTAAATCTTGGGACTTATGTATAGTCGTAAGATTAATAAAATATTTAACGGCGTTATTGCCATTAATAGTTATCTCTGAGCCAGAGTCCAACAAACCCCGAAATGTGATATCGTAAACAGTTACTTTTAGCCAAAGATGGGCCGTGGTAAGCGAATGGAGCCTTACAGCTCTTCAAGCTATGCCCGTTGATACGGCGACGCACACAGTAATTAGAGTCATTAGATTAGACCGCAGCTACCCTGGGTACAGATTTGAAGCTATTCTTATAACCTAGATCAGGAGCCAAACGTTGAGAAGTTCCTTTAGCTGGTTCAACAAAGTGCTGGGAGCGTTCCTTGGCCGTTGCAAGAAAGCCTTACCACAAGTTTTTCCATTAAACCGCAAGTTAAGTTTATGAATAGCAGAATTGGAGTCACTAGAAACATTCTCTACATGCTGACCCATAGCATTCGACTTGGCAGAGTCAGCAGGCAGTGTTTGAGATAAGTTACTTTTAAAATGATGCATGATATTGTCCAACTTTACTAAAATGCGGTCAAGGCGCTCCTGTAACGCGTCCCGGCAAGAAGCAAGGTCCTGATCATCTTCACAATCCAGTCGGCTAAGTCTATGGAATAAATGGTGTGCTAAACTTTGGATGCGGTTAAGTGACTTTAGTGAACCAGTCTTAAAAGAAGACTGAGCTATCAACTCATCAAGATCATTTAATTTATATTGTATAGTTTGAACTTCTACTTTAGTGTCTACCTCACAGAATAGTAACTCATCTGATGGCAAGTCCTTGTACAAAGAACGTATCTGGGCCCTAATGCTGGCACCCCTTCTGCATGATTTGCACCTCTTATTTTAATCTCATACTCTAATTCATCTTTATGTAATAAATGGCCTTTGCTCCATTGTATAAAATCAAGTTACTAAGTATCAAATTTAAAAAAAATAAGTAAGGTTTAATATATTAGGTTGGCAAAAGTTAGGTTCAAAAGGCTAGGGCTAAGATAAAATGTTTTTTGAAAAAATATGCTACACACACTGCTACGAAGGTCGTCAAAGATTAGTCATAGACACTTAAAATTACTATTTTTCATATAATCTTTCGAACTAAAATAAATCTCGCGATAGATATTCTTCCCAGCCACACAAAACGATGAAATCACAAAATGGCGAAGTTTATATCCATCGGCTAATGAAGTTGCCAATGATATTAATATTTATGCACCAACAAACGGACGGATGAGCGATAACAGGGCGAAACAATCTGTTTAATATTCCAAACAAAGATCTTACTTTTTGGTATCCGATTTTGATAAGGCCGCCGGTGTATTGGGAGCAAACTTATTTTGCTCTTCACCAGCTCATTTTATGTCCCTACTGCTAGGGCAAGAGCTTTCCCTATGGATGGATAGAGAAAACGGGCCATAAACCACCACTCGGGCCCAGTGTGGACTGGTAGTTGTTAACGACTGCTAATGCAGCCGGGACCAACGGCTTTACGTGCTTTCTGAAGCACGGAGGAGCTCGAGATGATACATTTTTGATTACCCATCCGATGACCAGCCTTTGCGAAAGTTGTTTAACCTCAGCAATCGCAGACCAAACGTCACCACTGCGCCATCGAGCTCCTCCTTTTGCTCTTAGGGCCTTACTAATTAGCAGAGTAGCCGTACGAATCGTCACCTCATTGTTTATTAACCCGTCCCGCGCTGTAGGGTTTAATAATTAGCGGGCCACCTTACATACGACCGATACATATGGCGCGCGAGGGTTTAATAGTAACAACGGTTGTCTGTGCCCAAATCAATTTTTATTAGTCATGCGAGCTAGCGACTTATCCCCCATCAGCTTGGAATATATAGATATACCGTGTTTTGTTCCGGCATAAGTAATCATCATTTCAAATTAGAGTGAAAGGGACAAAATACGGAATAACTATTTGAAGCTTTTACTCTGTTAGTACCTACGTACGGTGAAAGTGTTTAAGCGCCATGTGGTCACCGGTGGTCAACAAACAGTTTTGTTTTTTTATGTTACTGAGCCTTGAGAGTTATGTTACTGAATGACGATGCTATTACGATATTGACTTCTATAAAATACACTGAAAGATCGTCAAAAGTCAAGACGTATAGATTGAGTTAGGTTAGTATAAACGTAGAAAAAAATCGCCAACTTAAAGCGCGCATACTATTCACGCCCGGTGTATCCCCACCGTAAGCTCCAAGATTTCCCTTCCCCTAATTTAAAGCGAAGTTAAACCAAACAATCCTACGGAATACCTAATTACTTTATTTCGCGTTTTTCATGTTGATGAAGACTGTTTAATATTGTTTAAGCTAATATTGTATGTTATGCTTGAGATGTGACTTCAAAGATGTGTGCAGAATATACTTGATATTATTTTTTACATACATATACATATACACCGTTGGCCTGAATAACCCGAAAGATTTAAACCACGTATTCTTAACGACAGTACGAGTAAATAACGTTATATTAACATGGGTCGAAATGTGTGTTTTAATTGACCCACTTTTTCAATACAAATTAAATCATAGTAATAGCGTGTTTCTTTATGGTCAAGCCTTTACTTCAGAGAGTAAGCGAATCATATTAATCTCATGTTGAGAAACAGGGAGCGAGCATGACACTTCGCGAATCCGTACACATAATGTATTTCCGCTAAATGTTCCGGAGGATAAGACGGCATAACGAATATTATTTATTAAATTATAACAGTGTAATTCTTACGTGACAATCAGTAATAATTTGAAATCAGTTTGTTTGAAATATGTCACATGTATCAATCATGTTCAACTTTCAAACTATGAATCAGCTAGTTGTCAGTGAAGGCAAATAGGTTGCACTTTGCTGATTGAGAGCGGAATTAATCTAGTCTTATCAGTCTTACTGATAAGAGAATAACTACTTGTTATTAAAGTGTAATAAGAAAGATAAAGTTATAATTATTACCTACTCTGATCAGTTGCATGTTACATCTTTTTATCCACAATGAAAAATAATTATTTTCGGTAGTAAAACCTTTTTGTCGACAGGTACCAAACTTACTTAGGTAAAACTGGTTGACACCGATGCACCTAGGTAAGTGCGTCTGCGTGAAAGTAGTAGGTGTCTACGTCATACCTTAGGGTGTGTTATACTTGATATTTTTTTTATTATTATTTGTTTTAAATAATGAATATCTCCTTTATTATGGGGTTTAGGACTATGTGTTACATAACTTTATATACTCTAATTAGGCTGTAGAATCGTTAAGTTAAATCTTTCGGGTTATTCAGGCCAACGGTGTATAGGTACATATATGGGCTATGTACGGTTATTTGAACCGCATATATCTTTTGATATTCTTGAGGTAATAAATTCGAGCATATGTAAGTCTTATATCTATGGCTATCTGCTCGATGGTGCAGTGGTTAACGCGCTCAGTCTGCGATTACTGAAGTTAAGCGCCAAAACCTGCCATCAGATGGGTGACCAAAAGTTTTAACATCTCGAGTTTCTCCGTTCTTCAGAAGGCACGTAAAGTCGTTTTGATCCCACCTGCTTAGCGTTAGCAGTCGTTAACAACCACCAATCCGCACTGAGCCTGCGTGATGGTTTATAGCCTGTCTCCTTGTGGTGCTTATCCTTTTGGGATCTCTTGTACCATCCCTCCCCACCCTCACGACCCAGGCAACCCGAGCCGAGGTCCGAGTCTTTAGAGGCGCTCTCGGGTTTATCCGCTCCCCTATCCACGCTATCCACCCTCCCTATCCAGACACGCACTAGTGCGTGATGCCATTTCCTCTAGAAGACCTCTGATGGTGATTGGTTTCATACGGCTTGAGGAACCCTTTCAGTTTCTCGCCGCCCGCCCCCAGAAAAGTCCGGTGAAGCTGGAAATGCTCAGCGGCAATCTGCAAACTCTCTCAAATAAAAATCGTGCCATCGCCTTATACCACAATTTCCTTGCATAAATAGATATACTATACGCGTTTAAAAATATAACTACAGCGGTTATCAATTTTATGTTAGGTAATAAATGGGTAATAATGCATGTTTTATGGAGGCGCCGTTAAGGAATCTAAAGTTAGAGCTTCCGTACATGACCGTGGCATAGTTTGGAGATGGGGTCTTCCATTTCATCTTAAAACCAGGCTATTAAAGCCTTGCCAAGAAACGTGGCAGAAATGTTGTTAAACGTTTTATTACGTATGTTTTTATTTTCGAGGTATTTTCTATGACGATATATTTAGATTTGATGTTTTTTTTTATATCTTACAATAATCCCCTGGGCTTCTTCTCACCTGATGTTAAGTGATGATAAGGCTGAAGGTGGAAGCGTATTTCACCCGGAATCCTCAACTACTGAGGCACTGGCTATCTTATCTCTGGCTGCCTAAACACAACAATGCTACAAACATTGATGAGACATATTTAGCTAAGATGGTGGTAGCTAATCAGGGGGTCGACCGCCTAACTCTCTCGCTTTCGATCGCTTTGAAGGCGAGGCGAGGAGGAGGCGTCATCTTGTCATTTCGAAAGCAATATGAAAGCAATATCAAAAGCTATAGGCTATAGCTTTCGATATTATTCGATATTATATTTCGATATTATAATAGAAAGCGAGGCGAGGGCCTCGCTTTCAAAGCGATCGAAAGCGAGAGTGTTAGGCGGTTGGGGGGCAGGTGGACAAATAAGCCCTACCACAAACCATTCGACCACAGTGGCGGTTTAAAATGTACCTCTTTATGTACTCGTATATCCTACTCCTACTTAATGTATAAATAATATTTGATTTGAATACTACTTGTAGGTACTTAAGTCATCATCATCATCATCATCAGCTCATTTGTATGTCTCCACTGGTGGGGCATGAGCCTTCCCTATGGATGGATAGGGAGAACGGGCCATAAACCACCACGCGGGCCCATTGCGGATTGGTGGTTATTAACGACTGCTATTGCAGCCAGGACCAACGGCTTTACGTGCCTTCCGAAGCACGGAGGAGCTCGAGATGATAAATTTTTTGGTCACTCATCCGATGACCGGCCTTAGCGAAAGTTGCCCCAGATAGGTACATTACACATAACAAAAAAATTATTAAAAAAAAAATCTTTCTTGCGGCTTCTTCTAAGCATGGACTAGACAAAATTATTATATTTAATTTGTCATGCAATATTATTAGGCTCCTTTCAATATGGCCAAACCTATCTAATACACACATATACTGATGAGGAAGTAGGTTCAAAGAATTTTAATTTTTCCATAAATCAATGTTTTAGTTACAATAAGAATGTATAAAATGTTACATTGGGTTTTATAATTTTTATTGTTACTTCTGTAACATCGGATATAAAAAATATTTTATGAGTCTCGAAAGGATTATTTTTATTAAATTTTTTGCTCACAATGTGATTATTTTTACAAATATACAATATTGAGCCACGACTTGTTGGCAGTGCACCCGACCCGGCATGTCATGGGGTGTGGGTTCAAGTCATTTCATCTGTGTATCCTGTTTGATTGACTTATTGTGCAGGTAATTTTTTTTATTTATTTATTTAAATTTTTTCAACAAATATATTACATTGCGGACTTAATGCCAGAGGCATTTTCTACCAATAAGTTTGTGTCATTTCATCTGTGTATCCGTATGATTTTGTTATTGTGCAGGTCAATAAATGTTTCTTATTATTATTTTATTGTTATATTAGACAAAATACGAATGATCGAGAACCATTTGACACCAGATGGCTTACCTTACGTTTCTATAATTTAACAGAAATATTCAATTCCCGCATTCTACCAAATCTGCCCCGCCCGCCGTTCGTCTCAGGCGAATCTCCCCATTTATGGCCGTACAAATTCAATTACTGGAAATCTTCCGATTTTCTAAATTATGATAACGAATGTAATCGTATAATACATTACTTGGTTCGGTTACTGACGTTCAGTATCACCTTTAATGTAAAAGATATTTTTTTCCCTTCAATTGTTAGCTTCGTGCGATTTAGCCAGTGTCAAAGTAATTTTTCTTACTTTTTTACGTGTATATTAAATAAATAATATTTCCTTCCTGTATGATGATGATGAATGATAATAGGAAATGAGAAGTGAGAAATGATATACCCCCAATCCCTTGAGGATCTTAGTAAAGATGTGAGGCTTTACTGAGACCACACGCGGAGTTCTTGAGAGAATTAAAAAAGCGACGTTGCAGTGTTTTGTTTCATTTGCCAACACCATTATTTCACATTAATTTTCGACATAACACAAATTTTAGAAAATAAAATGAAACTGCAAACATGCCTCTTCACTTTCCCGCTAAAAAGTTAAAAGATATTTTTTGTTGTTTGGAAATTTGTTTCCTGATACGTACCTACAACGTGGACATTTTGAAGGCTAGGAACAGGCATTGTCTGGGCAAGTATGCTACATCCTAGGCCGCGTTACCACTTATCATCAGGTAAGATCGTGGTCAAAAAGTAGCCCACAGATATTTTTTAAAATGTGTTGAAACATTTTTTCAGTGAGATTCAAAATCTATATATTAATACGTGAAGCAAAAACTTTGTACCCCTTTTTACAAAAATTGCGCGGTCAGAGGAGTATGAAATTTTGCACACTTATAGTTTATATAGAGAAGGATTGCAGAATGTTAATATTTTTTTTAAATTATGCATAAAAAATACATTAAATCAATAAAACAAATCACTACCTACCATGTATTTGACACACACGTATTGTTTGTCTTTAATGCGGCCAACATCTGTCAATGCCAATCCAAACTCACATTCTATCTTTTTTTAAATTTTTTATTGCTTAGGATACAATCCGTGCAGCCTTAATAAAACTACGGTCGAATTTCGACCACTGGGCGATCACTAGTGTACGAGTATATAGATGTAATACTATATTTTTGTATGTATGTTTGCAACGAATAAACTCAAAAACTACTGGACAGATTAAAAAAATCTTCACCATTAGAATGCTCCATTAGCGCTGAGTAACATAGACTATAAATAAAAAAAAATGTTTAAAAATAAAAGTACACCCGTGCAAAGCCGGGGCGGGCCGCTAGTATATTAATAAACTAGCTGACCTGACAGACGTTGTCCTGGTAAAATTGTATAATATATGTATATATAATATACCTGCTTGTATTATACATATAAACCTTCCTTTTGAATCACTCTATCTCTTGCTGAACACTGCATTAAAATCCGTTGCGTAGTTTATAAGATCTAAGCGTACGGACAGCGAGAGCGATTTTTTTTATACGAGTATGCCTACTATAAAGATAATAATAAAGACGAATTGTTTGTTTAAAAATTAGCTACAGAACCGGTTAAAAGCAAGTTAAAAGCTGATTTACTCATTTGTGTTTAATCAAAAACACTCCAAAGAGTTTATAACTTGTTTACGAAACTTCATCCCCCGAAAAATTTAAAAACTTTGTTGTGCCGAAACGTTGAATGCTTACAATAAAATTTAATTTAAATAATTTTCTCTTTACCAAATATAACGAGATCTGGTCAACTCAATACCAGAAAAACGTCTTTGGAACTTCTTAAATTCCAACAATAGAGCTATTGTGACGTAATAAATGGGATTAATTTTGACAAAAAGTGGAATGAAATGGGACACTTTTCCCCTCGAGTACTGTTTTATATAAATTAGCGTTCTCTTGTTTTTCATTTGTCCATTCGAATGCCTAATTTATGGGCATTGATCGAAGACTTGCTGGGTATTAATAAGTACTCGATGATAGAAAGTTCTTTGTTGAGGTATCGATTTTAAGTTACGTGTGTGGATACTCGTATTGTTTTCTTATATATATATAATTCAGTAATATTTTGGATATTTAACTACAATGTAAGTCTTCCAGACTAATTTTTCTTATTATACTCGTACATGCACATAATAATTGCACATAAATATTATATTATGTATATTATTATGTTAATGCGATCTAGCGAGTGAGTGACTCACGTTACCGCAGATAAACCGTCCCGGTTTTGTCGGTAATTACCTATGTACCCAAATTATGTACTATTTGTAAAGCATGAATAAAAAATTATAAAAATTTAATAATGTTATGGATATTTACAATATCTTGAGTCAATGCGAGTTGCTGATCACAAACCTAGGCTATGAAAATGGAAAAATTCGAAACACAACATACAAAAAAAATATATTAAAAAAAGTCTTCTACGCACAAGTGTCTCCACTCCACTAACATCAGCCCCAAAGAAACAGCAATTCATTGTAGGAGCAAAATGTTTTTACCAAACACCAATATGACTTCCCAAAGTGGCGGTCAAAGTATCTGACGCCAGAGTTTTCGTATGAAAAAGCGTATTTTATTACTCACGTTCACATCTCTCGATACGGGGCTTGTGTGCGGCGAAACTTTCCGAATGCGAGCGATATTTGATTTGGAAATGATTTTTCATGCATTTTATTAGATGTTGCTTGTTTCGCTTTCTTACTTCTCGGCGTTAAAGAGTCATCAGTTGGTTTTATATGTGTTTCTATGTTTAAAGCCTATTATGAATATTTCGATATTAAGTTCGAAGATCCGTTTGAAAAACCATACAAAGATCGAAGTTGCAATTTTATGTTTTGACAAGTTTAATGTAATTTTCGACGCTTTAGGAAAATACAGATATCGAAATAGAGAAAACATTAGAAAAAACATGTTTAGTGAAATGATTTTATATGATTAGAAACTTTATTTAGTGAATTGTTAAAAAAACCGCTGTTTTTTAAGTGTTTTATACTGTTTTTTTAATAATGTTTTTTACAGGTAAGTTTGTTATTTCTAAAGCAATTCTGTATTCCTAGTAACTTTCAGATAACTATTGAATTATTATTTTTAAATGGAACATTCAGCGTTCTAAAGTGGCAAATTGCTTACAAGGCAATTAACATAACTTTGACTAAATTTGACAGGATTGAATAATTGAGGGCCAAAGTCAGATCCTTGTAGAACTCCTAACTTGATTTATTAATACAATTTATCATTGAGAGGTATGCTATTTGAGCGAGTATAATATTAATAACAGAGTGACCCATTTCAGAATTCACCGATACTGAAGTCCCTTTGCTTGCCAATACTTAGGTGTAGACTTCAGTAGAGCCTTTACGCCGTGGTCTAAGTTTAAGAATGTTGCGGTATTCTTGCCATACAGTGTCTCAAGGAACTCGATATCGCTGTATATAACGGGCTCGATCTACGATTGCTGCAGTTACATAAGCAACTATCGCAAAGCCCGGGCATCTATGAAATAACCAAAAATGTATCTTTTCGAGCGGCTTCTTGCTTCAGATTTCACGTAAAGCCGTTGGTCCCAGCTGCATTGACAGTTGTTGGCAACCACCAATCTGCACTGAGTCCTCGTGGTGGTTTATGGTCCGTTTTTTCTGTGGTTTTTCTATTCATAGAGAAGGCTTGTGCCCCAGCAGAGGGGTTATAAAATGAGCTGGTGATGACAGTGTCTTGACATTCATAGGTAGTTTTGAACTCCCATCAAGCGTTACAGTATTAACCTTGAGACCTTAAGAGCGCCCTTATTCCGCATGTAATAGAAACACTGTTCCTTAATACGATTAACGTGATTAACAAACATTACGAATACTAAGGTCAAAGAATTAAGAATAGTGAGGTCAAAGAGCAGACTAGACAGACATAGACAGAAGAGAACCAGTAAGTTGTCGACTGAGAAGCTTTGACTTGACAGAACTGAAAGCAAAGCGTTTGTGAATTGGAGCAGTTCTGCTCGTAACCTTATGGCAGGTATTATTCCCCAAAGTAAGACCGTAGGTAAGACTAGGAACCCTTAGATGACTTTATAGGACGTCTGGAAGATGCCCCAATATTCCCGGGTATTTCTCTCTGTACTGTATGTTTAGTGGATAGAATTTATATTTCCTTCGGCTCATTTAAATAAAAAAGGTTATGCTAGCTTTGAATGTAACTTACTTTTGAACTAGGTAGCCATTATCAGAGCCAAGCTGTACCAATTAAATGTTTTCCTAGCTAAAACTTGTTCAGCTTTACTGAAATTCAAGTATTTCCAATAAACATTTGCAAGTTATCGTTTTTTTAACAACAATATTAAAAATTTGTTCACCAATTGTTCGGTAAAACAAGCTAGACCTTGCCTTGATCTCGTCCAGCATGCCATGGGTTGTGGGTTCACAAAAGTTTTTTCAACAGTTGTTTTTAAGTTTTTAAAGCGAAGGGTTAGGCACACTAGCGCCACCAATTGATAATTTGACAGTTACTAATGGCCGGTCCATTTTTTAATCTTTTTTAAAACATTGCGTACCGTCCGACATCAGGAAAGCATCCATAGTATTTATTTAATAATTATGCACTACTTTTTGTTGCGTGGTTTATTCACAAAACGGGCTATCGCATTATTTACAAACAATGGCCACTGTTGGTGTTAGCGAATGAATACAAAAACAAACCTAAAAGTAGTGCACAATTATTAAATAATAGATGTTTGCCTAGTGTCGGAAGGTCCGCAATGTTTGAAAAAAATCCAGTTTAGCAGTTATCAAACTAAATCCATTAGCGGTGCTAGTGTGCCTTACCCTTCGCCTTAAGTTCCCACCATAGTTTAGTTTTAACTTGATTAACGCATCTAATTGTTTCTCATTCCTTCCTTTTACCTTATAGCTCGCACAAAGCACACCTGACTTAAATTCTACATTTAATTAAAGACTAATGAGAAAGTGTGGTTAATGCCTCTGTCCGACTCTAAAACCTGGATCTAAACGTAAAGCTTTTAGAACGCATAGAGATGAAACAGCTCTTTACACACTACTTGCGTTGGTTTTACGGTGGTAATGTATAATGTATTTTTATTTATTTATTTTATTAACCATGTTATGTGCTTTGGGAATCACGTACTCGTAAGCCGTAGTATGTGCAAAAGCAAGCATAGCTTTTTAATGTAGTGTTTAGCTTTGTCTATCAATAAATACTTTGAGATTTTTGATTTTGCATAATTATTTGTCAACGTTTCGAATTATTTACAGTGACTGTGGTCAGAATAAAGAATGTTGTGTTGTCCGAAAGTTAATTGCAAATTTTGAAGTTCTTCAAAAATCTTTTTTACTTTTTTGCAGAGAGTTTTCTTTTTTGAGAAAACGAAACACCATCAAAAGTTTTCTAGAGGGAATGGCATCACACACTATTGCGTGTCCCCGTTCCCTACTAGATGGTCTGAGAGGTTCGAATTGGATCGGGGGCAGAACAACCAGAGTTATTCGTCAACTCGCACACTTTAAGCTCGCACAGATCTGGGCAGTTTTTGGCTAGGACCTCGGCTCGGGCCGTCCTTTCTTGCGCGCTTAGTCTTCAGATTTTCCAACAGATCTAATGATAAGAGAATATTCCAAAGTCGACAGATTTTCACCGCAAACTCACTAAATCGCGTTATTGTAATTCTAAAGTAGCACTAAGCTTATCAAAGCTGTAGGGATAATTGTAGAATAATACGAGCAAAATGCTCCTTTCAATATTAATGTTGGAATTGCTGTTGCTAAAACAACAATGAGATTGGAGTATATATAATACTATGTGCCTTCATTTATATTGTTATATATTGAATACTTTATATACATAAAAAAAATATACATGTATAAATCTTCTGTGCGTGTGTAGGTTATTGAACTCCTTCTAAACGGCTAGACCGATTCGGATGAAATTTTCTGTGTGTATTCAAGTGAATTTGAGAATGGTTTAGATTCACAATTGGACCCGGTAGGTGGCGGTGCTATAGAGGTCCATAATGGGATACGGGTGTTCTTAAGCGGACGAATGATTTGTTTGTTTTGTTGTTATGGAAACTGTCAAAGCGGTACAAAGTCCGTCGGTCAGCTAGTGTAGTATACATACGTCTCAAAGCGACCTCTACCAATCCGATTAACTTCATCAATCGCTATCAAGCTTCTCAAGCTACTCAATTATATCAAACCTTGCTATGAACCTGACAGCTCTGAAATAGTAATATAGCATTAAAAGCGATTTATCGGTTCTAGAGTTCTGATGCCACAGACGAATAGACAGACAGAAGCATCAACTTTATAGCTTCCTTCTTATTGTGACGGGAAGGTTCAGTAGACAATCAACGTTTTATATCGGAGTCAACCAATCTTTCGTCTCAAAGCGATATCTACCAGCCAGGCTATAAACTGGACTGATTATGGCAACGGAGCGGGTCTTTAATCAATGTTCTATTACGATTTAATAAAGTAATTTATTTATGTGGCTGCATTAGCAGTCGTACTGCACTGGGTCTTCGTGGTGATTTATGGCCCGTTTTTCCTGTGTTGTTACCATCCAGAGTGAAAGCTCGTGTGGAAGGAAGCATTAGGAACACAACATGATCTGGTGGTATATTCATTTCACTTATTGTTTATGACGGCCAACAAGACAAATACAAAGTGGCGTTGTTTTTTTCATTGCTGTATTGCGGTTTGAAGGTTACGCTTGTGATGATAAATGTTTGGTCACCCATCGGAACACCGGCCTTTCCAAAAGTATCTTAACCTTAGCAATCGTAGACCAGGCGCTTTAACCATTGCGCCATCAAACTTCTCGTAAAAAGATATACATTTAAAACTAGATGTCGTCTTTGTTAGAGGTTGCCACGGCTTGTGACAAGAATTTAAATACTTGCACCACATTACGTATTCTTGTAAAATCCTTTTGTGTTTTGCATTATTATTTAGCGAAGCATAATCGCAGAACATCTACTGGGGTCGTAGCTATAGCCTCTATGTTGAACGAGTAAAATATGGAAACGAAACTGAATTGTCAAAATCGTAGTCGTACTCACAACTTACTTTATCCAACCAGCAAGACCACTTGCAGTATGTTTAAGGATCATTAACTATTAATAATGATTATTATAGAGGCATGCAGTGCAGGCAGGCCTCCAACAAGGTGGATCAACGATTTGGGGAAGGTCGCGGGTAGTCGCTGAATGCGAGCAGCACAAAACCGGTCGTTGTGGAGATCCTTGGAGGGGGCCTTTGTCCAGTAGTGGACGTTATTTGGCTGAGATGATTATGAGGAAGGTGACGATTAAGGATTATTAAGAATTATTAGGGAGTATCAACGATTGTAAATATTACACACAGTGTCTAGACACATTAAATTAGTCAGGTAAACTTCGTATATAAAAAAAGTTGTCCGAGATTAACAAAATGGATTGTCAACGTAACTGTTCCGTGAAACGCGGGGCGAGGCATTGGCTCCCATCCGTTCAGCAACACTGTCCGCTTCCAGGCGATTACACCCTTTCAGCTGTGAACGGCGCTGACGCTATGTCCATTCACAATGTTGCCTACAGTCAATTGCTTAATGTTGCTACAGTGTCTAGGCGTCCGGGTTAATATACCTAGCTGCAATACTCCCCGCCCGATCCTATGCAGTGGCATGACATTTTCTCATGACACACTAAACATGCACGTGCACACTTACATAAGCCCACCGTACTCGTAGAACAAGAGTACGAAGACCCGGTTTACACGCGCTCTAAAACAAGTACAGACATGTATCTGGGCGCTTCTCCCCACCCCCACGACCCGGTCAAACCGAGCCGAGGT
Source organism: Eudonia mercurella (assembly GCA_963082485.1). NCBI lineage: Eukaryota > Metazoa > Arthropoda > Insecta > Lepidoptera > Crambidae > Eudonia > Eudonia mercurella. The sequence continues at coordinate 13,003,292 of OY720045.1, read as the reverse complement.
CCTAGCTTATAAAGGCCCCCTCGGATTGTTCGATCCGAACCCTTCGGACAATCTAATACACGGACACGCTTGCGTGAGGCCATTCCCTCTAGAAACCCTTTGACGGTGTTTCGATCACACGGCTTTACCCTTTAAGTTTTCGCTGCCCACAAAAAGTCTGGTGAAGCTGTTAAGGTCGTCAGAGACGAAAAGCAAAGTCTCACAAAAAAAATTTGCTTCGTCATCATCCTGAAAAGTGAAAGCCAAACAATCCATTGAGAGTACATCCCACTACACACGACTTCAAAGTTTATACTGACACCCCCCCACTGACCGTCAGGTCATAAAATAGGTGTCAGACACCCTTGCGTAAGCACAAGGGACCATCTGCGTCAAGTCATAACACCAGATCAGGACGCGCCGAAGCGCATTCTTCATCCGGTACTTTTAAGACTCGTGTCTCGAGCGAGTTGTCCCGTGTACATGTATAGACCACTACCTAATATCCAGATAGGTTACCGGAGCTGTAAGCTGGCTCACTTCTCGTTGCACTAAGAGTACAACTTGCAGTTTCCACTGCTCCACTGTTTTGTCAACTCTAAAGTCGACTACCAGATGTCCTCTTTGGTGGCGGAGTTGTACCTCGCCAGTTCCACAATCCTACGCGGCTGGTTTAACTGAAGGCATTGCATCTAGCGGGCGCTTCTACTAGTTATCCAGACTAGTGCCGGAGATGTTGGAAGCCTACTCAATGAAAACCACCGAGCAGAACAACCAACTATGGACAACTCATGTGCCCCGCAGAACCTTTCGCTTCGGGCCTCACCGAGACCGCTACTCGAACCCGCTCGCTGCGCAAGTGATGGAAGCCTGGCCAGACCTCAACCAGGCAAACGAACATTCCCACCTCTACAGCTAACCACATTGCCACCACGAATCCAACCCATGTTCGGGCCCTACCAGAGACGCCCACGAAGGCATAACCAGCAGGGAGCTTAGGATCTGAACTCCCGTGGTACCCTTAAAAACACAGCCGGACCCGTAGTTCCAACTACCATACCCTACTTATCAGGGTCAGTAGATAGGGACGATTGAGAGCAGTGTGGAGAAGCCTAATAACAGTTAGTTGTACGTGCTTATCAACATTTATTATTAATAATACCACCTCATTTCTACAATCCTTGATCCTTTGTTACTATAAAGAAAGAAATAGCATTCGTTACATACCTAACGAATATAATCTACAAAAAATACTTTAGCTCAGAGTACACCCATATCGTGAGCGCCACGAGCAACATAAATGTATGTATGATACCGTTCCTCATTCTGAACCGAGGTGTTTGCATATATTCCACTAAATAAGCAGCGGATAGAGACGGCGACACAGAATAAATAGGTACAGAAGCGCGACTCCATACAAACGAGCGATACTGGCGCACGCTCATATAAACCTACGACCTGGTAAATTCGAGCCGAAGTCTTAGAGGCGCCTACCTCGGAGATTCTAGCAGGTGACAGCGACATGCTTGAGTAATGCCATTCCTTATAAAACCGTCTGAGGACGTTTCGACCAAACTGCTTGTATTAACTTACTCAAAAGTCCGGTGACGTCTGTAAAGGCCATTTGCGGCCAACAGCAATAAAAACGGTAGCACACATAAATGCATTTCGACTGTACTCGGGAGAACACCGATAGTAAGCCGGGCGCCAGGCGCAATACGACGAATTTGTTTAAATATTATAAATAGAAAGAGTTGAAGTTTTTTTCTATTGTTTCAAATTCCAAATCACTGTATTGTAAGCGTACTCTAATAACCGGAGCGATCTTCGTAACGTAACCATAAAGTTCTAATCGCGGCGAGGTTAATACGGCATTGCTGAGTGACCGATAATAGAGCGAAGCTTACGGCGAGTGACTCGTGACCATGCGAATGCTTGTTTCGACCATGTTACGTTACAGCCAAATGCTCCGGTCAGTCTCCACCTTAAAGCTACGACCGAGCGTAGGTAATCAAAATCGCTATTGGCCGGAGTTGCGCTTCTGTACCGATTTATTCTGTGACAGCGATGCGGCCGTACTTTCGTACGAGACGCGTTACAAATGACGCTTTGTTCTGAGATTTTGAGGGCTTATCTTCTCTGATGCATAGACGTATTAGTATGTACGACTGAACAAATGGAAGATTTATATTATATACCTATATAAATCAACTTTGTGCTTGGGTTACGTTGCTATTTTTTGTTTATGCCAATCGGTAGACTATATTGTTCACTATACTATATAATAACTACACACATCAAAAATGTCTAAGGGTCAAGCACATTTTTAGCTATAAATTTTTTTTCTAATAATATTTACCTAATCTGGTTTTCCAGACTGGCTTCTTGCTCTATTTTTTATGTTTTAGTAAACAATGTTATCCCTATTATGTTGAAAAAATTAGGAAAAATTCAATTTTAACAAATTGGGGAAAATTAGCTTTAGTTAAATATTTTCTAAAAACAAAATACGTAAAACATTTAAATATAAAAAATAGGGGTAAACATTATTATTATTAATATTATCAAATTCATGCATTTTATATTATTTAAGACAACACAAACTTTCACACAGAATATAACCTCAATACTAACTTGTCACAAGCGTGTCACTATGAATTCTTTGAGAAATGTAACCAGATTGCTTGAGTAAACATTTAGTGACTATTGCTTGGCTAAGAATTCTAACTTTTGACGTTTCTAACTTTAGCGGTTTAATAAAGAATAAAAATTTTTACTATTTAATTACAAATATAATAGCAATTACTTTTGCTTCAGGTTTTTTTATATATTAAAAGGAGGCAAACGAGCAGGCGGGTCACCTGATGGAAAGTAATCACCGCCGCCCATGGACACCCGCAAAACCAAAGTAATCGCAGATGCGTAGCCGGCCTTGAGGAAGGAGTTGGATCTTGAGGAGGGAGTAGGAATTGGGAGGGGGGAGGGGTGAGAGATGGGCCTCCGGTACTTTCACTCACCGGACGAAACACAAACAGCAACGAGTGCCATTGTTTCACGCCGATATTCTGTGAGAGGGTGGTATTACGCCGGTCGAGGCGGTCCATTTCGTGCTGCATCGCAGCGTGGCTCTACCACTCAGACAATGTCACTCGGACGCGAGTAACTTTAACCCCCACAAGTATGAGCTTTTACTCGTTTATAAATACGGGTGTTAGTATTAATTAACAGAATATAGTTGCTTTATTGTCGTCCGTCGCCGTCTCGTGAACCTCATCGGGCCCAGTCAGAATAACAGCGCTCCCAATGCACTCAGTCCATCTTCGATTGCCGTGGGGGCATTACGCTAAGACAGGGTCCATGATAACCTCACACTCAACTTTTTTGTTAATTGTGTTTTTTCTGCTTTTCTATTTCTTTTATTCACTTTCTTTTCCTTTCTCTTTGCTTTCTTCAGGCGAAGGGTAAGGCACACTAGCGCCACCAATTGATAATTTGACAATTACTAATTGACCGGATCTTTTTTTAAACATTGCGTACCGTCCGACAACAGGAAAGCATCCATAATATTTATTTAATAATTGTGCACTACTTTTTGTTGCGTGGTTTATTCACAAAATGGGCTATCGCATTTATTCACAAACAATGGCTACTGTTGGTGTTAGCGAATGAATACAAAAATAAACCTAAAAGTAGTGCACAATTATTAAATAGTAGATGTTTGCCTAGTGTCGGAAGGTCCGCAATATTTGAAAAAAATCGAGTTTAGAAGTTATCAAATTAAATCCATTAGAGGCGCTAGTGTGCCTTACCCTTCGCCTTAACTAGTAAAAATTTATGAATTACGTCGAGTTTCGACCACTAGGCATCCACTAGTGTTTAAAAATAAACTGGTTTCATCGACACATTTGCGTTAACCCTAATGGTTGTTAAATCAACATTGATTCACAGTTGGTCAGTTCACTTGCTGACCGAAGTGACCGAAGAATTATGCGGACGAACACGTTCAAAGAACGGTCAATGCCCATTGGCTGTGCAGTTTAAACGGTCTCCAATAGGGAGGTATTTAATATTAATAGAGATTCGCTTTACGTCGATAGTAATTATTCAGTGAATCGTTTGAATAGTAATTTAATATGTCATTGAGTTCGTCGCCAAATAAATTGGTGGTGTGAATCAAGACCCATTTCATAATAAGTATTGTTGCTTCGTTCTGATACCTTCAGCTCATTTTATGTCCCTACTGCTGAAGCACGAGCCTTCTCAATAGATGTATAGGGATAACGGGCCATAAATCACCACGCGGGCCCAGTGCAGTGCGATGGTTGTTTACGACTGCTGAAGCAGCCGGGGCCAACGGCTATGAACAGATAGATAGATAAATATAACATTTATTTTGAAAACCACAGACACACACATAAAACAATTGCACAATATTTTTCAAAATAAGCCTACATTATGTATATACATAATGTAGGTATGTATATACATTATGCATACCGATGGCCCCTACGTAGACTATCGAAACTTACTTTAGACACTTTTCACCAACGCATGCCGAAGTTAGTTTGTGGTATATTTTTTTAATTAAAACTTTTACATTTAAACTTGTTATATTATAAAAACTTAGTAGGATATTACATTTCTTGTGCATTATGTGTTTAAATGAATTTATGATAGTTTTGGAGATATTTGAGTTACGATAGGTTACGTCGTAATACGTGGTATGCTGCATATCGAAATTGCCACTTTCGATCTTTTACGTTTGTTGTATTTGAGAGTTTTAACGAAACTGACAAATTCGATTAATTACGTGGAGAATATTATTAAAGTATTGAATGTAACTGTCAATTTCGATAGTTTACGACGAGAACGTCATAATAAAGTTATTAAAATTATCAATATGTTTCGTATTGAATAAATAGTATAAGGACAACGAATATTTTGTTTTAAGCTGTAACTTTATTCATAAATTGTACATAATTAAGAGTAACTTCTTAATTTTAATAATGGCATTTTAATCACTGGAAATCATCACATTCGTATAAATCAATCATAAATGTAATTTTACTTATTTAAAGTTTAAAATAGCAATCGCAGTACGCATTTAAAACAATCTTATTACTACACATAATTATTAAACATTTGAGTGCACAAATCAACTTATAGAAACATCGGCCGTTGCTCACTAACCGCCTCGCAGAGTATACTGTCGACAGTGTGGTAGTTTTGTCTCGCTCGCACGTCACTCGCTCCGGCGTAAATAATAGAATCTAGTCTTACGATTATTTACGGTGGAAATATTAGTGTGTTTCGATGTTTTACGATTGATTTTTTTGCCAAAAACGAAGAAATTACGTTTCTTCTTAGCAGGGTGTAAAATATACCTCACTAGGAGCAGATTAAACGATTTAAAAAGAAAATGAGAATTTTGCGTTTCGATAATTTACGTTGGGACCGTCGAGTGTGTGAGCAGTGCAAAAAGGTCGTAGCTCAGCGAGCCCGGGAGCAAAACGCTGATTTTTAGCCACAACCACTAGGACAGGGCGGAGACAGTAATACCAGCTCCACCATCAGCTTTTTCTTCACAGCTGATGCATACTTAAAAAACACAATATCCTTAATCAGTTAGGTTTGGCGCTATTGTTGATTTGCGATATTGTCTTGTAAGCAACTGTAAACCAAACAAATAATATTAAAATGTACCTACTCCTGCTCTGTGCATCAACAAAATAATAAATAATTAAAAAAAAAATAATAAAAATAATACAAAGTACATCATCATCATCATCATCATCAGCTCATTTTGTGTCCCCACTGCTGGGGCACGAGCCTTCCCTATGGATGGATAGGGAGAACGGGCCATAAACCACCACGCGGGCCCAGTGCGGATTGGTGGTTGTTAACGACTGCTAATGCAGCCGGGACCAACGGCTTTACGTGCCTTCCGAAGCACGGAGGAGCTCGAGATGATAAATTTTGGTCACCCATCCGATGACCGGCCTTTGCGAAAGTTGCTTAACCTCAGCACTTGCAGACCGGGCGCGTTAACCACTGCGCCATCGAGCTCCTTAAAATACAAAGTAAAAGCTATATTGTAATTCACTACTACCAATGCACCAAAATACTGTTCAAAGTTGCTGTTTCTCCAAGAGACTAGAACCAGCGTTAATCGTCGTATTGGTAGTGGGATATTGTTCTAGCATTTTGTGGCATGGTAGCGGAAGCTGCCAGTAAAGGCCGTTGTTCTATGTTTATGGATCTTTAAGTACCGCCATTCCTTCAGCTTAAGCTATTTGACATTTAAGACAGACGTCTGAAAGAAATCCCTTTAAAATTATTTAATATTATTTTTTGTTCATGTATACATATTCCCAATTACATAAAAAACGCAGATAGTCCTAAGTATTTTGTCAAATTATTAAAAAGCTTTTAATTATAACCTGTCAGATTTTTTTAATGATTCCTATAATAATTTATAAAGAATTCAGAATTAAATATAATTACATAAACAATATTTCGATATCTCTATTAATTATAAATATTAAATTTTCGTAGATTTTAATGATAAATATAGTAGATTGTATTGTACTGTACAGCTATTGTTATTATTGTATTGCATGCTGGCCAAACTAGCGTTATATTATATTATTACCTAGATTTTTAAAATAGTTAGCCCTCTTATTTGCTGTGCCCTAGCAGGGCGTCACATGTATACCTTTGCTTATGTTTTAACACCTCTTGTAATGTAATGTGATATGCAATGAATAAATAAATAAATAAATTACAGTTAGCCTTTATCATCCGGTTGTTGGGTAAAGGTTCCCCTCTTTCCCGCAACTCCTTACAATGTTGTGCTAGTCTCTCAATGGCGTCTAGCTCGTCCCGCTACCACTTACGTGGTCTACCGCGTCTCCGAGCTCCACATCAATCAATCAATCTGTCTAAGAAAAACAAAAACGAATCATTCCGCAAAAAGTTATTAATTCAATCGTTCGTTACGTTTCATTTGTTTTTTTATTAAGTTCGCTCCACAATAAATTGAATCGACTAATTTCTAGACAACAGAATGGATCGCGACTCGATCCTCGCTGAGGCCATCGGGCTAGTGCCACAGGTAACGATTTAATAAAGGTGCGGGCTAGCCGGCTAGCTAGCTAAACTTTAAGTCCGCGTGCATTATGTATTGTTCGGGTAAGGGACACACAGAGGTGCGGGACGGCAAATAAGCCAATTTGACTTTAAGTATATTTTTTCTTTTTTATTTTACAACATGGAAGAGTTTGGTTTTATATCATAAAAAGGAAGATGCCGATAAGATCGAATGTAAATGATCACTATGCCTGAAACCCTATTATAATATAAACCAACGCCCAGGAATCTAGCCGGCTAGAACGCATTTGTAGTTTATTTAACAGTGAAATTGTATGTAGGTAAATGAAAACTGAAAAGATTTACCATGGTAGTTAGTGGTATCGAGCTAGCATATCGGTTTACAATAAGCGGTCTTCTGCACGTATAACCAAATATCTTAGTTAGAATGACACTTTAAAGTTAACACGAGCATGACCCGCGTCTATGAATCTACCTCTACAGTTAATTTTTGATTTTACCCTGACGTTTCGAACTCTTTATAAATCCAAAACAATTAACATGGATTTTGAGCTTTGCCTGTCGTTTAGTTTTATCAATTACTAGCTGACCCGGCGGACTTTGTGCCGCTTTGACAGGCTCATGACAACAAAATAAACAAATCGTTAAATAGTATCAAATAAACAAACTTACTTTTTTATAATAATTATCCTATGTCTTTGGTTATACTTTTGAGAGTGTAACCAAACAAACAAACAAAATCACTTTCGCATTTATAATATTAAGTTAGGACTGGAACATAATTATTAATTAAACAATAGTCACAGCAATATATATAAATACTAGCTGATCCGGCAGACTTCGTACCGCTTTGACAGTTTCCATGACAACAAAACAAACAAATAGTTTTGTATTGGAAAATTAAGTTGTCGTTTTTAGTATTTCATATATATTTTTTTAATAAAAATTATCCTATATCCTTCTTTATACCTTTGAGAATATGTGTACAAAGTTTCATGATGATCGGTTGAGTAGTTTCTACGTGAAAGCGTAACAAACATACTCACATTAACATTTATAATATTACTAAGGTTTAGGAATCTAGGGATTTAGTTATACGAACTTCTTGACCGTATGTCCAGTAACTTGCAACAGCTGAATTCAATCTCTGCAACTAAGACCAAGTAACCCTCACGTAACAAATTGGAAACGTCATTTAAAACAGTTAATTCCTTAGGAATGGAGTTACGGTACAATCTCACTCACAGTTAGAGCTTAACGAATGTTAGTGAGCCACAGATAACAATACAACAGACGTTAAATTATAATAAGACTCGTTGAATGTTATAAGTACTTTGTGATTTTTGTGATTTGTTACGCGCCTGGTCTGCGAGTGCTGAGGTTAAGCAACTTTCGTAAGAGCCGGTCATCGGATTGGTGACCAAAAAAGTTTCATCTCGAACTTCTCCGTTCTTCGGAAGGCACGTAAAGCCGTTGGTCCCTGCTGCATTAGCAATCGTAAACAACCACCAACCCGTGCTGGGCCTGCGTAGTGGTTTATGGCCCGTTCTCCCTATCCATCCATAGGGAAGGTTCCAACAGTGGGGACATAAAAATGAACTGATGATGATGATGTTCACTTCTCGATGACCTCCGTAGCTGAGTGGCTTGCACGCCGGACTTTGGGCGGCACTAACTCTGAGGTCCCGGATTCGATTCCCGGTTGAGTCTAAATCGAAAACGAACTTTTCGATAATGTGTCGCTTCAGGGTGGTTGTGGTACCGTCGCGTCGTTGTTTCTGATTTCCATAAAACGAGTGCTTTAGCTACTTACCTTGGGATCAGAACAATGTGTGTGATGTTGTTGATATTTATTTATTTACTAGAAAAAATCAACCAGTCCTAGGAAACTCGAGTTGGCACCGAACCCACGACCCTTGGATTACTGGTCAAAGTGTTTCTTTCCACTGTGAGGCCAACTTTACAGTGACTCCAAAGTGATCACAAAGTACTTAAAAAATTCAACGAGTCTTCTGGGGTCACAGTAGCTCAGCGGTCAGAGCATTTGACCGGTCATGGGGTATGTTCCAAAGAGTTCCAATCACTTTCGCAAAATAAAAAATAAAAAAATGATTCAACGTCACAACTACATTGTAATTTGTAACATACTGTATACTCGCCTTTGAGTGGGTGACCTAACCTACGGCTTATCAATTCGTTTGTGATCGCACGACGGGAAGCTCGGACACTGTCGGCAATGTTCGTCTGGGTTCGTGGCCCCCGGTGAGTGACGCCCCCGTGGTGGAGGCACCCGATTTTCAATTAAGTTATAACAACCGATTTTGTTGTAATAAAAGTCATTTGTACCAGATACAGGCAGCGACAAAATGTTTCTGATAGCTAGATGCTCGTGAGATATTATATGCCTAGTTGTTTTTCTGATTTTTCTGTGCTTACCGCCTTCAAGACAATACTGTACTTACCTACCAATTAAGTTTTTGCGTACGAAACGTGTAAAGACGATCTTAGTGTACGAATGAACCTTTCTGGTTTCTGTTGCACTAATAATTTGTAATATTGTAATAAGTTTTGTTTAATAAAGAAACTGCTTTGCTGCACGAACTGTTAGCCCGTGTGTCTCGCCCACCCGTCCGCTGGTATACAGTTGACTTATTACGCCAGTGCATTGTGCATTCCGGGCGTAAGGCACGCTAGAAATATTGTTCTGGTTCACATCTTCCATTGGAGTTAGGAGCATTCCGGCTTTTCCCACCGGCTTATATTTGGAAGGATTTTAACAAGGTAAACTCGTAAAATCACTTGGCGATTTGCGAGCGTTGGAGGTCGAAAATGCAATGTAATGTTCTACGTAGTTTTGTAGGATAACGATTTTATACCATATTTTGTAATTTTTTAAGGAAAAGGAAATTCATTGTCATCATCATCAGCTCATTTTATGTCCCCAATTGAGGATGGATAGGGAGAACGGGCCATAAACCACCACGCGGGCCCAGTGCGGATTGGCGTTGTTAACGACTGCTAATGCAGCCGGGACCAACGGCTTTACGTACCTTCCGAAGCACGGAGGAGCTCGAGATGATACATTTTTGGTTACCCATCCGATGACCGGCCTTTGCGAAAGTTGCTTAATCTCAGCACTCGTAGACCGGGCACGTTAACCACTGCGCCATCGAGCTCTTCTTAAGGGAAATTATACTTAAAGGAAATTAAAATCCTTAAAATCTTTCGACAATCGTTTGAACAGGTAAAATATTCTAGAATATGACAGTATGCTGAATTATTAAGAAAACAATACTTTAATCAGCGTTTACATTTTCATCACTCGCTGTGGATTCTTATCACCATCATCAGCTCATTTTATGCCCTTGCTGCCGGGGCACAACCTTTCCTATTATGGATTGAAATACCAGCCCACTGCCCAGGGGTGGTTGTTAACGGCCACTTAACCGGGATCAAATGCAAAAATTACATGCCTTCCGAAGCACGGAAAACTTAGAAGTTTTAAATTTTCGGTCACCCATCCGATGACCGGCCTTTTTGAAAGTTGCTTAACCTTAGCAATCGCAGACCGGGCGTGTTAACCACTGCGCCAAAAACAGTATCATCAACTATTAGAGCAGGTTAACTACTAGAAAGTATGTTAAAGTACTAAGAAAACGTCGATTTAAACGACAGTTTACATTCTCATTTCTCACTGTCGATTCATATTTGAATACAACTAGCGTCTGCACTCAACCTCTCCATTTTATTGGCGGTTTATGAAGTAAGTTTTTCCCGTCACATCGCGTCGGAGGCCGGGTTTATTGGAAAATCGGCGGCGCAAGGAAATCCAACCGCCAGCGCCATCGCGACGACGACAATTTAAAATGGAATAAGTGTCAAACAAACTGATTTGATTTGGTGAACACTTACGTACTAGTATAAAGAGTGCTTTTAGTTTGTTTGTTTTTTTATTTGAGATATTGTTTTAGAAGGATGTTCGGTAGGGTTAAATAACGAAAAACCTCAGATTTTCACAAGGTCACTTTTTATTAACTGCAAATATTTTGATTAAACATCTAATTATATCAGAGAAGTAAGGCCCTAGCATTAAAAAAAAATTCAGGCTAGTTTTTTTTTTTACTTTTCCTGACACAAAAATTGTAATATTTTTAAGAGCGGAGCTTCTCTGTCGGTTTTTTTTAATGAAACTAGGGGCACGTTTAAGCGGTGAAGGCATTGCGGCCTCTCTGTTTCGGCTCCTTTGAATTGAAACTACCGAAAGTGCTATATTTTTCTTTTTAATCGAAATGTCTTTTGGCGTTTTTCTTGAAAACTAGCGTATAAAAATTTAAGGTTTTTTCATAAAAATAGTTAATATATGTTGTTGAATTTATTCTTAAAATATTTGCAGTTGATAAAATGTGACCTTATATATTTATATATTTGAATTCTAGCAGCCCGCTCGCGACTTCGCCCACTTAAGGGAACACCCGTATCACATGATGGTATAAAAAAACTTAGAACCCTTTTCCAGCGCCACCTACCAGGTCTAGTTGTGAATCTTAACCATGACACACAGATAAAGTTTCATCAAAATCGGTCGAGCCGTTTAGCAAAGTGTGTATTACTGTGTATTTCACTGAACTACAGTAAAGAAGAATTATATATATTAAGATATTAATCTATCAAAACCGGTACGACTTGGCCTAAACGTCGGGCGCAAAAGGTATGCCTAACATATCAAGGAGTTTGCGTTTAACCAAGTAAATAATTATTTTTTTATCTATAGTGGGACACTAATGGTATCTAAGTAAGTAAATACCTATGACCTAGGGTTGTCACTTGGCAATTTTATTTTGTTACAAACAACTTTAATATCTCAGCCAAGTTGTACTTTTCAGGCATGTTTACAAATAATTTTCTGGGGCTCTATCTCCCATATTTGGGATTATACAGAAATTGCTAAACATCTTATAACACAATAACCTCCTCCTTTTTTGAAGTCGGTTTAAAAAGGCCTAAATGAACTCTATCGAATGGTAAAAAAAAGCTTACCTCAGTATAAGCGGCAACCGAACGAGTTTACTTTTAAAAACCACATGAAACTGTTCTCGCTGCTTGTTCGAAACGACGTGCTAATGCCAAAGCTCTGCAAATGCAGTGCTTTCAGTTTTATTTGAGTTTCCTTTAAAAGCTCTCCTTTGAAGGCTTAAAGAAATATGTAGACCGTTGGGTAACGTGTTTTAATCAGATATTTGCTAACCCACATACACGTTGCTTGAATTTTACTGTTTAGTTAAAGGTTACGTAAGAGACATAACACGATAATAAGTTACACCGTTAGACAAACATTCCCATCCACTCACAGATGCACGCACGCACCGACACACGCAAACATGCACGCACGAACGCACGCTCACACACACACGCACGCACGCATATCTTTATGGTGTTTCGATAGTTAGTGTTTAAGGGTTTCAGCAAAGTACGTTTTTATAATTTTTTCCCTTTAACTATCAACTTTTATAAAATGAGTTGAAAGCCAAGTAGTTCTTCGTTGTGGATACCCATACGTTACCAATCTAGGGAAGGCAAAGTAACGTGACATCAATAGCACAAAGTAAGGAGATTGCAAAAGGCAAGCTACATACAAACGCACTCGAGCTACGCACAAATAGACAACCTTCTCATGGACATGGCATCTCGCAACAGCTGCAATCGGACTGTTCCGAGATCAGAGTGCCCAGTGTGAGTTTTGTATCGATTTTAATCGAATGAATACGGATAGTAATCCGTATTCATTCGATTACGTTTACGTTTACGAAAATTAGTATGGCATTAAAGCAGCGCCTCCTGGCGACATACGAGAACAACCCAGCTACACACGACTTTAAAGTTTATACTGACACCCCCTAACAACCGTCAGGTTACAAAGTAGGTTTCAGACATCCTTGTGCAAGCACAAGGGACCATCTATGTCAGGTCATAACGCCAGATCAGGACGCGCCGAAGCGCATTCTTCATCGACTAGTGTCTCGAGCCAGTTGCCTCGTGGTCACGTATTATCCAGATAGGTTACCGGAGCTGTAAGCTCACTCACTTCTCGTTGCACTAAGAGCACAACTCGCATACGAGAACAGTTAAATATTTGTCATACATATTCTTGGTTTCGTTAAGCACAGTGTCTTAATCTCACCTGATGTTAAGTGATGAAAGGCCAACGATGGACGTGCACTTCACCCGGGATCCTCAACTAGAGAGACTCTGCCTATCTTATCTCTAGCAGCCGGAACACAACAATGCTACAAACATTGATGTTATGGCGACATATTTAGATAACATGGTGGTAGCTAGCCAGGCGGACAAACAAGCCCTACCACCAACCAAACCGAGTATACAAACATGTACCCCCCGCTGGGAATCGAACCCGGGACCTCTGGGTCCAAACCGGTGGTCTAAGCCACTAGACCACAGATGCGGTTAAATGTGTGAGTTGCTCGAGTGCGGTATGTACAGCTTACCCTCTGGGTCTCCTTATTCTGTGACAATAAGAAGGCACTGTCAGCATTCATTAAAACAATTAAGCCTGACTTAATGGTCAAAATTGAATGCAGTCGTTGAATAGGGTTCTTTTGGCTTACAGAGTAAAAGTAGATAGTGTTGATCAATTTGGCGAGTTGGATTGAGCCACGATAGCATAGTTGATAGTGCACCGGACTGCCGGGTCATGATAGTTATTATTAACATTATTGCTATGTTTTTTGTTGTGTGTGAGTATCCGATATTTCGGCACAGTTGCATGCGCCATGAACACGTTTGTACTGAAGTTACTGCGGGTGGTTGATTATGAGCAGACCAAACGATCTACTCTCTTCCTTAGTCGTTTTTTGCGCGCGATACTCGGTAATAACCCTGTTAATATTAACTATTCTAATGTAAGTGACCACAGAAGTCTTTAATCGCCGTGGTGGTCACCGGTGACCGACAAATAATACATTTTCTATTGTGTCTGGTTTTGCGGCAATAACAATGATAGTGTTAAAACATATTCTAAACGTATTTTTAAAGGTTTGATTTTCTAGGATCTTGACCGTTCGCTTGCTTCGATCAGCTGACGCTTGTACATGGGTAAGGCAAAAAACAATTTACAAGTCAAATCCTGCACATATGCCGTCTATTAAACTGACATCTTGGACACGGTCCCAGAAACATATTGGAAACGGCCGACAAGGCGGTTTTTCCCAGAAAATGATCTACCGATGCTAAGGGTTGGTTCGGGACCGCGAACATTACGAAGTCCTGTTCCAAGATTTATGTAAATTATTGCAACAGTTGTCGCATCTGGTGGGTTGTGAGATAATGCGATGGATTGGAACACTGCCCTATTGGATGCCACTGACCAGTGTGCTTAGAGCGATTTTATTCTACATTCAAACACTTTCACGAGAACGAATTTTTGTATTGCTGTCACTAGGAGACAAGCTTCAATGTCAATGTAATCGCATGGGGAATGAAACTAGGTCATCATCATCGCCATCATCATCATCATTAGCCTAGGAAAGTCGACTGCTAGACATATACCTCTACATAGGCCTCTCCAAGCGCGCCACTGAGAATGATCGGCGGGCACTTTCATTCAGCTGTTAAAAAGAAAACTAGCAATTTATGAATCATTAGTTTTTGCATAATTTTTCATACAATACTCCGTACTTCTGCTAACGATTTTCAAATCATATATTCGATAATTATTTGTGATGGGCTCATAGAAAGTATAAGTGTTATACAGGGTTATCTGAAAAATACTAATTATCCTTAAGTCTTTATTCGCCGTGGTGGTCACCGGTGACAGACAAATAATAAATTTTCTGTTGTGTCTGGTTTTGCGGCAGTCAAAGTGTGCCAATGAACCAGTTTTTCCGAGAATTTTTTAACATTCGGTGACTACCAGAAG
Organism: Eudonia mercurella; assembly: GCA_963082485.1. Lineage (NCBI taxonomy): Eukaryota > Metazoa > Arthropoda > Insecta > Lepidoptera > Crambidae > Eudonia > Eudonia mercurella. The sequence continues at coordinate 12,988,270 of OY720045.1, read as the reverse complement.
ACAAGAAATGTAAACCATTTTGTGACAAACCTAAATTTGCGAGCATAGCCGTGGTGAAAGCTAGCAGACAAAATAATTTAGGCCTCTTGTTACACTGCCTATTTCACCACAGATAAGTTGGGTCAAGCTAAAGCCTGTTTCAACGAGCCTTTATCGTTAGTTAATTCCTTACATTACTCTTTTTGAGTAAACAACCCTAAGCTGAGCACAAAATGTTTGTCCACTTTACCACGATTGAAAGACTATTTTTACATAGACTTTTTCTAGAGTGCAACAACCTATTGATTCTCAGGGTAACTCAGATCGATACGTTAGTTCTAAGAAAACAGTTGCGTATCGATTCAGTTCCCAATAAACCCAGGGAAACCTGACACACCAGTAGAGCGTTTCAAAAAAAGTTTTTCACTTCAGTAGCTGAAACATGTAGGTTTTGCTGCTTGAAGTCAGTGAGCAAAATGCGATTTTGCTCACTGAGTGAGACAAAGTAACTTTTTAATATTTTTTTTCAGAAAGCCGCGAATATCTTATTCATCCTTGGGTTAATCATACAATTCGAAACATTCACACTCTATCTCTTTCCCGCCATTAGAAAGAGAGAGAGAGACAAAGACCAGCCCTTTCGAAGTTCCAATTTTGAATTCGACCTCAAAGACAAACACGTTCGGAATCTCGTACAAACTAAAAAAAAATTGCAAAAAGATATGGTTTTTAATGTAATTTATTGAATGTTAAACTTATTAAAAGCAACTGCAAATAAAACTGATATTTAACCTGTAAATATTTATTTCTAGTTTCAATAATGTTACGTAATATTTTTTATCTCCTAAAGTGTTCTCGCTGCTGAAGTGAAAAGTTATGTGTGTTACACGAGAGCAAAGTTTTTTGCATCTCGTGCCTTTAAATCCCTCGCCACACTCAGGATTCAACTTTAGAATCACTCGCTACGCTCGTGATTCAATCTTTGAATCCTTCGCTTGCTCAGGATTCAAAATCAGCACTCGCAGCAAAAAACGACTTTGCTCTCTTGTTGCACAAATAACTATTGTTTGATATTTTTAACAAAAGTATAATTATGATAGTAGTAAGATTATATCATTGTATAAATAAATAAATAAATATTAATATTACGCTGCCAGTATCTTCGAAACCTTGACTAAAGGGACTCCTTTTAATTATTTATTTTAGTTATTTTATTATATTTTTTAAGGTTTTTAGTTTTAGGTTCATTGTGCTTTTAAATAATTCTGAATAAACATAAAAATATTATTTAATTTTAATATTAGACGACATTACATAATTTTTTCTGATCCCAATGTGTCTAAAGCACTCGTTTTATGGAAATCAGAAAGAAAAACAGTACTGCAACCACCCAGACCCCACACAATATCGAAAAGTTCATCTTCGACATGTACCCAACCGAGAATCGAACCCGGGACCTTAGGGTTAGCGTCGTCCGGCGTACAAGCCACTGGGCTAGGGAGGTCGTCAATTCATTATGTGCACAATTATAACGTACGATACGTTTATTAAATACCATGACATAATACTCGCCTCTGTGACTTGAGCCCCGGGTCATCGCCCAATCTCCCATTTTGAAGACCTATGCCCAGCTATGGAACGTTTATACATAACTAGCGACCCGCCCCGGCTTCGCACGGGTGCAATGCTGATACTAAATACACTACAGAAAAACTGTGAACGTTGTATATAAAAACATAGCGGCCCGCTCCGGCCGCAATTTTTAAATCTGTAATATCTTCGAAAATATTCACTTAAATCATACGGTGTAAAGGGCCATATAGATCTATATTAAATGAACAATGTATTCAAGGTATTTAATTGGTTAAGGATTAATGCTGTATTGGTTAAAATCGCTTCGAAAATTAGCCATTATATGTCGTAAAAAGTAAATGACAAAAAAAAGTTATTGTGGGTTATCCATAAGAGATAGACATATACCATCACGGACTTTTCTGTAGACCTTTTCAATGTGTACAATACTTAGTACATTATTTTGATAAAACTCGTAGGGTTCAGCCTGCGTTTGCAATGTAAGCGGAAAAAATGTAATTATTTACGACATCACATTAGAAACCTCAAAAATAACAGTACTTCTCCACTATTTAATGGATGTTATTATATATATAAACCTTCCTCTTGAATCACTCTATCTATTAAAAAAAACCGCATCATAATCCGTTGCGTAGTTTCAAAGATTTAAGCACACAAAGGGACATAGGGACAGAGAAAGCGACTTTGTTTTATACTATGTAGTGATATAATGTAACGCAGTTTTAACTATGACACAGATCCCACGTGGCCGACATTTTGACCGAAACGTCGGGAACTTAATAAAAAGCTAAGCCGAGGACTTTTCAGTGTTCGTTAAATCCCGTTAAAGATTTTATGAATTATGGAACAATAAAGTTTAAAAGTACTTACTAGTTATATGTATCGTAGGCACACCTTTTTATACCCGAAGTTGACACAGTCCGTGACCACGGCCGGTGCATTTCGGTCGAAACGTCGAGTAAAAAAGGTATGCCTATAATACCTTTAAAGTTAACGTTAAATAATTGTTTTAATACAGAACGTGTAGACGTGTATGATGATACTGATATTGATAATTTAAAAGAGAAGATAATGTTGCTAATGTATGGAGCTCGAGATATCCAAACCATGATTCCGAATGGAGCTTCACAATTTCACATCACAGTGCTTATGCATGCGGTTAACAATTAACAAACATGGCGTCACAGCCAGTTGATTGCGAAATGCACCCAATTTGCATTTAATACTCATTGAAATTGGAGCTCTTTGGGAAATGATATTGCGGTCTATTTTCCTATGCAGATTATTTGGAGCTTTGAGCTATTTGCGTATTGGTTCTCAAATGCGACGCTACGGACTATGTTATCGATGATTGATTTTTAAATAATTAGTCTTAAGAATAGTTTTTATTAAAAAAAAATTATAAATAAATACGAATAAAAAAAATGGAATTCTGTAATTTTTTGTATTAATTAATGCATTAATATAATTAGAGAATAACTAGTCATAAGCAACACCGCATTTGAATCAAATATTGCTTTGTGTTTCTTGTAAATCTTATCTTATAAATAAATAAATAAATAAATGTTTCCCACACTTACACCAATTATCTAGCCCCAAGAAAAGCTTCCTTAAGAAACTCGTTATATGGTTAACTAGACAACGGATAAACATACTTAATATACATAAATACATACTTATTATACATAGAAAACACCCAGACCCGAAACAATATAGAAAAACAGGTATTTCTAAATTGATCCGACCGGGGATCGAACCCGGGACCTCAGAGATGGCGACACCATGAAATCCGGTGTGCAAGCCACTCGACCAAGGAGGTCGTCACCTCAATCAATTAATAATAAAAGTGTGCCTATAAAAAGTATAAAATATTTATTTATGAGACTAATCTTATAGAGAAACCGCGTAACAAAGTAATTTGTTAATAAATTAACTTTCATTGTAGAGAAATCGAAAAATATGGTATTGAGTGCGCTTCTGTGCTAAAACACATTTTTTAACTCTCAAAAAAGTAGGTATCTTTACAATTTCTTGTTATCTCTTAACGTAAATAATAAAATATCTATATATTTTTTATACGAATGAATAGTTTCATGTAATGTTTTCTCTGCACCACCCTATGGTTGACTGGTAGAGAATGCCTCAGGCATTAAGTCCGCCATGTAATAGTTGTGTTGCAAAAGTTTAAATAAAAATAAAAAAAAAATAGTTCGATGCTCAATAAGATAATGAGCAAACTAAGCTGTCGATCACTAATTCGATTGACTCGTGACTCATCCGCATTTCCATTTCATGTGTTGAGAGTTTACGAGATTGGATGATTACGGTAACCTATCTTACTTTCGAAACTTTTTTGTTCGAATTTCAAAACTTCGAAAACGGTTTACGGCGAATCGAACAATAAATACTTTATATTGCCAAAAAAAGTACATTTAAAGTGTACGTTACACAAACAAGGTTAAATTAATATTGGTAAATCGTCAATATTTACTTGCATCACGGAATTTTGTGAGTAAGACGAACATCAATAGAACCGTGCGTCAGTAGGATAGCGGAGAGGTAAGTCCCATCTTTCGTCCCAGGCACCGTAACTATTATTAATAGAATCCCACTTTACGTTTGTTACTTTTTACTCAAGTTTAGCCATGGCATAGTTTTTTTTACTATAGAAGGCCGACCACCTATATACTATTAAAAAAAGAACAAAAGGGTTAAACATTTCTTTTTCATATTGATCTATTCTTTATTCTACACATGACAACATTTGAATTCTTTAAAAAAATTTAATATTTTCAAAACCCCGGAGGCATATCCATACTAATATATACGTGCCAGTTCATTGACCCCAAATTAATCTACCTACTCCGATCACTGTTTATAAATAGGAAACGTTTTTCTGGAAACTAAATCATCTAACATGTATATGTATCAAAGGTTGAGTAAGATTTCAAAACGTATAGAATTAAAAAAAAATATTTGAAAATCGGATTATCAGCAATATGTCAATCGTGTTTTCGGTAAAATATGGAAAACAAAAATGTGGCCAAACGTTTTCGGGATAATGAAATTCGTACTAAAAAAATCGGATTTAAAATAGGTAACCGAATATTATATACCAAAATCTGAAAATTTCCTTACTTTCAATTATTTATGATTGAATTCTAATTATATTTAATGAAAGTTATTTATGTTTTTTGGAGTGACATTTGAGTGGCTTTTTGGCCATGCATAATACATTACAGCTTACAGCTATACTAGATTGAGGTGAGAAACTTGTGTAAGAATATTGATTTCAAAAGTTTACGCGAACACTACACATTTTCAAGAGAAAATACAATAAAATTTGTGTTTAAAATGAACGCGAGTAGATCCGTAAAAGTTGTTTTATGTAAATGTATATGTTGTCGGCATTGAATGTCCTCTGGCTTACAGAGTATGAGTAGATAGTGTTAATTAATCTCGGAGAGTTGGATTGAGCCACGATAGCATAGAATTGGTAGTGCACCGTACCGGGCATATCATGGGATGCGGGTTCGAATTCTGCCCGTGGAATTTTTTCAACACCTTGTCTTTTTTCAAATTATGTAAATGTATAACTTTGCCTAACAGGGTGCCAAGTGCGTTTACGTAAACGAGATTTGTATGGCAAAATGTTAACTCTTCTCGTATGCCGCCAGGCGGCGCTGCTTCAATGTCATACTAGTTTTCGTTTTCGTAAACGTATTCGATTGAATACGGATAGTAAACAAAACTCACACTATGCACCCAGGTATATTTTTTAATTTATTATAATATGTTAAAGTTCTATTTCATTAATTTTGTTTGATACTTATTCAATTTAAAAAAAATCTCCTCCGCTTCAACTGTCACCCTATCCACACCCCAAAGGCTAGGACCCCGACGCGGGCGGGTCGCCCGTGTCCACATGAGCCCCGAGCGTCGCGTCGCATGAACGGCGCGCACAGTCGTGTCCTCGATCCATGCGTTGCAAGATTAGCATAAATGCACGCTAGAACAGATATTCATGTGCTCGTTAACTAAGATAGTGTGGATGTTATCGTTAGATCGGTTAGTTCGAACCATTTGGAATACGAATTGATGGTAGACAGGTATACAAGAGAGAACGAGCATCTGATACAGTTCAAAGTATTAGCAAGCTGAAGTGGCGATGAGCTTTTTTATTGAAAAAGAATAGCTGTGCCGTAGATCGTCTTTATAGCGTAACCGAACTTTTAGGGGAGTCAAGAAAATAAAGGTTCCCAAAGGTTCTAATTAGTTCTCTCTGCGATGTTTCCATCCATAGGGAAGACTCGTGCTCAGTGGGGACATAAAATGATCTGGTGATGACGTGATGAAACGCAAGTAGATTTCAGTCTCCCACCTCGCTCACTACAGACGCTAAGGACGCAGCCTTACAGTTACATGCGGAGTTTAATCCTCCTGAATTTAAAATCAATGGCCCAACGCCCTCACTCCAACCAACGGTGATTAGGCTTGACCGCAATGTGACTGGCCGCTGTGACATCGATCTACCACAGTCGTTGCAAGATTAAATGCAAATGGGGCACAATCAGGGCCCTGTGACTGGCTTGTTTATTGAATAGAGCCAGTGTTTCATAAGTTCTATTACGCACAATGCAAATAAAGTAAAGAAAATATTACATTTTTAGCAAAATGTTTTTTGGATTTTTTTGATGCATAGCCCGGGTTTGTGATCATCAACCCGCATTTGGCAAGCATGGTGATTAAGCCAATACCCATCAATTGTAGTGATGACTTGATTTCAATGATGGAGGCTTTTGCCCAGCAGTGAGACAGTTATAGGATATTTACTACCACTGTTTGGCAAAAGCGTCCAACTTTAAAATCAAGGGTGATTAGATTAACTAAATAATGTAATGTCAAGGACAGTCCGCTGTGTGCCTGCGGTACGAATAAGAGTGAAGACGCGCCACACCTGTTATTCGACTGTCCAATCAATGACAGATTGAGGCACGATCTAGACCACAAATTGGATCAAAATGTTACTGCAGAAAATGTAAGCTCAGTTTTAGAAAATAAATGTTTTAATAGATATTTACATTTGGTAACCCATCCCGCGACCCGCACTGCGTCAGTTGCTCAACTTACACGAGCGCAACTTGAACCCTAGCCGTTGCTTGAACAAGCTCCAGGGTTGTTTAGCTTTCGCAAATTGCAACCTAAGCCGTAATACCACATAGCGCCTCATATCCTTTTTAGATATAGTATCGATGTTTTGTTTTCTCTCGAGTAGTCCTAAGTCAACATTACATTGTTTAAGCTTCCCAAAGGGTTCACTGTTGTACAACCGAAATATATTGAGCCAATTTTCATTTACCCAAAAAACCAATTGCCACTTTTCATTTGGTTGTAAATAGAAAACAACTAATAGAGCAAGATCACAAGGCGCAAATTATAGTAGTTATACTGGCGTAAGTTACCGCCCACGGAAAGTGTCTGTCAGTATTAATTTTTAACAATATCCCTTTGAGCGTCGATTGATCACCAGGTGGCCGATAACAATTAAAATTCTATTTTGTCTGGTATTCACGCGTTCGAGCTCATATTCTCTAAAACATACATGAAAATCAGCACTGAGACTGAGAGAAGTGAGTAATGTGTTTGCGTACTTATAAACACCACTTATTACACTATGTACCTGTGAATTTGTCGTTGACCTAAGCAAGCAAGTATGCATACACTCAAAGTACATACTAACACTACTTAATTTCTGCGGCGCTAAGGTTTCGGTCTTTAAGGGTCATTTTACATATCAGTATCACATACTAAATTATTTTTTTTAATTAGTCAATTGTAAAATGATGTTGATGATGATGAAGCTTTCTATGATTAAGCGAAATCTCTGTAGTCTACTAAAGCATATAAATGACACACGCAAGACAAAAACATTCTGCCTTTTTGACATTCTGGCTTTATTATTGGCCTCTATCTTTAATATTAATGTAAAATATTGACTAACTTACACAGTTGCATATACAGAAGCACATGTTTAACAACCCCACACGCATAAAATAAAAATTATTAACTTTCTGCGAAATTAAAGTATTTTTTATAAAAATGAGATCACGGAAAATGTTACATGGGCCAGGACCAGTTCGGAAAATTGTTGTACGCCAAAATGAATTCGATGAAAGATCCTTCGGACAAACAACAGTACGGGCTTCATGTTAGTTAGTCCCTTAGATATAGAGTTACAGATTCTCCGCAGTTTGCTCAGTCGGCGTATGTTGGGACAACCATTTTTATTTGCATACTTAATCCGATACCGATCAAACGTATATCAATAGTTACATGGGTATCAACCCATGTAACTATTGATAGACATTACACAATATCAATTGTGTAACCAATAAATAGAATTTCGTTAACAACATTGATTTGACCGAAAGCGTTACTGATTGTGTGTAAGAGATTTTGGATGCCAATTTTACCGTCTTAATTAAAACCGACGTCATGATTCCTTAAAAAAAATCCTTTATTTTCTTTTTTTAAATTTTGCTACTTTTTATTCTATGGCACACTGTTTGTGGGTCGGCAAGGAGAGGCTGACGATGGCTAGCAAGGCATCCTGCTCCACTTTGCTTCTACTTAACATCATGTGGAGTAGAGTCATTTGCCTAATCTTATATAAAACTAGCTGACCTGGCGGACTTCATGCTGCATTTCTTTTTGTTTTTTTTTTTTTTTTTTTTTTTTAATACTATAGCTTATGTTACTTAGCGCTAATGTAGCATTCTAATGGTGAAAGAATTTTTTAATTCGGTCCAGTAGTTTTTGAGTTTATTCGTTACAAACATACATACATACAAAAATACAAAGGTTTCCTCTTTATAATATTAGTATAGTCTAGCTGACCCGGCGGACTTCGTACCGCTTTGACAGTTTCCATAATTGATTTAAATATTTCTCAATAATTTCCATGCCAACAAAACAAACAAATCATTTTGTATTGGAAAATTAAATTGTCGTTTTTAGTATTTTATATATTTAATTATATATTTTTCATATAGATTATGTTACTCAGCGCTAATGTAGCATTCTATTGGTAAAAGATTTTTTTAAATCGGTCCAGTAGTTTTTGAATTTATTCGTTGCAAACATACATACGTGCATACATACATACATACATAAAAAATACAAAGGTTTCCTCTTTATAATATTAGTTTATAGAAAAAATACTTTCAGTGTCTCATCTATATTTGTTTTGTACAATAAGATACAAACATGATTGGTGTTTACAAAAATATTTCGCACAACGATAGAATTTTAAAAAGACAAGTAGATAATATAACTATAAAATTTGGCACAACTATAAAAAATTACAAAGAACCAGTTACAATAATTCCTATTTCCCTCAATGGCCTATTTAGATTTTTCACCGAGTTTATATTTTTTATTTAAAAACATCGTCGTCTTACCCTCTATACAACAGTGAACACAGTTAATTCGGCAATAATTTAAACAGACAATACAACACAAAGCGCTCCGAATTGATAAACGTAAATTAAAATGTATAAATTGTACATTAAAAAGAAGGAGATAGACATCGCGTTGACAATTCAGTGGGTAATTAATCTTCCCTTATTGATTAAGGTCGGAGATTGATCAACGTCATTCCACTAGTATTAAGGACATTGTGTTACAGAAGGTTATGTCTGGAAAATATTATTATCCCTTTTGCACATTTTTAACGGGGAATGACCTAACATTAATTAGTTTAGAAGAGGAAAGAAGAAAAAGAAGAAAATACATTTATTAACAACACACACATACATAATACAAAAAAATTAGGCAGACATATACATACATACATACATACGAAGCGTTTTGCGTCCACGTTTTTCTTGCGTACCGCAAAGCTGTGGAACTCCTTGCCTCAGTCTGTGTTTCCCATCAAATATAACATTAAGGTCTTCAAATCGCGAGTGAATCGGTACCTTCTAGGCAAGCATGCTACTTATCACTTACCATCAGGTGAGATAGTGGCCAAATGCAAGCTTATCTATCTATAAAAAAAAAAAATGACACATAGAAAAAATAAGATAAAACAAAAAGAGTAGGTAATAAAAAAAGAAAACAGAGTGTGAGTGAAGGTAATGGCGTGGCGGGGCTTATATTCTATAAGAGACGGCTCTTATAGAATATAAGTATGTACACTGATGGTGTATTCTTAAATACATACATACATGTCACGTCGTCTCCCAATAAGGGATAGACAGAGCATCAAAACCATCAATTTAGAGTAACTCGCCGTTAGTGTCCTCGCCGTTAGTGTCGTAGCTGGGTAACCAAAGGCTCTAGGGCAAAAAATAAACTAGGGCCCCAACTAAACTATTTAAAATCGTTTGTTCCGTATTCGTCGTGTTCCGAATTCGACGTACTCCAGATTTGTCGTAATTCAGATTTGTCGTACTCCCGATTGTACGAATACTTTCATACAAGTGTGGTAGAAGTGTCTGTGTCATGCATGTACTGAAGAATAGCGTTTGGTTTCTCAAGTAAAAATATTATTTTTCAAGTAATAGTTAAACGAAAAAAAAAACAATTAAAAATGAGAAAAAGTTTGCTATAAAAAGTTTTTTGTTGCAATAAAGTTTTAATTTACTTAATGGATTCGTTTTATAGACCGTTTATTATGTTTATTTCCACGGTTGCCCGTGTGCGACAACATAAATACTTAATGACTTATTAAAAGTGAGCGTATAATATCGTTTTAAAAATCAGTCTACTCATTTAAATGAAACAACTTTTACGGATCTACTCGCGTTTATTTTACACATTACTTTTTAATGTTTATCCTGACGTTTCGAACCCTTTGCAGGGTCCGTGGTCACAGGGAGCCTGAGGTGTTGGTCGTCTCATAATTAGTTAGTAGCTTGTATACCCTCATTTAGATTTAATCAGGTGCGTTCCGTTTTACGCAGAAAGAGCTTACAGTATCTTTAGGTCTGGCAGTATGGTGTTGCTGCTGGGATTTAATATCCGTAAAAGTTGTTTCATTTAAATGTGTAGTGTTCGCGTAAACTTTAGAAAACAATATAAGTAAATCAGTCTACTATAAATACCAACGCTTCGCGACGTGCAATATAAGGCTGGTTTCACAGTCGCGCCGTCGAGCGGCGCCGTCAAGACGCGCGCGCTTGACAGAGTACGAGGGACCCCCTGATCTTGGGGGCCCCGGGGCACTGCGCCGTCTAGCCCTCCGGTAGCTACGGCACGACACGCCACATTTAGCATAATCAAATTAGGGTTCCGAGATGGAATAGACAACATCAGTGATGGGTTGCTAGCCGACCGCCTGATGTGTGAGCATCTTGGAATCCTTGTCACTTAGACGGCTTTTACGACAAGCGCGGGAAGTGAGGCAGCTGTATCAACTCACGTCCCACACCAGCATGATATCTTAAAATAAATAAATTTATATACTCTTCAGCTAACTTCATCTTATCTGTCACTGATAAAAGATCTTGCCCTTAAATTTTTATTGCATTTTACCAACTCTGTGACCTAGTGAGCTGATCAGTGTCAGTCTTAGAGGTCGCCTTAACATCAATGTTCTTATCTTATCTTATACTAGCTGTGCACCGCGGTTTCACCCGCGTTAATTAGCGCACGCAATGAAAGCTCTCAAAAAAAATATTTTCCCGTTTTTGCAACAATTTTCAATGCTGCTCCACTCCTATTAGTCATAGCGTGATATAATATAGCCTATAGCCTTCCTCAATAAATGGACTATTCAACACAAAAATATTTTTTCAAGCTGAACCAGTAATTCCTGAGATTAGCGCGTTCAACCAAACAAACAAACTCTCCAGCTTTATAATATTAAGTATAGATAAGACAAGATAACATCAATGTTACTAACATTGTTGGTAGTTCTTCAACTAAGGATTCTGAGTGAAGTTCGCTTCCACCTTTGGCTTTATCATCATTTTACATCAGCTGAGTTCATCAATGTTCATTATTATTTATTGAGAAAATGGCGAACAAAAAAAAACATATGCTGAGATAAAGGCACACAATTTATGAACGCTGTAAGTACAACTTACTGTGTTTGTGATTGTGATATTTGAGGTGCTGACATTACGTTCTATTTTCTTGAAACTGTTCACATGTTCTTTACTGCGTTCATAAATTGCGCGGTAGATTACAGTTTCCAGTAAATAAATCGTATATTATCTCATCAATGCATCTCAAAATATATATGTAACTTTAATATGAGTCTAACTAACATGTCAGGCACTGTCACAAACACATGAGAGAAGTTGATGTCACATAAAGGAATTAGCAAATCAAATTGAGCTATTCGACTTCCCATCACGGCTTAGCACTTTGACCACTAACACGCCGTGATAAGACTCAAATTCCAATCGCAAATTGAACAGTTCTCGAGTCTCCAAAATCTGAATATCAAACTATCTGAGCCGTACTTTGAATGTTTGTTTGTAACTGTGTGAAGGGTTTGCTTGTCGAAATATTTCGGTAGTTATCAACGGATAAGTTTTTACATGACGACCTTGTTGGTAAAGCGGCTAGCGTTTTGGTCGAGATCATGCGTGTTAAGCTACTTTTGAAATGTCGGGTTTTCAGATGGGTGATCGAAATAAATCTATAAAAAAAAAACATCTTAACTGGCATGAGCGAAAAAATTACTTTTTTTTATTTGCGCGTTTATTGAAATACCAAAATGTTTTTTTACATAAACTAGCCTGTCGTCTTATGCCCTTAACCCTTCACAAAGCGTAGTCTAACATTCCATTATCTTAGGTACATTCAAAAGCTGATCGGTGCATAAATAATAAGCAGTCGGTCTCCAATTCCTCACGACCCAGTCAAATATTAATCCTGGATTACGTGGATATAGTCACTGCGTCAGCTCTGTGGGCACGCTGCGTAATTAGTTCATATGAATTGGTAATGTGCAGAGGAAAATGACGCACTACCACTTAAATAATGTTGTAACTTAAAATTTAACCGCCTCTGTGGTCTAGTAAGACCACCGGTTTAGACCCAGAGGTCCCGGGTTCGATTCCCAGCGGAGGGTACATCTTTGTATACTCGGTTTGGTTGGAGGTAGTAAATAAATAATAATAAACAACTTTCCTACACTCACACCAATTATCTAGCCCAAGAGAAGCTTCGTTATGAAACTGTGGATTAAAGGAGATAATTACATCGTGTGTGTCATCCCAGCAGCGCCACACGTTTGGATTTTGAAATAGATTATTTATTGAGTCATATAATGAATAATAATGATTTTTATAATAATAGTAACATACCTATGTACACACTCTATAAATACAAATTTGATATTTTTAAATGAATTAATTGTACTTATTATAAACTTTGCATGTCTACATGGCAGAATATGTGAAACTATATAAATATGACCAACTTCTTGTAACACCAACCATATTCTTAGCAAATAAAATATTCTATTCTAAACTTGTTAAATGGTTACTAGACAACGGATAAACATACTTAAAATACTTAAATACATACTTATTATACATAGAAAACACCCAGACCCGAGACAATTTTAGAAAAACAATAATTTCTATATTGACCTGACTGGGGATCGAACCTGGGACTTCAGAGATGGCGACACCATGAAAACCGGTGTGCAAGCCACTCGACCAAGAAGGTCGTCATAGACGTAGGACTTGTTTGTCCGCCTGGCTAGCTACCACCATCTTCTCCGATCCGATCCGAACCCTTCGGAGAATCTAGTAGGGCACGGGGACGCGCACTAGTGCGCGATGCCGTTCCCTCTAGAAAACCTCCGAAGGTGATTCGTTTCACACGGCTTAAGGGACCCTTTACGTTCCTCGCCGCCCCCAAAAAAGCCCGGTGAAGCTGATAATGCCGTCTGAGACAATAAGCAAACTCTCTCCAAAAAAAAAAAAACCACCATCTTATCAAATATGTCGCCATAACATCAATTTTTGATAACAATTATAATTATATCTGACGGGTTAGCACAGTGCCTTCATCTTACCTCTTGTTAAGCGTTGATTAGGCTGATAGTGGAAGCGCACTTCACCCGGAACTCTTAACTGTCTGTGTCAACCACCGGTGTCAGACCCAGAGGTCCTGGGTTCGATTCCCAGCGGAAGACATGTTTGTGAACTCGGTTAGGTTGGTGGTAGGGATTGTTTGTCCACCTGGGTAGCTACCACCATAATTATCTAAATTTGTCGCCATAACGTCAATGTTTGTAGCATTGTTGTGTTCCGGTACCCCTGCGTGGTGCCGGGGATAAAGAATTGCACCACCCCATATCTTCCCGAGGGTGTCGTAAAGGCCGACTTAAGCTTACTATGAACCTTAAGTCTTATCAATAAAGATTAAATTAAGGTTGCAAAATATTTGTGCTTAATATTAACTGTCATCGCTACAAACTTTTTCAAGCGCTTATCGAGAATCTAATACATAATTGAACGAAGCCCGTAAAAATAAAAAAAACCGGCCAAGTGCGAGTCGGACTCGCGCACGAAGGGTTCCGTACTTTATGACGTATTAAAAAAAACTACTTACTAGGTCTCGTTTAAACTAATTTTCGGTGGAAGTTTGCATGGTAATGTAGTACCTACATACATCATATATTTTTTTTAGTTTTATCATTCTCTTATTTAAGAAGTTACAGGGGAGGGGACACACTATTCAGTTTAGAAAAAAAATATATTAGAAACCTTAATATCATTTTTGAAGACCTATCCATAGTACACGTATTATAGTATTATGGGTTTGATGAAAAAAAATTTTTTGAGTTTCAGTTCTAAGTATGGGGAACCCCCAAAATTTATTGTTTTTTTTTTCTATTTTTGTGTGAAAATCTTAACGCGGTTCACAGAATACATCTACCTACCAAGTTTCAACAGTATAGTTCTTATAGTTTAGGAAAAAAGTGACTGTGACAAACGGACGGACAGACAGACAGACAGACAGACATGACGAATCCATAAGGGTTCCGTTTTTCGCCATTTGGCTACGGAACCCTAAAAAGGATCTTACTCACATCCAGCTCTTGCCAGCCACCTTGCGAGGGTCGTCGCTCCTCTCTGCGGGTCTCCTGCAGTACGTTTGCCGATACGCAGTCTCCATTACATTATCATCGTCATCATAATTATAAAACGAGAAGTCCTTAATAAAAGAGGATAAAGCACAGCCCAAACTGGGAAATATAGAACGCTGAAATTTTAATGCAGGTCTTAGGCATGATAAAGTACGGGATTTTTGGGAAATTTCCCGGGATCGCGGGATTTGTATGTTTGTTTACCCGGACAAAGTCACGGCCGGTCGCTAGCGTCCATTATAATTGTGTAAAAGAGAAAAGCGACCTTATTTCTATACCTATTTATACATTTTTACCCTTTCCATGTCATGGATAGTACATAGCTACTCGTATATACCTTGGTATATTAGGTACTGTAGCAAATAAATAAAATGCCTTTGTCCGATCTTACGCGATACTGATAACCGGTTGCCGGAATGTTCGGATAAGGATCGAGGGACAAGAAATATTCTTGTTAACATTTCTTAGGAAAAAAATGCTTTTGGGTTAATATAAAGTGAAGGAGTTTTGTTACGAAAATAAATATGTAGCAGCAGAAAACGTTTAAGACCCTTCTTACCCCGCTACTCAAAACCAGTTACAAATTGTTATTACCAGTGAGTATCTAAAATGTTACATATTTCAATTAACCCGACAAAAAGAAACATTACTTAACTTAACTTGAAAAAAAATCAGAAAAATTATTAGGAAATTAAAACTTAAGACCTATAAATAAAAGATGTCCTCCAACTGTGGGCTCATGGGAACGGTCCCAAAAATGGCAACCTGGCAACATTACCTCTTTGAATAGCCAAGCTAATACGTTGGCAGAGATAGCTGCCAGCCTTCTTGTCACCGGAGGCCTCAATAAGGCGAGCACTTAGCTCTTTAACAAGCTGCTTTGCCTCAGGCCCCCATGGAGCCATTGTTTCCACCGCAAACGGAACAAATAAATAATTTTGACCTAGGTTTGCGTATTGGTGCCGTTTGAGATTTTCAGCGCTTACTTTAAGTACCTAAATAAAATGTTTATTGCCTCTTGTTACATAAAAATATAGATAAAGACAAAAAATAAACAAGATAATGCTCTAAAAAATTTCTTATTTACAGTAAATAATTAAACCAACAACCATTACGGTAAAATACATGGATTTAACACATTCCTTCAAATGCTTTGTTTTCTTAGATTCTAGCAATAAAAATAATTGTATTGTTTATATGTATATATAGGTACTATTAGACCTACCTATGATTTTGTCAGCGTTTAGTTTTTTATTATTAAGACGAAGGGCAAGCTGCTGCTAATGGATTTAATTTGACAACTGCTAAACTGGATTTTTTTTTCAAACATTGCGGACCATCCGACACTAGGCAAACATCTATTATTTAATAACTGTGCACTACTTTTAGGTTTGTTTTTGTAATTATTCGTTAACACCAACAGTGGCCATTGTTTGTGAATAAATGCGATAGCCCGTTTTGTGAATGAACCACGCAACAAAAAGTAGTGCACAATTATTAAATAAATACCTACTATGGATGCTTGCCTGTTGTCGGACGGTACGCAATGTTTAAAAAAATATCCGGTCCGTTAGTAATTGTCAAATTATCAATTGGTGGCGCCAGTGTGCCTTACCCTTCACCTTAACGCATTTCAAAACAAATTAAATCAAATTATTTACCCATTTCACTGAAAACAGAGTAGATACAATAATTGTAGTTTATATTATAGTTCGTCTATTTTACCATATTTTTTTTGGAGAGAAATTGCTGATTGCCTCATACGGCATTTTCAGCTTCACCGAACTTGTTTGGAGGTGGCGAAAAACTTAAAGAGTTCCTCAAGCCGTGTGAAACAAATCTCCTACAGGGGTTTTCTAGAGGGAACGGCATCACGCACTAGTGCGCGTCCCCGTGCCCTACTAGATTCTCCGAAGGGTTCGGATCGGGTCGGAACTATTTTACTAACGCTGGGCATGTAAATGTGGATTACGTCATTAATTGAGTTAATACATTAATGCAATTATATGCCAATCATTACTATAATAGAATAAAATTTATATTATATCAACTTTACAATTTAGATATTCCATAACTGAATAGAAACATTTCATTTTAAGCCATTTATTTAGTTAAATATGACAAAAAACGTAATTGTAAGATCGCTATAGAGTTACCTCAGTAACAAACGCATCGTAAACCAGTTACCCATAAATAAAGGTGCTATAAATATATCTTATCACCGCCAATCGTTTATGTCCAGAAAAAAAAAAATAGCAACATATCTTTGTCCATTAATACCATTTTTCGACAAAACGAGGTGATACATCTCAATGATTGATGTATGATATCGCAACTGTGCGATGTGTATGAGAAAATGTCCTTTCAATAGATGAATCCGGTGTTATAACACAGGTCGTTATTATGATTTATTTAGAAAAATGATCAGAGTTTTTCACTAAAATATTTTTTGGGTTATTTATCCGTAGATAGATAGTTTCTTTCACACTTTTCAATAAACCTAACAACGTTAAAAGTAAAGTTAATAGCTTACAACTGTCCCACTGCTGGGCAAAGGCCTCGATCATTGAAATCAATTCATCACTACAATTGATGGGTATTGGCTTAATCACCACGCTTGCCAAATGAGGGTTGGTAATCATAAACCCAGACTATGCATCAAAAAAATCCGAAAAGACACTTTGCCCTGGGAATTGAATCCGGATCCTTCGAGTATCGTCGGGCCGAACGCTATCTCGGCCACCGAGGCGTTATTTAATTAAGGGGGTGCAGCGCGGACGCAAAACTGCGAGTTTCAAGTTTCTTTATGATAGTGAGCGAGCGGGCGGCGCCTGGCAATGGTATGACAACGGCGCACGACTATGAATACGCACGCACATTAATATCTGTACAGAGTAGGCTGGTGAATTAATTAGAGCAATGTTTACTTTCGTAAAATCATAGGCGTTTGGGTAAAAAATAATAAAAGTCTTAATATTTTCATATTCATATTTTTTAATTGAAAAATAAGACAACAGTGGCCTGCGGAACATCAATACAAACATTTTGATGTCGGATCATTGTTTCATTTGTGCTATATTTACAAAGTTTCTGAAGAAATAAGTTTTTAGGTGCCATTTTTTTACGTATTGTTTATGCAGTTTCTGGGTATTTGTTTCAAAATCCAAGACAACCATGCCCTTGTGAAAGGGTCAAGCTAACCTACACTAGTCCTTTTAATGTATATGACCTATTCAGCGCCTAGCACCAGTGACTTAAAAACACGTAAATTTTCGAAATTCCGCGCGGCACCCCCTTAACCACAATTATAAACGTTATTTAACAACTTTATTAATGTTCAAATAATTTTTAACGCAAATTTTGTTACAAAAAAGTCAAAGTAAAAAGTGTTGAATAAATTCGGCGGGCTGGTTAGAACCACGATAACTCAATTGGAAGAGCACCTGACCCGGTATGTCAGAAGGGTGCAGGTTTAAATCCTGCTCGTGGAAATTTTTTCAACATAATTTTGTAACAAGACAAATTACAGTTACAAAGTTATACAATAAAGTAGTGGTTGCTATCTAGATCGTAATTCAAAACTTAATTCAGAACGAGCTGGATGTTAACATAATTTAAAGTTCATCATCATCATCATCATCAGCTCATTTTATGTCCCCACCGCTAAGGCACGAGCCTCCAGAAACACAACAACAACGAGTGCCATTGTTTCACGCCGATATTCTGTCAGAGGGTGGTGTTACGCCGGGCGAGCCGGCCCATTTCGTGCTGCAACGCAGCGTGACTCTACCACTCAGTGTCACTCATTTAGCACCACCCAGGGGTCACGTGTAGGGTCTCAAGGGTAAACCTACGAACGCGAGTAACAAACTCTCCTTATTTTGTGGTCCCGAGCAGTTCCGTGATCCGTGTCCGTGATATCTATGTGTGCATTGCTCGAGCACGGTATTTATTAAGCTCACTTCCTGGGTCTTCTTGTTTTGTGTCAAAGGGTTCAAACTTCCCTGTGTTTACAATGTTACCCTCTTGCAAACTTCACTAAATGCAGGCGAAACGTTGCATTCAACTTTGGGCTTAAACAATTTCGAGTTTGTTGTTTCCTTACAAAATATTTGCTAACTATGTTTCTGAGGATACTGAGGATTAAGCAAGGAATATTTAGCAGGAACCAAGTTGTTCAGTTACCTACTTAATTAAGCTCATTAGAATACTACCTTTGTGTAAGGCATTGTAATAAAAAATATTAAATTACTTTATTTAACTGCTGAAAGTTTCTTAAGTAAGCAGCGTTTTTGTATTTGTCTTGAGCCCATTGTCTTTTCTTGCTATGTTGTCCATTTTATTTGTTTGTATGTATAAATAAACTTTCAATTTTAAAATTATTTTGTGAATAGTTTAGTGTTTTATCTCTGCCGACTTAGACAATAAATAGCATGTGAGTAGACTGTAAAAGGAAAAACATTTTAAGTTCATTATCATTAACCTGCAAGAGTCCCACAGCTGGGCTTTGGCTCAGTACAAGAGGAGACAACGGGAGAGAGAATAGTAGTTTCTTCAATAGACTTTTAACTTTATACCTTAATTAGATGGTTGAAATATATTGAAGAAATTTGACAATATGGATAGGTTTTTTAAAAAATATTTTACTGGTAACCACAGTTCCTTGATCTGACCTGATGTTAAGTGATGATAAGGCCAATCATGGAAGCGCACTTCACCCGGGAACCTCAACTAGTGGGGCACTGGCTATCTTATCTCTAGCTACCGGAACACAACAATGCTAAACATTAGTTATGGCGACATATTTAGATAAGATGGTGGTAGCTAGCCAGGCGTACAAACAAGTTCTATCACCAACCAAACATGTACCCCCCGCTGGGAATCCAACCCAGGACCTCGGGGTCTAAACCGGTGGTCTTAACCACTAGCCTACAGAGGCGAACCAGGGCTTACATTCTGCTATTTTAAAAACTCCGTGCCTGTTTCGACGCTTTCCCCAATACTTAGTTCAATTGCCAAATAAGACCATTCAGACAAAAATTGCGAATGTTTTAGAAAAGCCCAGGACCAAATTGACATGCTTTTCGAAGCACCAAAGCTTTAAAGCGGTCACCCATCCATTGACAGGGCATTACGAAAGTAGCTTTACATTCAAGATCGCTACCCACGAGAGCTAATACTCGACTCTACAAGTGAAGAAACAAAGTTCTAGTTTAAAACTTATAGTGGAGCACTCCGCTGATTGTGAGTAGGGGTTTATAAACTTGTGCTGACTTTATACGTGTGGATTAGTAGTCGTTTGTCTGCAGTCTCGAGAGGGACGCGAAAGCAATACAGTCTTAACGATCGAGGAGTGGTAGGGGCCCTAACTACAGCCTCGGTGTTCAGTTGGGTGAGTTAAGTCCATACTTGCCTTGCACAAAACTGCCTTGTCAAAACTGTAGCCTAATATTTTGACTTCTAGACGGGAAAAGTGAAGAGTTATAGGTTTCTTAATATATACTTAAACACGACATTTCAACCCAGTTAACCAATGTTGTATAATTATGTCTATATTTACTGACCACGGACTGCGCAATAAAAGTAAAGGAAACTTCTATTTCTTAGTCGGGCACTCTTGGAGAGCGGTCGTGGTTAAGGGTGGGTCCTGGTTGATGACAGCTTTTACAATGCGCCTCCATTCGGCTCTATTAGAAGCCTTGTCAGAGCAGTCAATCATCGTGGATTGAGTGAGGGAGCTAATGAGGCCCGCCCATCGGTTGGTGAGCAACCACGAGGTCTCTTGCCCTTTATTTTGCCCTGAACCACTAATGCTTAGCAGTATGCGTTTAGCTCCAGATATAAAATCAGTAAAGCCCCACATCTTGATTGATGAACATTATTGTATCAGTTGACCATCATCTTAGTCTCCCTGTGACCACGGACCCGGAGTTCGAAATATATCAGGATAAAATAATACTTATGTAAAATTATATGTATTGACTAAATATATCATAATATATATTTGCATACAAAATGATGCACAAAGTCATTAAAAAGAAACTATACCCAGCCAGCAAACCAGCCAGCTCACTCGCTGTTGTGAGTTGCTGGGCGTCAACAGAATGGATTGACAACATAATGATTCAATGTAGCGTGAGACTTCGACCCCTAAGCTTGATAACGTAAAATTTGCTGCTGTTGATTGCACGGTCGAATACAACCAAGGCAGCTTAATTGATAGGCGAGCTGATTGCAGCATAGCCGTTTTTTATTGGAGAGTTGGCAAATGACTCCGCTGTACCCGATTTTTAGCAGAAGCGGAGTCCAGATGCTCTACAGCAAGTGGAGCGTTGGCGCTAGCCGTACTCACCTGGCCGACCTGCAAGTTGCTTCACACCTCGTTTTAAGGGACCCCATGTAGGAAGAAATGTTGTGCAGGAGCAAGATGTGCTTACGTCTAGTTAATAGACGTAAGAACATTTGGTAGTGATGCAGTTGTAGACGTTTGATAGTAGTGACTTACAATATAGCTTGTATTTTGTATTATTTTATTTTGTTATATTATTATCTCCTTTATTTATTTTCTTTCTTAAAACTAGACTTTTACAATATTTTAATATAAAAACAATAAAACATTATAAAAACCTAATCCTAGAGTACCGCCAGCAGAGGGGCAGGGCCCAAGCTACCGGTGGTCAGGGCTGCAGAGTGAGGAACCTCCTGACTATACGTGCCGTGTCAAGCAGTACTGCTTTCTAAATCTGACCCTTGATCCAACCATCAAGCGAGAGCCTCTTAAGGTGTTGGTCGAGGCTCTTCGCTATCAGACCGTTCGCTGAAACGACTATCGGAACAATGATCATCGAATCAACATAACTTATTTTTATTATTATTTTTAATTATTTATCTTCGCACGCGTGCAATGCTGATATTAGCAGTGTTTCTCTACTATATTATGCATGTATTTATACATATAAACCTTCCTCTTGAATCACTCTATTTATTAAAAAAACCGCATCAAAATCCGTTACGTAGTTTTGAAGATCTATGCATACATATATACATAGGGACAGACAGACAGCGGGAAGCGACTTTGTTTTATACTTTATAATATTATAAAAAAATATATATAAAAAACCTTATATCATTTAGCATAACTTTAAAACCTAATAATGCATCTCATTAAGCCCCAGAACTATGTTTGCGCGAGAGTTAAGCCCGCATGCAAATCGGAGAAGTAGTTAGATGCTGCGCTTTGGGTTCTGCAAAGCATATGTACTTATATATGTATGTGTATATACATTTATGTATATGCTTGGCTCAAAGATATCGCTCATTTAGCAAAATAAAGATGAAATAAATAAATAATGAAGTAAGTAAAAAAATAATTAAGTTAATAATTATATTAATTTTCAAATAATTTTTTAACGCAAATTTTGTTGCGAACAAATTACAAAAACAAAAATGTTGAAAAAATTTCCACGAGCAGGATTTGAACCTGCACCCTTCTGACATTGCGGGTCAGGTGCTCTTCCAATTGAGCTATCGTGGTTCTAACCAGCCCGCCGAAATTAATCAACACTTTTTACTTTGAAAGCCAAAGGCCCATTCAATGTCAACAACTACCGTCACTAACATAAAATAATAATATTTGTTAAACTATCATGGTCACTTACATTAGAATAAATATTATTACCATGTTTTTTGTTGTGTTTGAGTATCCGAGTTTTCGGCACAGTTGCATGCGCCATGATCACGGATGTACTGAAGTTATTGCGGGAGGGTGATTATGAGCAGACAAAACGATCTACCCTCTTCCTTAGTCGTTATTGCGCTCGATATTCGTACCACTGTCTCCTAAGTCACTATTCACTCGAACTTGTTCTCAACACACTACACTGACCGTAGCAGATCGACCGGCGTCGTGTCGCCTGCCTGTGTCTTTTACCGATTTTACCACGGAGAGTGTGCCGGGGAGCTTTTCGAGCTCATACCACCATCGCCCTTTTACCACCGAACCTCCAGACGTACTGCAGGATATCATCCCCACCTAGTAGAAATTCCACTTTATCGCACTAAGCGCTTCATGTCATCGTTTTTACTGCGCACTGGCAGGGAGTGGAATTCTCTGCCATCGTCTGTGTTCCCAAAAGCTTATAACCTGAATTCCTTCAAGGCGAGAGTTAATAAGCATCTTCTGGGGCAGCGCTATCGTAGACCTCATCTACGCTCACCATCAGGCGAGATCGAGGTCAAAAGCTGTCTTAAAAGGCATAAAAATAAAAAAAAGGTCGCGTAACGGCACTTTTGTTCTTTTTGCGGTCCTTACATAAGCTTATCACTGGACTCCAGATACGCGACAGTTTAAACCGATCTTCGCGATTGAAATGTGAAACATGTGTAAATTGAAATGTGTGTGCAACTGTGCCGAAATATCGGATACTCAAACATAACAAAGACATGGTAATTATCCCAAGGAGCTTGATGGCGCAGTGGTTAACGCACCCGGTCTGCGATTGCTGACGTTACGCAACTTTCGCGATGGCCGGTCATCGGATGGATGATCAAAAATTTATAATCTCGAGCTCCTCCGAGCTTCGGAAGGCACGTGAAGCCGTTTCCCGTTGCATTAGCAGTCGTTAACAATCACTGCCCCGCACTGGGCCCGCGTGGAGGCTCGTGCCTCAGCAGTGGGGACATAAAAATTAGCAGATGATGATGATCACCACGCGGGCCCAGTGCGTTGCGGTTATTAACGACTGCTAATGCAGCCGGGACCAACGGCTTTACGTGCCTTCTAAAGCACGGAGAAGTCTGTAAAGAGCTGTCTAACAGAAGTATACAAATATTATACCTATACTAAATACCTATATCTAAGTTGTTAGATGTGTTAAGTCCGCCTGCCAAACTACCATCCCAAATATGTCGCTATAACGCAACTACGCCGTAAATGACATTAAGCCAAAAAATAATTTCAACAAATAACAAAGTAGGCTAGCTGGCCCAGTCTTCACCAATCCTTAACTTCGTCAAAACATAACAACAACCGGAAAGCTGGTGGACAGTATTCAATTGTCGCTAAAGTTTAAAATCAGTTGTTTTTTTACTAGTTAAAGGCAGGCCCCCCGTGTGGTGCCGGGGGTAAAGAATTGCACCACCCCATCTTTCCAGACCATTCCAGAGGATGGGCAGCAGCGTCTCTCTGTTATTATTCTCACCTTACTGCGATCGCCAACCCGCCTGCCAAGCGTGGCGATTATGGCAAATTCCCCTCAAAATGATTAAGGGAGGCCTTTGTCCAGCAGTGGACGTTTTTTTGGCTGAGATGATGATGATGATGATGAAAGGCAGGCATTTGACCACACCTCACCTGATGTTAAGTGACGGTGCTGTCAAGGATGGAACATGTCTGCCTAGAAATTACCTATTCACTCTGATCTTGAAGAGGTCCAGATTATACCTTTCAGGAACACACTCGCAGGCAGCGCGTTCCATTCCCTAGCTGTACGCACTAAGAAAGTTGAACCGAAGCGGCTCGTGCGACAAGGTATCTATCTACAACATAGGGATGGAACTCGCGTCTCGCGCCCCGATAGCGGAAAGTGGATGGTGGGATTAGGTCGTGCAACTCCTTCGCGCACACCCCGAAATAAATCCTGTAGAAGACCGACAGACGAGCCACCCTACGCCGATGTTCTAGACTTTGCAGCTTGGCGTCTATCAGGGCAGGGTAACCAATGAGTCTGTTAGCTCGTTTTTCAATCGAGTACAAAGCAGCCAGATGCTATTTGGCTGATCCATCCCAAAGGTTGCAGTAGGTACATCATACATGATCGAACTTGTGCTTGATAAAGTTGGAGCAGCTGTTTTGGCGTGAAGTACCGCCTGACCTGAGAACCAGAAGTTTTTTTGCTGCAGTCTTTGCTTTGGACTCGATGTAGTGCCCGAAGCTGACCCTTATTATTGATGGTTAAAAGGAAACAATGTCAATAACTGGTTCCTGTCGAACACTGGTGGAACGAAAGTGGTTTCACATTCTGTAAAGAAAATCGGAAATAAGTTTTCGTATCTCACGTTTCCATATTTGACATTCATATGAAAACTCCAGTTACTCATATTTCGCACTTCATACGAATACAACTTTTAATAATGAAATTCATGACATTGATGCGAAGACGACATTAGGTACCTACCACGTCACTTATATGCGAGTGACGTCATAAAATATGTTCTTTGTATGTCAATCACGCTAGCGTTTGTAAGTGAAAATTGGCGTTTATTATTTGACTAGGAGCAATAAAAAGTTATTATTAAAAAAAAAAAAACGTAAACGCCTGCGTAAAAAATAATAAGTAACTAAATAGAAAATCAACTGAAAAGGCCGGAACAAAATAAAAATTCAATTTAAGCAACATCATACATAACACATGATATACCTTTTTGAAATTCTTGTGTTGAGCCCTCTAATTTGATACCCATAATGAAGTATTAAAGCACAGCCGCCACGTTTTTTAACATAAATTAATGATAAAAACAATAGTCAACGATAAATTGGGGAAAAATGACAATATAATCTACAACTAAGTAAAATATTTGTGTTACTTTGTTCTAGAATTGTCATAATTTACAGTCATTTCCTTTGAATTTTTAACAAAGTTTGTTGTGAGTTGCCCGAGTTTAGTACAGTTCACGGAGCACGCAACTTTTGACTTTTGTTTAACTAAGAACAATGTGTACACTTCGCGAACGTGTAACATGAAATTCTACTTTGAAACGTATATACGCTTCGAATATATTTGGTTTTACAATAGGTGAAAACCGTTTAATTGTTGTATGTTAGCTTTGGAAACTAGCATTTAACAAAGTTGTTCAGGTTACAAAATATTATGACGTGTTTTAAGGCACACTAGTGCCGCTAATGGATTTAATTTGACAACTGCTAAACTGGATTTTTTTTCAAACATTGCGGACCTTCCGACACTAGGCAAACATCTATTATTTAATAATTGTGCACTTCTTTTAGGTTTGTTTTTGTATTCGTTCGCTAACACCAACAGTGGCCATTGTTTGTGAATAAATGCGATAGCCCGTTTTGTGAATAAACCACGCAACAAAAAGTAGTGCACAATTATTAAATAAATACTATGGATGCTTTCCTGTTGTCGGACGGTACGCAATGTTTAAAAAAAGATCCGGTCCGTTAGTAATTGTCAAATTATCAATTGGTGGCGCTAGTGTGCCTTACCCTTCGCCTATGGAGTGGCAAAGCGATTGTCTTGTTTTGTTCTGGGTTTTTTTTTTTTTTTTTTTAAAACAAGCTACTCCCCGCTTTTTGGCAGGACTTTATATTCTTTTTTATTTTTCGTTTTCTTTTTTTTTTTGGGGTTTAATAAGCTGGAGCTATAAGAGCTCTACTCTGTGTATTCTTTTATCTACTTTCTTTTTTCTTTTCTTTTCTTTTCTTTTTTGTACAATTCTTATTACTAATACATTTCCTCTTTTCATTTACATTGCTTCTTAACATCTAGTTCATACATTATACATATAATTCTTATATTTATTTTATTTACATACATTTTGTACTTTTATCTTATTTGTTTACATTTCCTTTCTTTCTGTTTTTCATATTGTCTATGTACAATTATTATCTTTCCCCAAAGTAAATCCTGTCACATTCATGGTCTTGCTTTGTCTCTTATATTATTGCTAATGTTTATATATCTTTGTTTCTCTTACTTACTATGTTAACAATGTTTTTGGCAAAATCCATAAAAATTTCTCTTTCTTTCTTTATTCTAAAAATCTCCTTAAGGGTGTCTTTACTTAGTTTTGTGTCTATTTTCTGCTGCAGAGTGTACCTAGCTTGTGTGTGTATTGGGCAGTCAAGTAGTATATGGAAGATGTCCTCGTCCATCGTCGGGTCACAGGCACATGAAGGACTGTCCCTGCACTTAAATCTGTGAAGGTATGCACAGAATCCTCCATGACCCGTCAAGACCTGCGACGCAAGCCGGTCGATGGACATCTTCCTTACGGTGTTGTATGCGTCCACCCCATTAGGGAAAAAGACCTTAGTGGTCGCGGCTGTGGCTTCCGTTCTATACCTGCTGTCCCATTGTTCGATCGTTTCCGCCCGTAAATGACGTTTAACGAACGAGATGGGGCAGTAGTCATAGTCCGCTCTGGTCTTCAACTTGAGGGCGGCTTCCTTCGCTAATTCATCCGCTCTCTCGTTCCCTCCCACTCCGACGTGGGCCCGTATCCAGTAAAGAGAGACTTGTTGGTGGTTGTCTCTCAGGACTTCCAGGTTACCCTGTATCGCCTTCGTGATTGGGTGCGAGGAGTCTGGATCCATCAGCGTCTGGAGAGCCGACCTCGAGTCGCTCAGGATAGCCGTTTCTTTAAATTTTTTGCCAATAATAATTTCGGTCGCTTGGAGGATAGCGTATAACTCGGCTTGGAAGACTGTACAGTATGGCTCCAATCTGAATTTTCGGGTACACGTCTCAACCTTCCCCTTCCAACAGGTCAGGGCGGCTCCGACTTTCCCCTCCAGCTTGCTGCCATCCGTGTAGATCTTAACCAAGCCTTCTGCCAATTCGCTATCCTCTTCTGCGTTTTCCAATAGGGTGAATTTTGAATTTAGTATCCTACTGGGGTGGGTGTTCTCCATGTATGGTACGCGCTGCTCGACCCTCCTGCCACTTAATACTGCCTGGGGTTTCCCACGCTTTGCCTCATAAAGCCGGGATGCTTCTTGGATCCGAAGGTCCAGCGGAAGCAAACCCGACAGTATTAAAGCAGCGTTAAGGGACACCGTTCTATTGCTCCTGGTAATTTTGAGCGCGAAACCTCTCAGTACCACGTCGAGGGCTTTCCGGGAGACTGCCTTCTTCGCTTCCCTGGACCAGACGCTTGCTGCGTACAAAATCACAGGTTCGATTACTGCTTTATAGATTGTTTTAATAATTTCCGGGTGCAGTCCCCATGTAGCCCTCGCCGCTCTGCATACTCCTTTGTAGATACCTATTGATTTTTTACAGATGTATTGGATGTGCTTGTTAAAAAGGAGTTTGTTATCGAATATGACACCTAAAATTTTTATTTCTTCTACCAACTCTATATCCGTTCCCCCCATCTCCAAACGGGGCGTGTCGAACTTCAACTTTTTGGTGATAACCATTGCCTTGGTTTTATGTGGCGCGAAGTTTAGTTTGTTCGACACTCCCCACTTCTGGACACGGGAGAGAACGGAGTTAGCCCTATTGGAGATGTCTCCGGCTGTGCTACCCTCTATTATAAGGACGATGTCATCTGCGAAGGCTTGGCAGTACACATTGGCTTCGGTGAGTTCGTTGAGCAGGGGGTCCAGAATTAAATTCCACAACAAGGGCCCGCCGATGGAACCTTGGACGCAGCCCTTGTTGGTACTCTTACTTTACTGTTCCCCCGCATACTTCACCGTCACCTTCCTGTCTTCCAGGTAGCTGCTTACAAGCCTTCGCAGATTCACCGGACACCCTTTGGCTTTTAGCTGACATTTAATTTGGGGCCACCACGCATTGTCGAAGGCCCCCTCTATGTCCAGCGAGATCAGAACCATTATCTTCTTCTCTACCAGATTCTGTCTGATCTGCTGGACCATATCATAGAGGGAGTCCTCAGTACTGCGCTGTGGCACAAAGCCATACTGGCAGGGGTTTAACTTGGGCAGCACATACCATCTTATTCTTTTAATTAACATTTTCTCTAGAATTTTGCCTAAAATTGCCAGGAGCCCTATAGGTCTATATGATTTGGGGTGCGTGTAATCTTCTTTATTTGGTTTCCTTAGTAGAATTATTGTCGCTATTTTCCATGGCTTGGGAAAGTGGGGAAAAAAAAAAAAAAAAAAAAAAAAAAAAGTTCTGGGTTTAATTCCCAGTTCGGACAAAGTGTGTTTCTAATTTTTCAATACATAGCCCGCCCGTGTCTGTGATCACTAACCCGGATTCGGCAAGCGTAGCGATTTAGCCAGTACCTATCATATGTAAAGGCTATTTACTTTACATGTTTTACTTTTTACAAATGTGGCCCAATGCGGGTCGGTAGGTTAAACAAGTGCCATATTGGGTCATCAACCGGGGTCATAATCGCATCGCGCTAGGCTACAGTTATATCTAAATATCTGTAAACATCTGTCACATTAGGCAATATTTTAGTGACATTTGACAGATAAGATATGCCATTTAATTCATTTGTATCGGCTGCCGGGAAGGCAATGTCGACACAGCAGATTGGGCAGATTGGGGAGGAATAGGGTGCGGCGTATCTTTTATTTGAATGAGTGCACCGTCGCGTTTCTGGCGCGAACAACATTCATATACATAATCATACAATCTTATATACACGTATACATTCTTATACATTGGTAGGTACACCAGCAAACATAGCTATACATCTATCACCATACCTATGTACCTTTTTTAAATTAAAGCCGAAGGTGGAAGCGCACTTCACCTGTAATCCTCACCTACTGAGGCACTGGCTATCTTATCTCTAGCTGCCGGGACACAACAACGCTACAACGACCCTCCGCAGAGAATCGAACCCGGGATCTCGAGACCACAAAGGCGGTTTGAACTTTTACCGGTACATGTATAAGTTATTCCTAAAAAACCACCAGAAACTTATAACTCTCAAAGTTACTAAGTCTTTTAAAGGTATTTGCAGCTCATATTTTGCGTCACGTATGTAATATGAAACGTTAAGAGATATATCATAAAATTCGACACCAAATACATGAGGTGTCGCGATGTCGCGGCTGCGCGGCAGTATTTCATATTTCGCCCGCCCTGATAGTTTAGAACGCGGATACTTAAGATCCTGAACGCTGGATACGTCAAAGTTTGGGGGTGTAGGATGTTGCCAACATTAATAATATAATTAAGTTATATTTGTCACCCATTTTAATGGCAACTATTGCTGTTCGGTGCATTACCGAACATTTAAGTTTTGCATACACAGCAGAACGGCGCTTGGCCGAAACTAGGTCATTCGCTGCCGTGTACGGTCATCAAATCATTTACGTAATTTAGTGTATATTTCACCGCGGAAACAATCGGATGCACGCATCAACATTCATTATCATTTAAACAGTTTAAGAACATTTATAATTTTTAGGTATTTAGTTTTACTTCTACCAGAACCCATCATTCCAGCAACCTATCAGCCATACCTACACAGACGCTGCAACAGGGGGTTGGTATCGGTCTTAGACGAATTTAGTTCGTTAGGATATCGACTCATAGAATAGGATGAACGATCATACATCGGTCAGTATCTGTTTTTTTCCTTTTGGGCAACTGAATTAAACTGTTTTTTTTAAACATATGAGTGACCTTGACCCTCATTTTAGCTGATGTTGAGTGACGATAAGGCTGAATGTAGAAGCACTCTTCAGCCGTGGCTTTTAACTACTGAGGAAATGGCTATCTTATTTCTAACTGTCAGAACACAAATATGCTACTAACATTGATCGATAGATAAACATTTTATTGCTTACACAGTGTTAATTAATCCAGTGTAAGTTACACTATTATTCAGACAATACATAACAAAGGCGGTCTTATCGCTTATAGCGATCTCTTCCAGACAAATTTTATGGCTAAGGACCAATAAGGAGACAATTAGATTTAGTGTACCAGCAACAATTGAATTTAAAAATTTTATTTAAAAAAAATTAATTTAAGTACTATTATTTATTTTATATTATACTAAAAAACGATAAAATAAAATAAAACATAAATTATACATAATACCTAAAAGAAAATAATAAAACAGATGTCATGGCTAAATATACGCTGCTACTGACAGCGTATGCGTTAAGTCGGGTTCCCACTACGCCGGACCGGCAGATTTGCCGGCCCGATAAAACTGCCGGAAGGGCTAGTGGCTGTACAATTTATATGAAGCTATTCACATTATACTGGGTCCGGCAAAAATACCAAGCCCGGCATTTTTACCGAGCGTTTTGTCACTGCCAAGTGCCGGTAAAACCACCGGACCGGAGTAATGTGCTACGTGCAGCCTTTACGAAGGGAAAAATATATGTGTAAGTGGTTTATATGAGAAAGGAGACTAACCTTATTACCGTCATATACAGATCCAGATATACAGACCCTCGAATAATTAATATCAAAAAGTACTACCGACAACAGGCTCCTTATGATGACAATTACTTTGCTAATACATACCAGTAAGTTAAAAAATTTGAACCCATCGACATCGTCCGCCGTCATCAATAGAAAATCCTAATCGAAATATTAATTATGTACAATATACTACTAAAAAGCTCTGCCTCAAAGTAAAACAAATGTTCCAAGTGAAAATCTTTCACAGATCCAAATTCAACTGAGGTGAGTACTTGACTGTCCGATTCCCTTGTGGATCCGGTGTAGTGTGAACACCTCTGTCCCGTGTCCGGTTTCCGGCAAATCTGCCGGTCCGGCGTAGTCCGGCGTAGTGGGAACCCGGCCTAAGATAATATTAGCTAGCTAGGCGGACAACAAAGTAATCATTATTAAATTGAAGTTTAGAAACATGCTACCTTAAATATATAGGTATATATTCTTGATGCCTATGAGATCAGGATAGTTAAACCTAGTTTAGGTAGGTACTTAAGTGTCAAATAAATTTAAGCTTTGTAAATGTGTTTTGAACAATAAAGATTTTTATTACTATTAAACCCTACCACTGACCAAACCGAGTATCCGTAATTTTAACCACACTCGACTAAGGAGACAGAATAAATATGTCTGTTCCAGCACTTTATGCTGTAGTTTTAACGAAGTCAGCGGTAGGTGGCGCTCGCGTGTGCAATCTGATCAGCCGCTGCCTCCAATGCATAGGAACGTCAGTTGGGACTCAACTTGTTCCAGCGCTAAGTTATTTTGAAGACGCACGCCCGTTCAGTCGTAATACGAAGTCACTTCTAGATTTTGGGGACGTTTGACAAATTGATTTCATGTCCCGATAAAGTCTTTTCTGTTTAGCCGGTTTAGATATTGGTGTTCTTTGTTTGGGTTTGATGGTGCAGCAGACTACGGGGGTGCAATCTTGAAAGTTAAGCTCCTTTCATGAGGTCGGGATGGGTGCCAAAAAAAAAAACCATTAATAGATAAGTAGGCAAGGCAGTTCGCTCTGTCTGGTGTTACGCAAAAGCGGAGTTCATACACAGGTAGCTAGAAAAGCAGGATTGTATATCACAAGCCCTCACCTTTTTATTAGCCAAAAAAAAATTGCGCCTTAATTATTATATATATATCCCGCGGGGATTCAACTCCGCGGGATACGTGGGGTTAGCCTGGTGTTAAAGCCGACCCACTTTATACCTAGGCCACTCGTCTACCGCTTGGGCGGGATCCCAACAACTCTGAGGAGTCGTTCACGATCCGCCACGGTCGCCCTCACCTTGCCGTCCCAAAAGTTGAAATCGAATTGAACATGCAAAAACTTTGCTACTTAGCCACTGTGGCGTATCACATTATAATAGAAAATGCTTGTTGTTAATATTGAAAAGTAACTTTTACCATCTTTAGAAGTCACCTCACTATCACCTGAAACTGAATGCGGAGTAACTCCGCACAATGGCCGCTATCTAAACGTGTGCCGCCAACTCGATCGCAACTCGCGTCGATCAAACGGAAAGTCGATCTCGCCCAAAGTCGATAAAACGAGTCAACGGTACGTGTTCTAGGATATTGAAATACGCCCGCTGTATTGTTTAAAGGAGTACCGTCTGCAGAATAGTGTTTGAATTTCGAACGAAGTCGTTTTTTTGTGGTTTATGGATTTGGTCGGTGGCCAGATGAAAAAGTACCGTTTGCAGAATAATGTTTAAATTTCAAACAATGTTTCTTTTTATTTCTTTTTATTACCGGTGGTTTTAGTGTAAAGTTTAAGTTTCAGAGCCTCCTGATTTCAAAAGCCGTTAAACCAGGTTGTTTTTATAAGAAGGACGTCGTTAAAACACGCCTACCCGCATTGGGCCACCAAATATCGTAAAAATTTAATTTATATTGATAACCAATTGTCCTTTTTAAATTCATTTAATTACAACTACCACAATGTTACCTTAAATTTTGAATTAAAAATAATAAATATTATCGTACTCAGAATATCAACAAAGTGAAAAAATATTTACCTCTTCCTTTTCCCATAATTCAAATGAGACACTTAAAAATGTATTATGAATTGTTATAATTCTTGGACAGTGAGCCTGTTTAAGGAAGCTTACAAAGATAGAACCATAAACTAAAAACAAAACTGCATTACACCACCGATCAGCATTAGAGCTGGGCAAACCTCGAATTGCAT
This sequence comes from Eudonia mercurella, assembly GCA_963082485.1. Taxonomy (NCBI): domain Eukaryota; kingdom Metazoa; phylum Arthropoda; class Insecta; order Lepidoptera; family Crambidae; genus Eudonia; species Eudonia mercurella. The sequence goes on along the minus strand of OY720045.1, from coordinate 12,955,242 downwards.
CACAAACAACTTTGCATACTACCGCAATTTGCCAAATGAATTTGTCTGCGGACATAAATTCTCCTTTTTCTGCGTTTTACATAAATCTTTTCCCACCTAGCGGACTGTCGCAACCCAGATTTGTTTGCTGTCGGTACTAGATGACGCTGCACACCGTACTAGCACGATCGGTGTTGCGTCCGCAACTTTGATACGGTCTCAAAATTAAGGTAGGACTTTTCTTCTTTTGTTTTTTTTTTGAAGCTTTATTTGTTCGACCTTTACTTACTTACTACTGGCTGCTTTTGTGTATTTTGCGTTATTTTTATAATATTAAAATATTTTTTTCTGCTTTGTTCTCCTTTCATTTTTCTGTTGTCTGTCAAGTAAAATACAGTACTGATAAACCTATCTCTCGGTGTATTAATCTACAAAATATTAGCATGTATGCTAATATATTTTATTTTTTAGTTTTAAGTGCTAATTGCTGTACTGAAGCTGAATTAAACATTTATAAAATACAGTGAAAAAATTAAATGCTAATGCTAAATAGCTAATATTTTATTCCGCTACTGAGAAGCTTAGTCTTCATCTCACCTAATAGTAAGTAAAGGTAAGACCGATGGTGGAAGCGCACTTCACTCGGAATCCTTAACTACTGAGGGCCTGACCATCTTATCGCTTACTTCACCTGCAAGTAAAATAACCAATATCTTTCAAAAAATGCAAATTACCAAGTTGTGACAACCCAATTTTAAGGGGGTGCAGCGCGGAATTTGAAAATTTACGTGTTTTTAAGTCACTAGTGCTAGGCGCTGAATAGGTCTTATACATTAAAAGGACTAGTGTAGGTTAGCTTGATCCTTTCCAAGGTCATGGTTGTCTTGGAATTTGAAACAAATATCCAGAAACTGCATAAACATTACGTAAAATAATGTAATCTAAAAATTTATTTCTTCAGAAACTTTGTAAATATAGCCCAAATGAAACAATGATCCGACATCAAAATGTTTGTATTGAGATTCCGCAGGTCACTGTTGTCTTATTTTTCCAATAAAAAACATGAATATAAAAATATTAAGACTTTTCTTATTTTTTACCCAAACGCCTTTGATTTTACGAAAGTAAACATTGCTCTAATTAAATCACCAGCCTACTCTGTACAGATATTAGTGTGCGTGCGTATTCGTAGTCGTGCACCGTTGTCACACCACTGCCACGCGCCGCTCGCTCGCTATGATAAAGAAACTTGAAACTCGCAGTTTTGCGTCCGCGCTGCACCCCCTTAATTGTAAGCATTCATTCGCAACTTATTTCAATCATAAATAATGACAGTTCATAATAATTCTTTATTAATAATTGCTTTATTAATAATGAATTATTATGAACTATCATTATTTGTGATTGAAATAGTTCTTCTTTGCAGACCGTACAACAAAGTCGTGAGCCTGCATCCGCATAGTTGACTTTCCACACTGAACCGGCAAGTCAATGTTGCAATAGATTCCAGAATTATCTTTATTATTCCATATATTTTAAAGGGACCTTGTTTGCAATGTATTTGCACGTTTTGCTAGTGGTGCGCCATTTTGTTTTCTAGGGTTAGATGGAAGATTTATAAAACTAAATTGAATTAATTATTGATGATAGTATTGTTTCATTCTTATATGTGACTAGCTGACCGGTGGAGTTCGTACCGCTTTGACAGTTTCCATGACAACAAAACAAACAAATCATTCGTCCGTTCAAGAACACCCGTATCCCATGATGGAACCCTATAGCAGCGCCACCTACCGGGTCCAATTGTAAATCTAAACCATTCTCAAATCCACTTGAACGAACACACACAGAAATTTTCATCCAAATCCGTCCAACTGTTTAGAAGGAGTTCAATAACATACACACGCACAGAAGATTTATATACATATAGATAGTCTATATACTGACCCAATGCTGAGGGCCTACCACGAACCACGATCGACGTGTTGCCTCCCTGTCACACTTACGCACGAATTTACAAGTGCGACAGAGAGGCAACACGCCGAACGTGGTTGGTGGTAGGCCCTCTGGACAAAGATCTCCATCTTTGGAATCAAGTCATTGTAGTTACAATTAATGGGTGTTATTGCCTTTATGGCTTTTACCTAGCGTGCTTTGACTATGCGGGTTGGTGATCACAATCGGAGGAGGAGAGGCGAGAGACCATGGCGAGAGACCATGGCGCAGTGGTTAACGCGCCCGGTCTGCGAGTGTTGAGGTTAAGCAACTTTCGCAAAGACCAAAAATTTATCACCTCGAACTCCTCCGTGCTTCGCAAGGCACGTAAAGCCGTTGGTCCCGGCAGCATTAGCAGTTGTTAACAATCACCAATCCGCACTGGGCCCGCGTGGTGGTTTGTGACCCGTTCTCCCTATCCATCCATAGGAAAGGCTCGTGCCCCAGCAGTGGGGACATTAAATGAGCTGATGATGATGATGATGATGTTGATGATGATGATGATGATGATGATGATGATGATGACAATAATGATCATAATCCCGGGGTATGCATCGCAAAACCAGTACTTTTGATATCTTATGTAAATATAAAACTTTTATAAAAATTAAACTTTAACAATTATACCTAATCTACCTAAGTGGTTGTTAACGACTGCTAATGCAGGCGGGACCAACGGCTTTACGTGCCTTCCGAAACACGGAGGAGCTCGAGATGATACATTTTTGGTCACCCATCCGATGACCGGCCTTTGCGAAAGTTGCATAACCTCAGCACTCGCAGACCGGGCGCGTTATCCACTGCGCCATCGAGCTCCGCTATATTCGCTTACATTAAAAAATACTAGTTTGCCGTAAAATATACAAAAAGGAGTGACGGAGCAGTTGGTCTATTATATCTTATCTAAGTATATGCTTACATCAAGTTTACACACAAAGCAACAAAGCATAATACTGTTTACACATAATTAAAGTAACAGGTACTGCAAAACACAAACTAACAGAATATTAGTGATACCAAGCAGTGGGACAATAATATAAGCTATTTACCGCTTAAAGCTAAGCTTTAAGCTTATTTTTAGGGTTCCGTAGCCAAATGGCAAAAAACGTAACCCTTATGGATTCGTCATGTCTGTCTGTCTGTCTGTCTGTCCGTCCGTATGTCACAGCAGTTTTTTCCGAAACTATAAGAACTATACTATTGATACTTGGTAAGTAGATATGTATTCTGTAAACGTCATTAAGATTTTCACACAAAAATAAAAAAAGACAATAAATTTTGGGGGTTTCCCATACTTAGAACTGAAACTCAAAAATTTTTTTTCATTAAATCCTATCTATGGATAGGTCTTCAAAAATGATATTGAGGTTTCTAATATCATTTTTTTCTAAACTGAATAGTTTACGCGAGAGACACTTCCAAAGTGGTAAAGTGTGTGCCCCCCCCCCCCCCCCCCCCTGTAACGTCTAAAATAAGAGAATGATAAAACTAAAAAAAATATATGATGTACATTACCATGCAAACTTCCATCGAAAATTGGTTTGAACGAGATTGATCTAGTAAGTAGTTTTTTTTTATACGTCATAAAGTACGGAACCCTTCGTGCGCGAGTCCGACTCGCTCTTGGCCGGTTTTTATCTATACTTTAATTATTTTCGACCAACGAGAGATGAGAGCACAAGGCGTTACCATTCCGTTACCCAACAGAGTATCCAATATAATAGAATAGTTATATAAATTTATGCTTAATTACTGTAACAGGGTCAAGTTGATCGGATACGGTATCATTAGCACGTGATTATGTGGTGGGGTGTTAATTCTAACACTTCGGATAATTGGCATAATAATGATATGGAGAGATAAAAATAAAAATTCATTATATTTTCCTATTTTTGGGGAGTTTTTTTAGGGAAAATTTATGGGTAATAATACTGTAAAAAGGTTTTATAATGAAGTATTTTTGGACCTCATAACTACGCAACAGCTTTGTTATGTTACAAGAGTAACAACAGTTAGAATACAACTATTATTACTATAACTATTATTTTTCATGGTCACTTGCATTAGAATATTTATTAACGGGACTCTTACCAAGTTTATTATTTAAGAATAACATTTAATAGCAAGTAAGAATCTCGTTATTAATTACTCTAAAAGTTAAAATACAACCGTAGGCTTACAAAGTCACCAGATCTCGTATTGAGAAGAAGCCTCAATGCGAGACGATGCTGAAATATTTTATACTAGCTGACCCGGCGGACTTCGTACCGCTTTGACAGTTTCCATCATTGAGTTAAATATATATCAATGGTTTCCATGACAACAAAACAAACATCATTTTGTAATGAAAAATTAAATTGTCGTTTTTTTTAATAGCCTATGTTACTCAGCGCTAATGTAGCATTCTAACGGTGAATTATTTTTTTAAATCGGTCCAGTAGTTTTTGAGTTTGAGTCGTTGCAAACATACATACATACATACATACAAAATTACAAAGCTTTCCTCTTTATCTTTATTTTTTGTATCATTTTGTTTGTTGTTAAAATCATGTTAATTGTTATCGAATTTGTTTGCTTTGTTTACAGACAGCAGACCACAGATTACACTATTGCTCATTGTGTTTTTATTGTCACAAATTCCAAGGCAAATGAATTCATCACACAAAGCCACAAGTTCGTTCTATATTATATTTATTTTTGTTTTAATGTAATAACATTAATAATATGAATACATACATACACAATGAATACATAATGAATTTATGATAAATATATCATAAATTCATTATGCACTTATGTTATTCTATGTATATGTGACAAACTATTGTATTTAATCTTACTCGAAGCAGAGGCGAACCTCACCAAATAGGTCCCACCGGAAGACCAGCGCTGCTGCGACGTTGAGGTGGGCTCTAGTTGGCCTCACACACACATTGCGATTGCTCTTCTTCTATTTTATTTGTTTGTCTGTTTTTAGTCTTAATTGATCTGTTTTTGCTTTGCTTATGTAATTGTCTTTTTGTTTTGTGTGAGGTTAATAAATAAATAAATAAATAAATAAATGTTTTTCTTTCTTCTTCTTTCTTTCTTTATAATATTAGTATAGATGAATTATTCTTTTGTTATCTTATATATAAAGTAGTGTCACAAAATTTCGACAGGAACCATTGATCGGCTTTTTTTTTTAATAATTAAAGATAGGGGTCAGCAACTGATTTTATTCTTTATCAATAATTGTATACAGACCGCTGGCTTTCTAGCTGTCATCTCGTAAAATTTCAATGAAAATTGATAAATGTTCAAATAATTTTTAACGCAAATTTTGTTGCGAACAAATTACAAAAACACAAATGTTGAAAAAAACTCAATTGGAAGAGCACCTGACCCGGAATGTCAGAAGGGTGCTGGTTCAAATTTTGCTCGTGGAAATTTTTTCAACATATTTTGTGTTTTTGAAAATTGATGTTATTTTTTGAAAACGAAAATTGTGTCAAACTATTGACTTAAAGTGAAGTGCATTGGTGTTACTGATGGTACTTTAAATAATAAAAATATCAAATTGAACATGTCGCCATAACATCAATGTTTGTAGCATTGTTGTGTTCCGGCAGCTAGAGATAAGATAGCCAGTACCTCACTAGTTGAGGATCCCGGGTGAAGTGCGCTTCAACATCAGGTGAGATCAAAACACTGTGCTTACCCGTTAATACAAACAAAAGTTAGTAGTAGAAAGTTAATACATTTTAACTATTGAGCATACATATATGTTAAATACACATCAAAGGTGAGAGACTTAGTAACTACTGCACACCAACACCGGAACAGTTCAACTCCACAAACTGGAACTTCGGATAGTTTACTCTCCACCCACTAGCAAAGGTCGAAAATTGGTTACCATTTCATCTATAGGTGATTGTCAATTGCGAAACTATGTCAAAGTGTATTTCTAACTCTAAGGCAGCCATTATGTAAATCGACTTGATAGTGCGACGCAAACTGGCGTTATAGAGTACACAGCAAACAGAATAACCACTCCATGTGCTACGGTTAGCACTTAGCTTAGTAGAATGTAGGTAATTGGTGTTAATTAAACACATCTGTACATGTTGAAATAACTTAGATGATGCGGTATCTCGAATGGATGGATGGAGTAGAATTAATAAATGAAGATAAACAACTTATAGTTTGCTTTAATGTATCCGATATTGTGTTCGTTCGAGTGTTGTTATAAGTTATATATATTTGAATAGGATATTATTTAAGCTTAGAATTAGTAATAACAGTTTTGTCCTCATAACGAAATAGTCACTGTAACATCTTAATAAAGTAAATACGTATGGTGTTGTTATAGTTCAAAATTAATTATTATTGCGATAATTTCATATTTTTTTGTTTTTTCTAAAATTGATTGCTTAGTACTGTTTTTGTTTACCTTTTATGTTTTACAAGCTGCCCACTCGTAATTTCGTCTTCATGAGTGAACACTCGTATCAGATGATGGTTTAAAAAAAATCCGCGAACAAAACATACATTCTGATCATACATTTATATAATGAAAAACATCAAATCTGTTTCGTAAGATTGAAATAAACTTAGAACGTAAAGTTCTACTTCAGATGCTTCGGTAGATGAGCGATGCTCGGATTGAATGTGCGAATTCGTGGTTCAATCCCCTAAGCTTCGTTAGACTACTGACGTGAACCCATACATAACACGAACACATTAGATATCTAGGTGGGATAACAGGACAATTAATAATGGGCATACAAATACAAAGTAGTTTGCATTATAAAGTTTTGTTTAAAACGGAACGCGAAACTTTAATAGTAAAAGTGTAAATGTAATGTGTTAATATATGGAAATGCATTTTCACATTTCAAAAACACGAAAAAAAAAAAACTAAGAAACTAAATACTTATAAAAAAATTTGGCAAAAAAAAAACAATCGCTCAAACATGAATGCCGCTCGCATTCCATACTGCTCTGTGCCCCTCTTTGCTACGACTACGCTGGAGCTCTCGCAGCACTACGTCGTAGTTTTGTAGCGCCCGTTACGAATATTTTACGTAGACACAAATAGTATGTCCCAGTTTTTTTTATCCCGACGAGCTAAAATGGCTGCTCTATTGCTGTGAGGGCGACAGCGTTCACATTGTTATTCAGCTTTCATACGTTTATGAAGAATTAAAAATGGCTCTTTTAGCCTTTTGTTAAGGTGACTGGTCTGTGACGGATTTAAATGTATTAAATGTGTAGGTACTTTTGAAATTGTCCTGTGATTACGATTACGATGTTTTCTGTGTGCAAAATGTTTATGCATTTAAAATGTATGATAGAGATGAAGAAGATGGATGACGCAGTGGTTAACGCGCCTGGTCTGTGATTTCTAAGGTTAAGCAACTTTTACAAAGGCCGGTCATCAGATAGGTGACCAAAAATGTATCATCTTGAGCTCATCCGTGCTTAGGAAGGCACGTTAAGCCATTGGTCCCAGCTGCATCAGCAGTCGGTAACAACCACCAATCCGCCCTGGGCTCGCGTGGTGGTTTATAGCCCGTTCTCCCTATCCATCCATAGGCAAGGCTCGTGCCCCAGCAGCGTGGACATAAAATAAGCTGATGATGATGATGATGCGTATCGGTTGGATCCAGTTGCTTTTAACCTCTCGTCTGCTGTGAATACAGATACAATAGAATTTGAATTGTTAGTAGGAAGGATCTGGCACTAAGCAGACGAAAGCTAGCCATCCAATTTACCAACAAAACTTAATTAAATAAACCCAATCTTTAGGAGTCGAAGGCAGGATTGATGACGTACGTCTTTGGGGAGGATCAGTATAGAATTTAATGTTTTAAATAAAGTCGTTTCAATTCTTAGTGTTAATGGAAACGTACTTGTTTAAGTAGTTCATACTTAGCCATAGTTGAAACGAGAAATGTTACAAAAGAACTCAATTCTAAATAGGTATTAGTTATCTTATATAATTTTGGACAAACATATAAAAGTGAACGACAATTCCGGTTCCGCGTCGAAATGAAACTTTGCTAAGTAAAATGGAATTGGAAAAAGTGTGTTATTTATGGCGCAAATATTTCGCGAATGACAGCTCTAGTTATCTCCGGACGCAGCCGCCTTTACACACCCAAGATTCCATTCCATTGGATGTTTTTTTTTATCTATTACCTACAATAATCTATGTGCCTTCCAGATAAACAAAGTATAAGGTCCGAATAGTTTTTCCGAGTTTTGTTCTTGTCATGTAAACGTCATTTCAAGTTAGAGTAAAAGAGACAAAACACGGAATTACTATTCGAAGCTTATTCTTTGTTTATTTGTAAGGCACAGAATGTATAAGAATAAGATTAAGAAACATTTATTGACCTGAAACCAAACTAAGCGGAAACCAACAAAAACAAAAACAAACAGATGAGTAAAAAAATTTTTTAAAACAACTAACACAGTGAACCAAAAACAGTTTGAGCCAGTAATGCTTTTGTGGCAATGCACATAATGCTACAGAAGCGCTGGTTTTATATTCAAAATTCCAAATGCAAAATGATTTATTTAGTTTAGGCTACAAATAGCTCTTGTGAACATCATTATGCTATCGGATCGTAAGTCTACACTGGGCGGGAGACCTTGTACTGAAAAGAACCAGCAAGAAACTCAGCAAGTGTCAAGCTCTTTTCTCCCTTACAGCGGTTCCCGGATCGCGCAAAATGTGGTCGGATTTTTCGATGCATATACAGGTCTCTGCTCATGTGCTATTAGACCGTATCATACCATGACCGTGCTAGGACCGTACCAGGCAAAAAAATCTTTGTATTGAGGAGTATGAGACTATGCTCACTAGACCTTTCCATCACCAACACCGTCGGTAAAATATTCTAAACCCGTTATGTACGGATATGATACGCTGTTGATACGTTGTAGTGGGCATAGTAGTCCGGTCATGTTACTGTCCGTGCCCGTGTCGCCTATGTCGCCTATGTAGCCATAAGATCAATGTTTGTAGCATTGTTGCGTTCCGGCAGCTAAAGATAAGATAGCCAGTGCCTCAGTCAGTAGTTGAGGATCCCGGGTAAAGTGTCCTTTCACCATAAAATGGCATATAATATATACAGCTTGTTAGTTAAACCAAGGGTCATATTAAGGGAGGACAATAGGTATTTGATTCCCGATCCGATTCATTAAAAAAAAAATTCTTAATTTTTTGCATATCTTAATAAATAATTTAACGTATACACTAAGCGCGAGAAAAGATCAAATATGTGCACACTGACTGCGGCGGAGCGCGGCGCCGCCGATAGATCATGCCGAAAGGTCACTTTTGCTTTGCACACCGCACGCACCCCGCGAGGCCCCGCCCGCGGCGCGTGCCCCGGCGCGTACCCCGCTGCGGCCAGTCTGCGCCGTATTTTTTTATTTGTTTATGTTTACCCAGGCATAAACTACCATAGGATTAAATATGTCCCTAGTGTTAACTAACATGCTGTATAAAAAAACCCATCAATTGTAGCGATGATTTCATTTCAATGATAAAGGTTTTAAACCAATAGTGTGACGGTAAAGTAAACTGGAAGAGATAAAAATGTTATTTATCGCGCAAATATTTCCCAAATGACAGCTCTAGTTATATCCGGACCCAAGATTGAATTCCATTTGATGCATTCGTAATGGGCATTACAGATGCGATAGCCGATAACTACCGATAGATGTCGCTCTAAAACTAATTGAAAACTCATTTCAGTTTGGAGTTGAGAAACGATTTTTTTTGATGGAATAGTTTGTTTTATAATTCTTAGGAGCTTATTTGGATTATGGTTATATATAAATTTACGCAAATTTAGTTGGGAACAAAATTACAATGTGAAAAAATTTGAATTTTGAATAGGGCGGGCTCCTCTAGCTTACAGAGTAAGAGTAGATAGTGTTGATTAATTTCGGCGAGTTGGATTGAGCCACGATAGCATAGTTGGTACTTGGTAGTGCACCTGACCCGGCATGTCATGGGGTGCGGGTTGAAAGCCCGCTTGTCACAGACCCAGAGGTCCCGGGTTCGATTCCATGGGAGAGGGGGGGGGCAAGTACTTACCTGTAAGATATTATAAAAGTCTGAGTTTCTTAAGTCATTAGCAAGAAGCGCAGAGACACGTGCATACGTGCGGTAATCTTAGATTATTCGGTAATTACTCTCTGTTGTTAGAATATAGTAAACAATTATGGCAATGTTTTGTTATCATCCATAGATAACCTTTTTTAAGTGGCCCATATCGTGTCCCACTGCTGGGCAGAGGCCTTCCCTCTGCGTTTCCACTCGTCTCTATCCTGGGCCACCTCGTACCACCCCATTGATTATTATCCTTGTATTGTTATCATGATAATTATTGTGATATTATTACTGATATTATCCTTTTTTATATCTTATAAGACAGCTCTTGACTTCGATCTCGCCTGATGGTGAGCGTAGATGAGGTCTACGATAGAGCGAGCTGCCCCAGAAGATGCCTATTAACTCTCGCCTTGAAGGAATTCAGGTTATAAGTTTTTGGGAACACAGACTATCCTTTCAAACCTTGCCGGATTCTGGTATATACCCATACTCCAATCCATAGACAAACCAAACCACCCATAGCCCAAAATCAGGTCAGTGACCTGATTTAACAATTGAACAATTGGGGGGACGCGACGACGTTTTGAAACGTTAAATCAGACGAATGACAAGATAAAAATTTTACAAGATAACATTTTAAAAGAAAAAATCAATCAATCATCTTGCCTCAGGAAGCTCGATTGGGAATCAAACCCACGACCTTTGGATAACCAGCCCAATGCTCTGACGGCTGAGCTACTGAGGCCCCAGAAAACTCGTTGAGTTTATCCAGTAGTTTGTTTTTGATTAACGCGACAATAAACGAATGACGTCATCTTTATTGTTTGCGCAACAATTAAAAAAGCAATTTTACAAAATTGGTTTGAAGTAATAACATTAGCTAGGTTCTTAAAGTAAGTCACGGAACATTAATAACGGTATGCCGGCAAAATATTCAGGCAACAAAATTATTGGCTAACTTACCCGGTATTATAGATATCCTGTTTCGTTGCGAGCCGAGTGTGAAGCAATGAGGTGTGAACGAAGAACTTCTGGATGAGCCGGCAACTCGCCCTCACAATTACAGTTTTACTTTACCCAGAAATGTTCTTGCTGAACTATGTTTACTTGCTTACTTTAGGAGAGACTTTGAGAAATAGTTTTGTGCGGCGCGAGCTCGCTAGTGTTTTCGTGAAGGCACTTGGACATAAGGACTTGTTGGTACCTATAGTGGCTAGATTTGTTTTGGTTTTACAAATGAAACGCATCGTGAGACTAGTTAACAAATGAACTACGAAAAAAAATTTTGTATACATTTTTTTAAAAACAATATTATAATATCGTTATTATCGCTACGAGTAAATACCTCCTCGATGCACTTGATAGACTGCAAAAGCGAGCGGTACGCATTATTGGAGATGCTGAGGTTACAGCCTCTGTAGAGGACCTCCAGCTGCGAAGAGGCATCGCTTCTCTCAGTGTCTTCTACCGGAATTACTACGGAGAGTGTTCTGAAGAACTTTTTGTCTAATCCCGCCTTCTCCTTTCCTCTCCCGGGCTACACGTACTGGTCTTAGGAACCACCATCATACTGTTCAGACAATCAGTACTCGTACTAAAAAAATTGGCTAGTCATTCCTCTATAAGACCATTCGGCTTTGGATTTTTTTGCCGGCGTATGTGTTTCCCAGCTCCTATAGCCCCGGGTCTTTTAAGCGGGGCGTGAAACGGCATTTATGCAGGCCGTCATGAAAGGGTGCGCTTGTTACCGTGTTTGTTCCACGGTGAGGAGCGCTCTCATTATTTTGGACAGCATCGGCTGCTTACCATCAGGCAGGATGTGGTCACTATGACGTGTCAATATAAAAAAAGTGTATGTAGTGTGTATTAGTGTAAGCTGAGGAGTTGAACCGGTTACCTATAGAATAGGACTCCTTAGGCTTATAAAGTAAAAATAGATAGTGTTGATTAATTTCGGCGAGTTGGATTGAGCCACGATAGCATAGTTGGCAGTGCACCTGACCCGGCATGTCATGGGGTGCGGGTTCGAATCCCGCTCGTGGAATTTTTTCAACACTGTCTTTTTTCAAAATGGTTACCTATTTTTGTAGTAATAACATTTTCCATTCGTTGCATTTACTGTTCTTTGTTGTTAACATATAAACATAACATAATAAAGCATACATAACACAGCTAGAGATAAGATAGCCAGTGCCTCAGTAGTTGAGGACTCTGGGTGAAGTGCGCTTCCACCTTCGGTTTTTTATCACTTAACATCAGGTGTTGAGGTTAAGCAAATTTCGTAATGGCCGGTCATCGGATGGGTTACCAAATTTTTTTCATCTCGAGCTCCTCCGTGCTTCGGAAGGCACGTAAAGCCGTTGGTAAAAGTAAAAAGTAAAAAGTGTTGAATAATTTCGGCGGGCTGGTTAGAACCACGATAGCTCAATTGGAAGAGCACCTGACCCGGAATGTCAGAATGGGCACGTTCAAATCCTTCTCGCGGAAAAAATATTTTTTTCAAAATTTGTGATTTTGTAATTTGTTCGCAACAAAATTTGCATTAAAATTATATGAAAATTTAACCATTTTTATATAATTTAAATACAGTACCGTTACTAAGCATGCAAGAAATGTGTCATGCATCAAATTAGTAGCGCCGGTAACGAGCATACTTCGGCTTGAGAGCTAAATTCTTTATCCGGTGGAGTCCATCTTTCACGAGTCGTTAGCTAGACGACGTTGCTTGCTAGTTAATGTTTGCACAATGGTAGGGTCAAGTTACTTTCGAGAATAACTACGTGTTATGTTTAAAGTGTACTTTTCTACAAATTAACTACAATGTTGGTACATAGTAATATTTTTGTACTTGAACTGTTTGGGTCAAAAGAGAAACTTTTAAGCTACTGCTAAAACTGCTTTTTTTAATAGAATTTGTACGGGAACGGTAAACTATGATGTGTTCCGCCAATAGGGATGTTGATAAAAACAATCTTCAATTCTAGAGCATTAAACGTATAAATGAAATCAAATAACAATTCTTTGAAACATTAACCAATTTTTTATTAACCTAAAAAGTTATTAATAAACACTCAATTGACGACAAATAATTGTGACGTATATGACGTCATTTCCATTTCCATACAGTTTTTATTGAAAAAAATCGTTACTATTAGAAGCTTTCTGTATATTTAAAAAACGTCCTGAATAAGTAGTAGGTACGAAATTGTTTTGGAGGATTCAAAATTGCTTATTTAATAATTTCGACTTTGACTAGAAAACTATTAAAATAAATAAGGGTATTCTACGTCAACTCAAGATCTCCCCAGCTAAATCCCTCCGACGTAACAGGTGTCATTAATATTGAAGGGCTCAGGAAGCGACCAAGACGTCCGGATGAACAGGGTGACTATGCTTAGTCAGAACCAGGACAAACATTTTTTTCTAAACAAATTTTATTAAATATTTATTTAAAATACAGTGAAAAAATTAAACGCTCACCCGACCCAGCCAGGAATCGAACCTGGGTCTTCCGCAATCTGGGCGGCTGCACTGACAGATATGCTACCGGGAAGGCTGACGTAAGCGCTGAATTTTGTCACTGCTTTTTGATTTTTGAAATGCTTTAGTGCGACATTAGTGCCATCTATCCAAAGGTTATTGCAACCGATGGACATGCAGATTCGGTAGCATAACGGTCAGTGCAGCCGCCCGGATTGCGGAAGACTCAGGTTCGATTCCTGGCTGGGTCGGGTGGGCGTTTAAATTTTCACTGTATTTTATTCAGCAATTATTATTTATTCAGCAAGTATTTTATTATTAATTCAGCTTAAGTGTAGCAAAAACACAAATGTTGAAAAAATTTCCACGAGCAGGATTTGAACCTGCACCCTTCTGACATTCCGGGTCAGGTGCTCTTCCAATTGAGCTATCGTGGTTCTAACCAGCCCGCCGAAATTATTCAACACTTTTTACTTTGTAAGCCAAAGGCGCCCATTCAATGTCAACAACTACCGTCATTAACATCCGATCATAATATTTTTACAAATATTAAAGATTTTTTCAACATTTGTGTTTTTGTAATTTGTTCGCAACAAAGTGAAGAAGCAACAACTACACACAAACTTTCGCATTTATAATATTAGTGTAATTGTAGTTTAGAGTATACGCAAGTCTTTCAACTGTTATACTCGTACGTATATAGCTTTCGATATAAATACTTACTGCATTGTAAATTGTAAAAATAACAATTTCAAATAAAAATACTTTATAGGAATCGGTGCCAGAATTTATTACGGTGTAAAATAAACGAGTGTACGAGTGTAGTAGGCAACCCAAAATACTCTTACGCCAAAGAGAATTGGCAACGAGTCCAGTCTTTAATGGAAACACTACATCGGAGTCATTACCTTGTTTCCAAGATTTATAGCGGTTTTATACTTCACTAGCTGCTGAGCGTGACTTTGCCCGTCAGAAATTTTGTTAGATAGTAATTTTTGAAGGAACGAGGTTCATTTCTTTAATAAAAAGTATCCTAAAATATTAAGGGGCTCTTTAAGTATGTATTTGCAAAAAATCACGTAGATCCGTTGCTCCGTTTAGACGTGATAGACGCACAGACATACATACTAGAATTTCTGATATTTCTAGGTTGAGTGTGTGCAAGATTTATAGAACACTTGTTAAGGGGGTTTCAAATGGCTTGTTATTATTGATGTATTGGTTAGGTAGCGCGCCAGCTGGATTACAATTGCGAAAGCTAAGCGAATTACGCCACGGTCCAATTGGAAGATTGGTGATCAGATTTTGTTTTTTCGATTTCTCGTGTTTTCAGTGTACAGTCACGAGCATTAACATGTCGCACTAACAATACAATACTGTTATAACTCAAAATATACTGATATTTGAGATTTTACCGTATTGCATTAACAGTACGATTTAATTTTAAATTTCAGTATATTTGAGTTATTACAGTATTGTATCGGTAGTGCGATGTATTTTACTTTTGACTAGTTTTGACTCTTATTCTATTGTATTAAGAGATATATTGCTTACATGCTAATTCTCGTGATTGTACCTTTTTTATAATATATTTTTATAGGCAAGCACAGTGCCTTGATCTCACCTGATGTTAAGTGATGATAAGGCCAATGATGGACGTGCACTTCACCCGGGATCCTCAACTAGAGAGACACTGGCTATCTTATCTCTAGAAGCTGGAACACAACATGCTACAAACATTGATGTTATGGCGACATATAAATAGATAAATTTATTTAAGATGGTGGTAGCTAGCCAGGCGGACAAACAAGTCCTACCACCAACCAAACCGAGTACACAAACATGTATCCCCACTGGGAATCGAACCCGGGACTTCTGGGTCTAAACCGGTAGTCTTAGCCACTAGACCACAGAGGCGGTTCAACCTACCTACTACATAACAACAGTGTTATGAAACGGCCATAAGTTTATTTCACATAATTATTTGTTCCTGATGTTTCTAACCCTTTGCAGACCCCTTAAATAAGTAATAAAGTTCGTGGGATTCATTTGAATCGCAATTTTTTTAAATTCCTTATCTACAATGTTTGTAATAAGTTAGGCATAACTTTGAAGACTATAGTAAGACTGATATATTTTTTGCATACTCTTTAGAAAGGCTTAACTATTATTTGGGCTATATTATTTCGGTCTTATTCTTACATAAAGTTAAATAAGGCATAGTTAATTGAAATTTATTTGTCTGCTTGTTATAAGAAACTTTAGTTATGGGTTTTGATACTGCATAATAACTCTGTAACAGTAGGTTAAGGTGTGGCGGGGTGGCCCTAGGGCTTAAGTCGCGAACATGTTTATTTTACATACAGTAAATTTAATTGAAGCAACATTTAACTATTATTCGGGTGTACTACTTGTACGCCCATGAATATACGGCAATGCTTTAAAATAATATGCCTTTTAATCGTTATGCTAATAGTAGTTTGGGTTAAAAATATTATGCATAAAAGTTTATGCAGAATTAATATTAAAGGTATGGATCAATACGAAAAGTAAAAGTATGCCGCTATAAAATAAGACATAAAATTGTATGCGAATCAATAGTGGGCCCAAATCATCACGCCGATAGTCGTTTTGGTCCAAATCCTATCTAACTTATGGTGAAAGTGACCGCTTCAATCCCAACTCAAATGGCATATAACAAAACAAAAGCATACACAAAAAACTTTTTAATTAAAATTCGTTTCGACCGTGATACTGACACGTGTTTTAGCATACCTACACGTACAAAGTCAAACAACATAACTCTAAAATCGGATCCGCTATTGCAAATCGTTAGCAACTAATCAAATCTGTCTATACATAAAACTGATGCGAGTGATTCGGCTTTTGATCGTTACTCAGCCGAGCTCGTTCGACTGATCCCGCTGCTTAGAGCGGTGGTCCAAAATGAGAGCTGTAGCGACTATACATTGTTATTTGTTTTAAAGAGTTGGCATATGACTCATCTTTATCTGATGTTAAGCTCAAGCAGAGTCCAGATGCGAAGACAGCTAGTAGAACATTGTGACGCACTAGCCAATCTCACCTTGCCGACCCGCATGTTGCTTTTTTACATCTAGGTGATTTGTAGTTTGAGATATTTTTTGTTGTTTTGGGAGCGGCAAGGAATTTATAGGGTTTCTAAAACCATGTGTTCGAAACACCGTCAGAGGGTTTCTTGAGGAAATGCCATCACGCAAGCGTTTCCCCATTCCCTACTAGACATGTTATGCAAGGTCGGGTCACCGAATGGGTAAGCAAATTCAAATAATTCCAGTCAAAAAAATTTCAACCAGGAATTACGTAAATAAGAGATAAGTAGAGGTACATAGTACACCATCATTAGCTCATTTTATGTCCCAACTGCTGCGAAAATTGCTTTACTTCAACAATCTGACAGGACGCGTTAGCTACTGCGCCATCGAGCTCGTTAACTACTGCGCCATCGAGCTCGTTAACTACTGCGCCATCGAGCTCGTTAACTACTGCGCCATCGAGCTCGTTAACTACTGCGCCATCGAGCTCGTTAACTACTGCGCCATCGAGCTCGTTAACTACTGCGCCATCGAGCTCGTTAACTACTGCGCCATCGAGCTCGTTAACTACTGCGCCATCGAGCTCGTTAACTACTGCGCCATCGAGCTCGTTAACTACTGCGCCATCGAGCTCGTTAACTACTGCGCCATCGAGCTCGTTATTTACTGCGCCATCGAGCTCGTTAACTACTGCGCCACCGAGGCATATAGTTACACCTTTTTAATCCCGACGTTTCGATCGAGTTGTACCGACCATCGAATCGTGCTGACTGTCACGATGTAAAATTTCAAATATTTTTACTTCCAACATTAGTACTTTGACAGGATGTTCCGCCTGTTACGTAGCACCAGCACCAATACCGCCGATCTGCAATTACCTCATTGTAGCGGCGCATGGAAACGACCACAATGTAGGTGCCGAGTCAGCGACACGTGTGACAACCGACTCCCGACGGAGTCACAGCGAGTTTCGTCACTTTTGGATCTACTATCGACCATTAGGCATTGTACTTAGCTATAATTAAATCTATGTAATTTCTTTTTATTATACTTTATTGAATCAATTTGATTAATTTCCCTCCTTTGGCTGTCGCCTTCGTAATTCGCCTTTCACTTGGTACACACACCACAATAAACAGTAATTCAATAGGACGTAAGCTGTACGCGGTCATGGCAGCTCATACTTGATGCATGCCCCAAAATATTGCATCGATTGCCGACGCTTGTTGATGTTACAAATACCAAACTAGTAATAAACTTATTGGGTATTACGATTTACCTATGAAACCGGGATCCTCACTGTCCAATACTGAATGTAATGGAGTCAAATAGAGAACCAAAGTTATTATTGTATTGATGAGACAGTCATCGTCTTATAAACGTGTCATGGCTGGGATTCCTAGCCATGAAAAGATCAGCGAAAGGAGGAGAGATCAACCTACCACAAGTCCAAGTTGACTTCGAGTTGGCTCAAGAGTTGGCAATAAGATTGCAATTTCCTCAGAAGTCGTGGATTCCGGATGAAACGTGCAGCCTTATTAAGCCTTAGTTACTATTATGTCAGATAAAGCTAACCACTTCACCGTAAATAAAATCATAAAAACAAAGATTGTAATGTTCACTAGCAACCGCCAGTGGTTTTGTCCGCGTAAAAACCCTTTATCCCAGGAAAATTGCAAAAAATACCGTAATATCTATTGCTTACGTCATGAAAGGGAGTTGCTTTCAAAATTTCAGCGTTCTAAGTATTTTGGCTGAGTGATGTTAGTCAACCCTTTAATAACGAAGAACGATCTCCTCAAAATAGCTCCGCTTTACCTGATGTTCAGCAGAAGTGGAGTCCAGATGGTCCACAGCTAGTGGAACAGGATTGTGCCTCACCAGCCGTCCTCACATTGTTGTCTCGCAAGTTGCTTCTTCAAACCTCATTTAAAGGACCTTGACTTCACGCCAAACCCTCTCTCATTAAAATACCGATACCAATATCATAATGCACACAATGCTATGAATAGAATATCTATGAAACTTTCCTTTGGTAAAGAAAAGAGAGGTAAGTTTTGCATCGTAGGTGTATCTGATGAAATGAAATTGTTGTATCGAGATGGGGGAAGGCGCTCCTTTGTAGCGGGGAAAATGCATGCGTTCATTTTGTATAAAGAATTGGACTGACAGTTTCAGGAATAGAAGTGTATTTTGGGAAATGGAGATGAGGAGCCGATGATCGGGCTCAATGTCCAGGCCTATGTCCAGCAGTTGATTGTGATACTGAGGCTGATGATGACTGCCATCGTGTCACACAATGACCACTGTAGCCTGATTTTACAATTTTCTCAAAGTCCCAATGAAGCTACTTATCCCCTTGAGTGTGTATCGATCACCAGGTGGCCGATAACAATTAGAATTATATTGTGTCTGGTACTGCGCACTCAAGGGGTTATAAACTATTCAGACGTTGTTGACTTAGCAAACACGAACCCAAAAACTAAAAAACCAGTTAAGTGCGTGTCGGGCCACGCGCAGTGTAGGGTTCCGTAGCCCATCTCAATAATGCGGACTCTGAGAAGAGGGCTTTTATAAACATTTATTTAACGATGGCTCATGTACTTAAATGTAGATACTACCGGTTTCACACACCTGACAACGTTATTTAAGTAGTTTCCAATGAGGAAATTGTACTGCGCCAAGTACATTATATAAGTTGGTCGACTATTACTCGTAAACTTGTACAGCCTACTTAGCTGTGTTACTTATCCTTTTAACTTCGTCATATATACAATTACGGTGAATTTTTTCACGTATCCAAAAACAACCATTTGGCTGGCAGGGGGGGGGGCGACACTTGACTCTAACAAAATTTTGCATTTTAAAGCTTTATAGTTCACAAACGGATGCCTCAATCAAAATACTGTTTCCAACAATACCCCCCACTATGGGGTAGACAAAAAAAATATTAAATCTCTACTTCACGTGTAGGAGAAGTTACCTACAAAAAAATATTTTTCAAAATTTTACTTCACCCTTTGTCGGCGTTATTAATATCTAAATCCATGCCAAATTACAGTTTTCTAGTACTAAGAGTCTATGAGCTAGGCTGGGGACGGACAGACAGACAGACAGACATGGCGAAACTATAAGGGTTCCTTGTTGACTACGGAATCCTAAAAAGCAATCAAATTTGAAAACAGAACACAAACGTTTCAAATTCTAGCGTATCAAGAATAACACAGTCATTATTCGGCTGCAATTAGGCCGTGCAAAAAAGGCTTTAACCAAAACGGCTGTTCTTGTTAATTAAGCGCAATGTAAACAGGCCTTTAAATTTGTATATTTCTAAGCAACAGTCCGGTGCGAGTTTATGGGCGTTCCGTGACCACTCGTGTTTGCGTTAGTTAAACGTTATGTTGTTATTACATAACGTTATTACGTGTTTTCAAGGAAATGTTTACAAATTGTTTCGTTAGTTAGGTACTGTTTTTTTGGTAAAAGTTGCTTTTTTCCCAAGTAGAAACGCTTGGGTTAATTAACTGATGGTATGCGATTAGGTATAAAAATGCAAGTCAACCGGAATCTTCAACTACTGAAGAGTCGGCTATTTTTATCTGCCTGTCGGAACACAGTAGTGTCAAAATCAAAGTTCACGAGTATCTATATTATTATTAAAGAGGTAAAGTTTGTGAGTTTGAGGTTGTTAATCTCTGGAACTACAGGACCAATTCCAAAAATTATTTCAGTGAAAGAATGTTATTACACTCTATGCATGGCTAGGCTATAATTTATTTAAGTAAAAAAAAGGATTCTATCATGTTTTTATTTTATTTTTATAAATCAAAGTATTGAATTTTCTATGGAAATATACGAAAAACACGTGAACGAAGTCGCGGGAACAGAGCTAGTGCTATAAGCCTTCACATAAGCTTTCACAGGCCCTAAAAAAACTATAAAATCATCCTAATAATTATAGACACCAGTTCAATTTTTGAGAGCCTTCAACCGAGAAAAGCTGGCAAGAAACTCAGGAATTTTAAAGTGTATAAAATGTGGCAGACATTCATCTATGTATGTTTATTTATCATACTATGTTTGCCAGTTTTCTCAGTCAGTCTTAGACTTTAAGAAAAGCATTGATATCCTGATTTTTATTTGCCAGAATTTTGCCAGAATTTAATAACAAAATGTTGTATTTCCAATAATCACCGCGAACACTTATACAGTGTGGTGCCAACTCTCTGTGATAATGCTCTTGGAGTTTTGTCAAGTCTTTAGCGAAATCGCGATTAGATTCAAATATATTGTTCCAAGTTAAAGTTGAATTTATTTAAGCACTTACTTTTAGTGTAGCTGAGTTGTGCAAGTTAGAACCTCAAGTAGATTTAATAACAATTTATGGTTAAAAGTTCAACTATCATCTTCTTTGGTTTTGATGATGTTGTTACTTGATGTTAAGTGGAAATGGAGTCCAGACGCGAAGACTGAACTGGTGTAGCGTGAAAACAACACAGCGTCAGCCACCTCACCCTGCCGGCTCACATGGTGCCTTCACGCCTCGTTTGAAGGACACCATGTCATAGGAAGGAGGGAAACTGTGTGCTGGTAAACTATTCCATCTTTTGGAGGTACGACAAAGAAACGAGTCACCAAATATCTTTGTGCGCGATGGAATATTAGAGATAGTGAAGCGGTGACTCCGGAGAGCAATCGTACTCTTAAGGACGAAAGGAGAGGGTGGGATGAGGACAATGAGCTTTTCAGAGCACTCGCCATAGTATACGCGGTAGAACACGGTAGAATTTATGCGATGAACGTGTTTTTGTGATTGTTTACTTGATTATTTAGATATTTTAAAAAATATGTAACTGTTCCCGCCAGAAACGCGACGGTCTTCGCGAACGCGAACTTCTCTTAGCTCCAAGGACGTGCGGCGTGCATTCAACTGAGTTCTCAACGATCGGCGCGCCCGTGACGTAGCGTCGTTAAGCACAAGCCGATTCGATCAGCCATAGAGAAATATAATTATACCATCAGCTCTCCGCTCCAGAACCTTCTAGAACTACTCGTAAATTGCTTACCGGCCTGTACAACCCTTACAGTACGTGTGCGCATGTGTGTGTGTGCGCGAAGAAATAAGCAACTTCTACCAGCTCAGCTCCATACCCACGACAGTCGTGTCGTGGCTACGCCGTCAACGTCAGCTCGCCAAGTAGGTCCCAAATATCATCATCCATCCCTCCCCAGCTCCTTAATCCTTCAGCTCCCGTCGTTGTGTCGGTATTGCCTTCCCGGCAGCCGACGCAGTAACATTATTTATTTATTGATTAATACCAATAAGACGACGCTATTAAACGCTTGTATAACAGACACTTTAATAAATCAAACGAAAATTAACAAAGTCATGCATCCAGCGACGGTGTGGTAACCAAATGACATTAAATTACATTTAAAATTAACTAAAGCCGGTGCGGTGCGATTCGCAAAACAACCGCATAGCCATACGATACAATAAATCGTGGTTAACTGTCAACAGATTAATTGCAGCACACAAAATTCAAAACCTATTTATGCCGCCTAGCAGCATAGTTTTGCATTGCTGTGTTTGAGCTTGAAAGGTACTATCATTACATCACCAGCTCATTTTATGTCTGGGGTACGAGCCATCCCTATGGATGGGTAGGGAGAACAGGCCATAAGCCAACACGCGGACCCAGTGCGGATTGGTGGTTGTTAGCGACTGCTAATGTAGTCGGGACCAACGGATTTACTTGCCTTTCAAAGCATGGAGGAAATCGAGATGATACATTTTTGGTCACCCATCCGATGACCTTTGCGAAAGAGATTTATTTAATCACCAAAATTTATGCGATTTGAAACTTTTAACAGTGGATTATGAAAAGACTTCCCAGACATACATACACATTAAAAAAACATGAAAATAAACGAATGTAGGTACCTTAGAAATTAGTTTTGACAGATGCTAAAAAGTAAAGATCCTTGGGGTAGGCCTTTGTCCAGCATTGGACGTCTTTTGGCTGAGATGATGATGATGAGGAAAAATTTCATGGACTACACGAAGGCCCATTTATGAGATACCTTACGGACTAACATACAAACAAGTTACATATCAAAATACCTGCACTATTGACTTACCAATCATCTACTCAATTGCAGTATTAAACATACTAGACTTGATTTAAAGATAAGCTGAGGGAATCACGGTTCAATGAGAACTAACAATAGAACCGGCTGATCTTCTTAATGCGTGGTTCGGCATTCAGTTAGATCTATGATTTGGATTACCTACAGTGGAGAGTTTGTATAATGCGCCAAGGGCAATTCACTGTTTAATGTAAATTATTTACTAATGCAAAGAATACTTACGCTCTGTTCGACTATTTGTTTTATTTCAACTATTAATTTGAAAATCTTTATCCATTTTAGGATACTTTTGAGCACTTATAATGTATACTTTGTATGTAGTATGTTATAAAGTATTCATTAGCGACTGTTCCACACCTATTAGTCATAGCGTGATGTTATATAGCCTATAGCCTTCCTTAATAAATGGACTATTCAACACAAAAATAATTTTTCAATTCGAACCAGTAGTTCCTGAGATTAGCGCGTTCAAACAAACAAACAAACAAACAAACAAACTCTTCAGCTTTATAATATTAGTATAGATACTAAGAACAATATATGGTAACGATATATATAAACCGTCTGTGGTTTAGTGGTTAAACACCGGTTTCAGACCAGGGGTCTCGGGTTCGAAGTCCAGCGGGGTACATGTTTGTTTACTCAGTTTGGTTGGTGGTAGGCTTGTTTGTCCGCCTGACTAGCTACCACCATCTAATCTATATATTAATACGTGATGCAAAAACTTTGTACCCGTTTTTACGAAAATAGTGCGGACGGAGGACTATGAAATTTTGCACACTTATAGTTTATATAGAGAAGGTTATCCGAATGTTAATATTTAAAAAAAATATGCATATGTCGGCGGCGAGGTTGGTTTGTAGGTAGGACGGTCGAGCATACTCTGATTCGTCGATAACACAGTTCATCTTGGATCTTCAAAATACAAGCGCAGTCGCCTTACAGTCACTTTAATGTTATTTTAATATCACAATGTAATAATTTAGAAACAGTTGCCCGATGCAAATGGATTTTAGAAACGAAGTGAGTTCTGCGTGTGCGTACTCTCCGACCGCTCCCGTTCAAATGTGCCCCGTCCGTTGTCGCGCCAACTGACGTTGACGTTTCGCGTACCATAGAGCATAGGCTGCGCAGACCACACTAAGTATAGACTATACTTGTCGTTTCTAATATACACAATACATTAAATCAACAAAAACTACATTACACACACTACCATTTATTTGACACAAAAGCATATGTATTTGACACACACGTATTGTTTGTCTTTAATGCGGCCGACATCTGTCAATTCCAATCCAAACCCACATTCTATCTTTTTAAATTTTTCATTGCTTAGGGTACAATCCGTGCAGCCTTAATAAAATTACGGTCGAATTTCGGCCACTAGGCAACCACTAGTCTAAATAAGTCGACATAACATCATTGTTAATAGAATTATTGTGTTCGGCAGCTAGAGATAAGATAGCCAGTGCCTCTGATTCTGTGTAAAGGGCGCTTCCATCTTGGCCTATCATCACTTAACATCAGATGAGATGAATGCCAAGTGCATAAAAGTGAGACATAAAAAAACAGTTATTAATTATTCCATACCAAGTCGCAACCCAGTTTCTTTCCATACGACAGTGTAGGTACAGTTCGCTACATAAAATCTACAAACTATAAATAAACTTGTGAGAAACTTCATGCGATATTAAAACTCGGCAATAAATCTCAACATTGTACGATAGATTTATGTGGAAACTAAATCTAGAATTACCCCGTATTCGAGTGCTTATGTTAATTCGATCTCATAGTACTAAGTGCCTAGTGTGAGTTTTGTTTATATTCGTATTTATTCGATTACGTTAACGAAAACGAAAATTAAATGTTCAAATAATTTTTTTAACGCAAATTTTGTTGCAAACAAATTATAAAAACACAAATGTTGAAAAAACTTCCACGAGCATCCTGCTCAACAACAACAACATTTGTGTTTTTATAATTACTTCGCAACAAAATTTGCGTTAAAAAAAACGACGGGTTGCACTCTGGGAGTGCCGGCAGAAGTGAAAACTTGAATATTAACGTTTTGCATTTTTGATATTTTGGAATGGTAAGGGAATAATTTTGCACGAATTGCTTTAATTATCAGTATAAAAGTACTCTCATTTATGTGGTAGAATACAATATTTATTTATTGGGCTATCGTACACAAACATGAAAATTTATATTACATTAAAAAGTTATATTAAGTTATATTAAAAATTTATATTACGCCGCGCCAGCTGTCTACTCTCCATCCGTCTTACGAATTTTCGATCAGGTCACGTGTCCTGACGGTCACGTGTCCTGACGCGAGTTTAACATTTTTTACCCATTCCAAAAAAAGTGCACAACGCCGCTAAAGAAGTTTTCACTTCAAAAATTATTTGAACATTTATAAATAGCTTGCTTACTTCTTAACTGATCTTTAATATTTGTAAAAATATTATGATAGGATGTTAGTGACGGTAGTTGTTGACATTCAATGGGCGCCTTTGGCTTTCAAAGTAAAAAGTGTTGAATAATTTCGGCGGGCTGGTTAGAACCACGATAGCTTAATTGGAAGAGCACCTGACCCGGAATGTCAGAAGGGTGCAGGTTCAAATCCTGCTCGTGGAATTTTTTTTAACATTTGTGTTTTTATAATTTGAAAACGAAAATTTGTATGGCATTGAAGCAGCGCCTCCTGGCGGCATACGAGAAGAGTTAACATTTTGCCATACAAATTCTCGTTTTCGTTAACGAGATCTCTCGAAACTCCTGACGCCTGCACATCATACTATCCAAAACTGTCAAATTTCGTCATTAAATATTGAACTTTATGTCATACACTTAAAGTTCAAAGTCTATTGCGGAAACTTGACAGTATGTGGTAGTCTGAATATTTTTTATATTTTTTTGTTTCAAATGACTTACGTCATATTATAAAGAGGAAAGCTTTGTATGTATGTATGTTTGTTTGCAACGAATAAACTCAAAAACTACTGGACCGGTTTAAAAAATTCTTTCACCATTAGAATGCTACATTAGCGCTGAGTAACATAGGCTATATTAAAAAAAAAGAAATGCGGTACGAAGTCCGCCGGGTCTGCTAGTTAGTGATATCTAAATTGTGATAAGTTGATTACTAACTTAATAGCCTAATGAATAAAAATAAGTCGTCGCCGGTGCGGGTACGAATCCCGCGGAATCCCGAATCCGAATCCGCCGTGGAATTTTTCCAACACTTTGTCTTTTTTCAAATTGTAATGTTCAATGTTTAACCCTTTAACGGGCACAGCATGTTTAAATTTTTCATTGGTTTTCGACCTTGTCTCATTGTATAAAGTTCAAAATATGGTGGCAATATATATGCCACTGCCTTATAAAGGGTTAATTTATATGTCTATTGATTGTCAAGTTGTAATTTGAAATTAAAGTTAAAAAATATAATAGGAGTCACTAAAACGTCATAAGCTTAATAGCCTTTTAGTCATCAACTGTACACATAGCACATATCGCTAAGTTGGTCAACATTTGAGATCGCCAACCACTACCCTCGTACACTCAGCTACAACGGTTGTGCAGTGTGTTTGACAGGCCCCCAGACGCAAGCGATAAATCACCTCGGAACTGTATGTGCTATTCTGGAATCAACAGTAAGGAATTTTCCACTTCCACCCTTGATTCTGCTAATGTACTATTTATAAACACTTATTAATCAAACATTAACCCTTTTACTATTAAAAAATGTTTTAAGTTCAACAGTGGCTTAATACGTGTTTAAAATATTGTGTCTCTGTCTGACAACGTTAGCTAAAAAGTGACAGCATCTGTTTTAAGCATTGTCTAACTTTGACCATCGTTTTGTAGCAGTAAGGATCTATCAAATAAAACGATGACACCATCAGTGAAATCTTTCAAGATGGACGCCTTTGTTACTTTTATATTAATGCTTTTTTAAAGTGGCATAGCTTATGTTGTCTCTTTCTGCCGCGGTTGGATTGTCTGGAAGTCATCCGTCTCTTTTCTCAAACTTAAATGCAACGAAACGATTGACTGCAAATGCAACCTCTTACAATGACTATAAATAGTTCTGTTGAAAAATTCATGTGTGTTTTGTTTCAGGCAGTGGACTATTTAAAGAAGCGCACGCCAGCGCGCGCCGCACTGATGATAGCGGCAGTGTGGCTGATGAGCGCGTTGGTGTGCATACCGCCGCTCCTCGGATGGCGGGTGTCGAGGCCGATGGAGCAGTTCCCACAATGCAAGGTAAGGCGACATATACTAACTTCATAGCCGTAGACAGAGTAGTCGTAGTTATTGGCAGATATGTCGTGCTCATTTATTAAGATTTTACGATAGGTGCTGCGTTTAATAATTCATCACCATGTAATATCTCTCATTTTTGCCTGTTCGTCGATTGCGGTAGTGTAGGGCGTAAGGGGCCGTCAAGTACAGCGTTTGGTAAGATCCAGTGTTATGCGTGCCTTTCTTGAACCACTCTACAGAAGTATCAGCACGCCGCAACACGGCATCGAGATATTACTATATTTAATAACGTTCAGTAATATAAAAAGTGATCATTAAATTGATCCTTGAGGTAGTCTTAGTTTAAGAATTTTAAAAGAGTGGTTCTTATAGTGAACCTTGAGGTATCCTCCCTCATAGTTGAATTTCTCTTATAAAATTATCATATTTTTATTTAAGAGTGTGTGTGTATACTCGTAATACAAAGTGTGTTATTACAATGCGTTCGCGTCAACTTTAGATAGCAGTATACGAAACATGCGTAAGGCGATTATATTTTTCCAGCAGTTTACAGTAAATTTTACAATGTAACTCCCCGAACGTACATAAACGTTCGCACGAGCTGACTTGTCTCAAGTTTTTTTTTGCGCAGACTTGTCAATTGCTGGCGAGGTGAGGACGCTCCCTGGGGGGATGTCACTTTGAGTGCTTTAACATAGGGGATAGCTTCGCTCGAAAAATCTGGACATTATCAGCGTTTCGATTACGTTGTACAAGTGATTTTGAAAGTGAAATTTGGCTTAGTTGTCAGCGTTGTTTTGCTTTCGAAATAATTTTGTCTAAGTTTAAGAAAAATATCTTTAAATGTCTGTCGAATCTTTTTGGGTATATATTATTAGTCCATGACAGGGGTAAACAAGTGGCAACTGTCATTGTCAGCTTCCAGAATGCATTTAGAAGTGTCGGACGGCTGACCTGTGACAAGTTCAACCAAGTTTCCCAATTACTAGGTAGATAATGATTGAAGGGCGGTAATTTTCAAAGCCTTTACTAATTAAGGTGAGAGCTTCGTTCCAAAAACTTGTTGCAAGAAATTTTGTTACACAAAAGAAGTTTTTCAAATATTATACTCAATACAAAATGAAAAAATCAAACAGGTATAAAACTTAGCAGCTTAGAAAACAAGTTTTCTTTCAGTGGAATATAATACTCATGATTTATTATTGTCTAAAAAAATTATTGTAACATGAAATGAAGTTCACATAATTACTAACGAACGATGTCAGATATTTGTTTTAATGATATATGTTTATGTTACTATTATGAAAGTTATCAAATTGTGAGACGGACTTCCTTTGATTCCGTCAGGTTCCTATGTATAGTTTCGCTATCTTGTACCACACATTTAATATTATTTATTCTTGTAACAGGCATGTGAACGAATAAACATTTTTAACGCTTTTCGTATGATTTTTGGTCAAACGCCCAACATTCGCTCGTTTCTCAGCTGATCCGCCCAAGATACCGCGGGAGCGAGCGGAGAAAAATAAGATTAACACCTAACAGCGCAAAAAAAAGGAATGGCGTCCTCTGGTGATGGAGGCTAAGCTCTTTTTCTCACTAAAATATCAAATCGCCTTTTCGTATGCACCTACATATTTTCTGTAGAAAAACTCGTGTAACTTCCTCCTGCCCATTTGTGATTACGATGCGCGCCACGTCTCCAAGATCTGTGTTACGCTCAAGATCATTTCATAACGCACGATCAGTAAACACTCCCAAACAACCGTTTCAGCTAATATCAGGTTATACAATAAGCCCTCTCTTTGTCAGTTGTCACTTTTGACACAAGCCGCCACTCCCGACCATGCTCCCGACCCCCTAAGGGGTGGGGAGCTATTTTAAACTTAACGCAGCCCTTCTGCACTCTTTTGTGTTTTTAATATAAATATAGGCTCCATCTGTTTCAATCACGGCTATTTGGAAGATACGAATAACGAGACTTACTTTGTTTGAAATTTCTAAGTAGCACAACGAAAATGGTTTACTTTAGACGAGGAGAGGAGCAGTGTTGCGTTCAGACTAAAAGCCCATTAGAGACATTAACATTGTGCCTTTCTATTATGCAAGAACAGCTATCTTATTTTGAATGAGCTGTTTAAATAAATAGTTCTCCGTTCTCCCTATCCATCCGTAGGGAAGGCTCGTGCCCCATCAGTGGGGACATAAAATACAACACCAGCTTAGTGATGATGTTGTAACTTTTTCAATACCGTACTACTTCTCGTTTTCGTTGACGTTGTCGAATGGCAATTAAAACTAGCACTAGACAATCTGTACCGCAATTTCTCGCTCTCTAATCGAACAACTCCTCAAGCGAAATCTTTTCTTTAATTATAACATTGTCCAATGACTAGCAAATCAATTAGTAAGAACGCACAATTTTCATTTACAATCGTATCAATAGAAATATTGGGCCTACACCGAGCCTTCAATGCAATGTTTATATTAAATACACCATTCCAATAACCGTGTTAATTGTCAATTAAAAGTTATCCTGTTCCGTTTAATTGAAATTTATGAATGAAACAACTCCAACACTTGCAAGTGAAACTCCCGGCAACATAAAGCAAACACTGGACAACTTCTTATTTTGTTTCGGGGCAATTAGTGTTTTCATCGTTAACGCTTCTCCAAGGAGTCTTGTTTGTTCTCTGTGACAATTGGTGGAAAGTTCCAGAATTATTGGCTTACGGATTACGAAGTCGAGTTGCTATACTAACAATAATTGTGATTACAGTATATTGATTCGTGTCTTTTTTTGTATTACGAAGTTAGTAATCTTACAGGTAAGCACACTGCCTTCATCTCACCTGATGATAAGTGATGATAAGCACAATGGTGGAAGCGCACTTCACCCGGAAACCTCCACTACTGAGGCACTGGCTGTCTTATCTCTAGCTGCCGGAACACAACAATGCTACAAACCTGATATTATGACGACATATTTAGATAAGATGGTGGTAGCTTGCTAGGTCGACAAACAAGTCCTACTAACCAAACCGAGTACACTAACATGTAGGTTCCCGCTGGGAATTGAACCTGAGACTTCTGGGTCTAAGACCGTTCTTCTAACCTCTAGACCACAGAGGCGGTTTAAACTACCTGATGCTAAGCAACATCAGAGGTGTCTCTCTCACTCATTTCGCGTGGTCGATTCTATGAGAACCTTTTTACAGTCCTGTAGAAAAACTTTCCCCAGAAAAATTTATATAAAACTTACATTGATGACTTACACATGTCCAAAACTTAAGGGATTAGCATGAAAAATTAACATTCAGGCACTCCCGCAGAGGCGTGGCTGAACAGCTCAAACAAAAACCGAAGCATTACATAAACACAGCACAACCCTCCATTCATAAACGCTTTTGAAACTGTACGGAATTTCATCATTAAAAGGCTACTGGCAGTTGGCCAGCTTTTAAAATTCTGTGCTACGCGAAAGGTATTAGGTCGGATCTTTTCATTCGAATGCAAGGGACACAACGAATGTCTAACTGTTTCATGCAAAAGGGCGTTTCGTATAAACTTCACGAATTGTGTGGAATAGAATTAGAACGTTTTCACTGATACGCGATCACGAATTGAATGTTCCAGTTGAATACCAATTGAGACTTAAATGTACAATTTAATTTTGAAAAAGTGTTAAATATAAGCAAAATTCGTTTATCCCTCGGACATCTACTGCGATAAATAAATCCATTTTAGATTTTGACCTTATTTTTCATCAGCAGCACTTCTTTAAAGAGTTAAGTAGCTAAGAAGTTCTTTACCTAAACTGTCCCACCCACCAAAAGTGACTGTATCATTTGCCTTTAAATTTTAAGTGTTATATATAATCCTTTTAAAATAATTTAGTTATATAATATGTTTGATAAAAGAGAAATTGTTTAAAAAAAAATCCACGAGCGGGATTCGAACCCGCACCCCTTGACATGCCGGATCAGGTGCACTGCCAATTATGCTATCGTGGCTAAATCCAACTCGCCGAAATTAATCAACACTATCTACTCTTACTCTGTGAGCCAAAGGAGCCCTATTCAATGTCGACAACTACGTCATCAACATCCGATCTTAATATTTTTCAGTAATGACATTCACCCGCAAAAAAGGCCACTTGTCTAAGACTATTCTTGAGTCGTGTAGCGGAATTAAGGGATTTGATAATAATTCACGACTCAAAATTATTATTCCACGATCATATATCGTCTATCGTAGGTAGGGCTTCCAGATCTCTCGGCTTTGTAATGCAGTCATCAAAGGATTTTAAATCTTTAAAAACATTAAAAATATTATATGCTACTTACGTACGCTGTCATTTGGACTACGCTCCTCAGATATGGAATCCGAGATACGCTGTTTATGTTGAGTGCCTTGAGAAAATGCAGCGAAAATTCTTAGGTTACCTAAATTATCGATTCAAGGTCAAAACTAGTAATCTGGGGGCAAACCACTCGCCAAGTGGTGGACGCGCCCGGTCTGCGAGTGCTGAAGTAAAGCAACTTTCGCGAAGGCTAGTCATCGGATGGGTGACCAAACATTTATCATCTAAAGCTCTTCCGTACTTTGGAAGGCACAGAAAGCAGTTGGTCCCGGCTGCATTAGCAGTCGTTAACAACCACCAATCCGCACTGGGCCCGCGTGGTGGTTTATGGCCCGTTCTCCCTATCCATACATAGGGAAGGCTCGTGCCCCAGCTGTTGGGACATAAAATGAGCTGATGATGATGATGATGACGAAACCTGGTTGTTAATAGTTTTAGTCTACTTTTTCAACTAGCCAGAAAATCTCTGATGCTTTTTGTCAAATATAAACAACATAAAGTTTTCTAATATTCTCTTTGTTGAATTTAGTTGCAATCTAAAAATTATTATTCTGTGCCAATAAATTAATCTATCTTGATAAATAATAAGTAAATACCTATTATTTATCAGAATAAATATACCTTACTGTACTCCACAAAACATTTAATATCAAAACATAAAATGCTAAACCGTTGCCAGGATACAAATCTGTCACGAGCCGATGTAATTCTGCAAGATTATCTACCTCGTCTAATTCACCTACAAATATGAAAGAGAGATCCTAAAATATAGAAAGTACTTATTATACGAAAACTTAAGCATTATCTTTTAATTCGATCGTTCTAATTTGCATTCGGAAGTTTAGTGTGTCATCAAGCGATTGTTAATCAAAATGGCTAACGGTTTCTCACTTCCAGTCCTTGTAATAAGCAGTTTTATGGGATCATCTTTACGATTCCATCTCGGCCTTTTAGGGGGCGCAGTGAAAGCTTTATTACGGCGAACAAATGTTTCATAATATTTTTCGGGAGCCTCCTCAGCTGCCAGTATGAATACTTAATTTCCAAACTGTGAGGATGAGGGTGTGGTGATACTTTCAATCAACAGATTTACTCCCACTTCATAATTTTTTCACTTCATGACATTATCTAAAGCAAAATTGGAATGTTACTGTACTGTAAAATAAAGAAAACTTACGTTCAAGTGCAATAAAACTACATTTATGTAAAAAAAATCTCTTTAAGCAGTAAAAGAATTAGCTTTGGATAAAAATGAGTAGAACAAGAGCGTGTGACTTTAAATAAAAGTAGTTTTTTAAATTAAGTTGGCAATGGCTGTTTTTTTGTACATTTGTTGCAATGTATTTCTAAAGTTAACACATTTTATTGAAAGAAATTATTTTAATTTAGTTTTTTTTTTGTTTTTATCGCACAATTTTTAATAGTAAAATAATATTATAGACTTTTTATTTGTGTTTTTTTTTTCAAAGTAACCGTGATGAAATGGAAAAGTAATAAATGGAATAAATTTAAAATTATCAAATGAGAAAATTATGAAGTGGGAGTAAATCGTTGTTAGGATATGTTGTTGGTTGTGGTATGTTGGTTCATCAACACCCAATCTCTATGCCCACAGTCGGGATAAAATAATATAATTATATAAAATAAAATACGAATAAATTCGTAAAAAGTATTCTATTACAATGTACCTTTAGATTTATTGAACCAACTTTATCAAACGGAAATTTTAGCTCCGCTATCATTTTAGATCACCGATTGCCCAATCGAAGTTGGTTCTGTAAAAGATAGAAGTTTTGTAAGACCGTTCTCATTTCCATAATAGGCTAAGTTTGGTTTGCCCGACTGGCTATTCACTAAGTGCCTTAACAAATTAACAAAGAATGAGCTCCGAATAGTTATTTCGTGTTTCGTCTCTTTACTCCAAAGTCAGTCTTAAATTATAAAGACAGTAATATCAACATTATATATCAATAGCAATTTAATTTATTATTATTTATAACTATTCCTATTATTATTTTTAATGAATTAATATAGAATTTTATTCAGACTTTTATTTTAATTTTAATTGGAAACGATTTGATTTGATTTGTAACTATACAAAATATGTATATTGGTAATGAAAATTTAATTATTATGTGGCACTGTATTAATCAATTAATTTAAATTTTACGCACATACATTTTAAAAGTTACACAATATTTCCACGATGTTAGTGGCAGAATATGCTGATATTTGTAATTTTTGAATTTTCTATGGTACAGAAGCAGCTTACAAGCTAAAAACCTTTAGTCTCTCTGTACCTAATGTACCATCTGCCTGTGTCGCGTTATGCCTAAATGTCATTCAAAATACGCGTTTTGTCTAAGTCTGTATTGGTCTACATCGTAATAGCTCTACTTCTTCTATAGTCCATTTCGTAAGATGACTGTATCGCATTAAAACTATTTCTCATAATGTTAGGACTAATCGCATGAACTCTATTTCGCATAGTGGGCATTTATCGATATGATTATGTCGCATTAAGTCTATTTCTTTGTGTACCAAAAACGCAGTCTGCCTGTCATTATTTTATTTTATTTTATTTGGGATAAGAATAATTTACATTACATAGATTTTAATGTAAGTTTGAAGGCCTTTTATCGTGACACCCTAATATACAATATTTAGAAATATATATCTATCTATACTATTATTAATAAATAGGTAACGTTTTTAACTTTGTTTGTTTGTATGTCGGGCTAATCTCTAAGACTACTGGTAGTCCCACGCGGACGAAGTCGTAGGTAAAATGCTAGTATCATATTATAAGTGTGCTTTTTAACAGCTAGAAGCCGGTTTCTCTATAATAACGGGTACAAACCGGCATATCATGGGGTCGATCGAACCCCGCTCGTGGAATCTTTTCAGCACTTTGTAATTTGTTCGCAACAATATTTGCGTTAAATCATTATGTAAATAAGCATGCAGTGTGTTATTATTAATAAGTCTTCTTATAAAACTTACATATAAAACACATATTGAAACACACGTTCGAAACAGGTGTCTGTCACTCAACAAAACCCGATAAAACCCAATCACTCCCCAAAACCTAGTTTCCTCCATCCATTATAGCGTACACCCCATTTCCTCCGACGCCTAACGACATCCGACATTTTAATCAACAACAGATAAAACAGTGCGCGAGTTAATCTCGATCCAAATTTAATAACGACAATAATTTATATTTTACCCATTGACGGAACCCGGACCCAAAATAAGGAGACCGCAGAAAGTAAGCTTCATACAAACGCGTATAGAAAACCTGTCACGGACAAGGAATAACGGAACACTTTACCTATCTTTAGGTCGCATAATCTCAGTAGTTTCAGCATAAAGTTTTCTCGCATAAATTATGATAAGGAAAGTTTTATAAACCCATAATGGTTTCATCGGCATAATTTTAACTTACCATAATTATCTATATCATAATTTTAATCAGCATAAGCGCAGCGTAACGATTGTCTTGAATTTCGAAGTTTAATTTTTATTAGACAACAGAAAGAATAGCCCGCTCGTAAAAGCTCAATTTTTGATAAATACTTTGCCATATGGTGATATGCCAATAAATGTTATGATTAGTAATCGTTATTGTAAAAACATTTCATCATCATCATCATCAGCCTTTACTTGTCCACTGCTGGACATAGGCCTCTCCAAATGCACGCCACTGAGCACGATCCGTGGCTACTCTCATCCAGCTCTTGCCAGCTAGCTTGCGAAGATCGTCGCTCCACCTAGTCTGAGGGCGTCCTACACTACGTTTGCCGATGCGCGGTTTCAACTCGAGGACTCGTTTACCCCACGGTTGTTGGTTCTGTGGCTAATATGACCGGCCCACTGCCACTTCAGCTGCAAAATCTGCACGAGGTAGACGTATTCCTTAACAACTTCGAGAGCACCGCCTTGTACTGCAATCGGTCTCGGAATGGCATGTTCGTTGAACATAACCTTGGTTTTGTCCAAGTTCATCCGGAGACCGATGCGTTGAGAAGAATCAGCTAGGCTGTTCAACATGTCAGCGAGACCGTTCAGCAAAAACATTTATGAATGAACATTAAATGCTGATATATCATTATTATAAAAGAAGCTATGGGGCAATAAAGTATGCCTAATGATTTATTCTGAATGAATGTTATGCGAAACGATGAGAATGCCAAAACGTTATGCAGCCTTAAAATATGCCTCTTCAATTTATGCAACCTAATATGGACCCTACTATATGACATTGTGGAAATTAAAATGATGTTGCAAGCTTAGATATTACAATATTTCAAAATTTTGTTTATTACATTCTGTAGTTGTCTTTTAGGTAAATTTTGTAATGGTAAGGGTCCTTTTATGATAGGGCATTTTCCAATATTTAGACGCTGTAAAAGTAAGGGAGAAAAGAAACGCAATTGCTGAGTTTCTTGCCGGTTCTTCTCAGTACAAGGTCTCCCGCCCAGAGTAGACTTACGAACCGATGGCATAGTGACATTCATAAGAGCTATTTGTACCCTAAACTGAATAAATTATTTTGAATTTGGAAGTTGTCAGCTACTAACGGCGCTCGGACTAGTTCGAGATGGCCAAAGATTCCGAGACCGTGAGAAGTGAGAGCTCGAACGCGGTTTGTATAAAGCCTATCTTCTGGGCTCTCGTTATTTTGTGCCGCAGGCCTGTTAAAAAGTTAACCGGAGTTCAAACCGAAAGGTAACGAATTCGAGTTTATAATAATTGGGGAACGGAGTTGGCAGTTTAATGGCCGCCGAAGATGCTTTTGGTGAATGATATTTAACCTGAACGGATGGGAATGATAATGCAAAAGGAGTTCTTTATTGAATACGGAACAAGGGCTTGTGGAATTGTTATGAGTATTATTATTGTTAAATTGTTTTATTCTTTAAGGGTATTGTCTTGGCCTTAATTTTACCTGATGATAAGTGTTGATAAGGCCGCTGGTGGAAACGCATTTCAACCGGAATCCTCAACTACTGAGGCACTGGCTGTCTTATCTCTAGCTAGCCTTAAATATGACCATCATCATCATCAGCTTATTTTATAGCCCCACTACTGGGGCACAAGCTTTTCCTACGGATGGATAGGGAGAAAGGGCCATAAACTACCACCACAGCGCGGGCCCAGTGCGGATTGGTGGTGAATGCTAATGCAAAAAGTAAAAAATTTAATTATCAATTTTTTAAAATCAAAATGAACTACAAGTGTTTTATGAACGTCAATTCAAAGCCATGACTTTAGACCCTACGGCGGAGACCTTGTACCAAGAAGAAACTCGGCAAGGGTTGTTTCTTACTCCAGTAGTGTTACTCCGGCAGCCGGGACCATCGGCCTTCTGAAGCACGGACAAGCTCGAGATGATAAATGTTTGGTCACTCCGATGACCAGCCCTTGCGAAAGTTGTTTAACCGTAGCAAGCGCAGGTCGGGCGCGATAACCACTGCGCCATCGAGCTCCTCGACTATAATAAGACCATAACCAGAAAAAATCTTAAAGAATCTATCTAGATTACTCTTAGTACCACGAATAAAAAACAAGAAACGAAAGCGGAGGCAAAGATATAAATCGTCTTTACTAGTACAGCGGACTCTGTGCCAAACCAAACCAATTTGTTAAACGCCGAGAAGGAAACATAAAAATCTGCCCGATTTACTTGCGTTCAGAAGCCAAATTCTGTTGTTGGTTTGCAAGTTGACTATGTAATGTATGATAATGTAAGTGATGTGAGGGGACATTAAACATAAATAATTAATTTAATTAGAAAAAAAACCGGCCAAGTGCGAGTCGGACTCGCGCACGAAGGGTTCCGTACTTTATGACGTATTAAAAAAAACTACTAACTAGATCTCGTTCAAACCAATTTTCGGTGGCAGTTTGCATGGTAATGTACATCATATATTTTTTTTAGTTTTATAATTCTCTTATTTTAGAAGTTACAGGGGGGGGACACACGTTTTACCACTTTGAGAGTGGTATGGGTTTGATGAAAAAAAATTTTTGAGTTTCAGTTCTAAGTATGGGGAACCCCCAAAATTTATTGTTTTTTTTCTATTTTGGTGTGAAAATCTTAATGCAGTTCACAGAATACATCTACTTACCAAGTTTCAACAGTATAGTTCTTATAGTTTCGGAAAAAAGTGGCTGTGACATACGGACGGTCAGACAGACAGACAGACAGACATGACGAATCCATAAGGGTTACGTTTTTTGCCATTTGGTTACGGAACCCTAATAATATAAGTACACACAATAATACTTAAAATATATAATTTAATAAACAATACATATATGTTATGCGATTCTACTGCTGGTTCAAAAGGTTGATTCTGTTACAAAGACTCTAGCAAGAAACTTAGCTACTCTTTTAAACTAAGAGTTGTATACAAAAGTGTAACTACTTATGACAATGTGAAATAACATGCGCAGACGAGCAGACTAAAATGGCCACACATTCTTATCATTAAGATAATCATCAATTTTATACTAACCTTTTTTCATTAGACCTTGTTTTATTTCTGTCTTACACTTGTGTAGTGGTAATTCCGTTGGAGTGAAAGGCACTTTATTATATATTTTTATACATTTCCCAACAAATGAATTACCGACCTAGAGTCTAAGTTTTGGAACTACTAACAGCCGAAATTAATAACCTATCCTCAGCAAGAGATAGGCCTACTAGAGATTTGTTGCTTAGTTATTTCTGTTATTTATCGGAAAATTACAGCGGTTGCTAGGTAACTAAACTAAGATAGGCCTATCCATTACCAGAGATAGGTTATTAATTTCGGCTGTATGTTGTTGTGCTGTGTTTCCCCGTGTGGTGCCGGGGGTAAAGAATTGCACCACCCCATCACTTCCCGTGGGTGTCGTAGAAGGCGACTATGGGACCATTCCAGAGGATGGGCAGCAGCGTCTCTCTGTGATTATTGTCACCTTACTGCGATCGCCAACCCGCCTGCCAAGCGTGGCGATTATGGCAAATTCCCCTCAAAATTATTTATCCTTGAGGGAGGCCTTTGTCCAGCAGTGGACGTCTTTTTGGCTGAGATGATGATGATGATGATGATGATGATTGTTGTGTTTAGTTAGGTAGTAAAAAGAAATTCCAAAGTGGTCATTTTCACCCACTTGGTCGTTCTAGTGTTAAAGAACAAGTTTTATTTATTACCGTGAAACACTCAACAGCCTAATCGCGCCACAGCACCTCGCGTTTCGCCTACTCGTTTAAAGATTATTTTTTAGACGACCTCACCGAGTGGCTTGTACGCCAGATTTTGGGCGGCGCTAAGTCTGATGTCTCGGGTTTGATTCCCGGTCGTGTCAATGTCGAAACCGAACTTTTTTATATTGTGTCGGGTCTGGGTGGTTGTGGTACAGTCGTTGTTTCTGATTTCCATAAAACAAGTGCTTTAGCTACATACCTTAGGATCAGAACAATGTATGTGAAGTTGCATAATATTTAAAAAAAACGTTGTCAAAAAAACGTTGATAAAAATATTACAAAATTGAATTATTCAATCACATTTCTGTGCACAATAATTTTCCCACCAGAAACAAAGTCGACAACATTAAAAGCGCAATCCTCCAGCAAAAACAACTGTTTTAAAGTGTGCAAAAACATTTATGAGCATTACTCGTACGCTCCTCCCTTGCATACATGAGCAATTTCACGCCGGCGGGCGCCGTTCCAGTTAAACAGTGATTTGGTACAGTAGCGAAACTCTGTAGCAAAATAGGGAGTGAAGAAAAACATACAATTATTAGGTAATTGACTGCTAATGCAGCCGGGACCAACGGCTTTACGTGCCTTCCGAATGACGGAGAAGCTCGAGATGATAAACTTTTGGTAAGTATATATTTTTTTATATTTTACGGGTAGCCTCGATTTCGCCTGATGTTAAGTGATGATAAGGCCAATGATGGAAGCGCACTTCACCCGAACCTCAACTAGTGAGGCATTGGCTATCTTATCTCTAGCTACCGGAACACAATAATGCTACAAACATTGATGTTATGGTGACATATTTAGATAAGATGACGATAGCTAGCCAGGCGGACAAAAAAGTCCTTCTACCAACCAATCCGAGCACACAAAGATGTACCCCCCTCTGGGAATCGAATCCGGGACCTCTGGGTGTAAACCGGTGGTCTTAACCACTAGACTACAGAGGCGGTTAAGATCATCCATCTGGTGACCGGTATTTGAGAAAGTTGCTTAACCTCAGCACTCGCAGACCGGGCGCGTTAACCACTGCGCCATCGAGCTCCTCACTAGACCACTTGACCACAGATGCGGTAAATAGTTTCTAAACAATTCCGTGAATTTAAGGAAACACTTTCACTGTACCCGTGTACCTACATGTCCTCCGTTCATACCCGAAGGTCGTTCAAGATCCCCAAAATCCCCGTCCAAAACGGTCGCCCTTATGAATATTACAGAGAGTTTAAGCTCCATTTTATTTGCGCGAGCTGGACGCATGACGGATATTTTAATCTGGGTGTTACTACGACTGAGAATGCGAATCGATTCCTTTTTTCACTCTCCAACAGCGCCGTGCGTAATTGTTTTATAAATGCGACGTTCTCTTTTTTGCAGTCGGCCATTTTGTATTGTGAGCACGTTTGACAGCTGCGCTGACCGTGAATTTTGCGAAATTTGGCAGACGGTAACACGACTTTTGAAACTTAAATAAAATTTGTTAATTTAATTATGTTAATATAGTTGGATTTAATATAGACGTTTATTTTGGTGACCACATTTTGGTTTAGGCAAATGTTTTGGAAGTTTTCTTTATGGAATTGAGATCATTTTTTTCATATTTTACAATAGCTTTGAAGTAAGTAAGTACGCCTGTACATTACACCAATGCTGGGCTAAAATAAAATCAAGGCATAGCTACAATTGATGGGTAGGTAATGGTTTAATCATTATTCTTGCCAAATGCATAATTTTGATCAAAAACTCGGGATATACACCTAAAAAAACGAAACACACTTTGTCCGATCTGAGAATGGAACCTAAGACGTCTAGATATCGGACCAAGCGCTTTCCCACTTGAGCACTAAGGCGCAACAACGCGACAGCGCGCCGGCCGTCCTTAAAAAAGCTTTACGAGTATTTCACAACATCAGTAAGTAGTTGTTACTGAGTAAATACTTCTTTATTAATGTAATAACTTTTTATATTTTGTATATCTGTCAACGTTCTTTTGTTTTGTTTATCTTCTTGTCTTGTCTTGTCGTCTTGTAAATGAAATGAAATTAAATGAAATTATTAAATTTTTTGCTTACTTCCATGCGGGAGGTGTTATAACATGTTTTCGCTCATCCTATTCAGCTAACTACGGTAGCATTCAAAATTACATTAAAATAAAATAAATTGGTGCCGTTCCTCTGCCTTATTTGTTTGTACTGTCTACTGTCTAACAAAAATCTGTCTTGTCCATGGGTGAAATTTTTTACCTACTATAAAATATAATTTTCACTGCAAGGTTACAAAGTTTAAAAGAATCATAACGAGCCGTCCAACAAGAAGTTGAATAATAAGATACCTATATATTAAATGTAAATTGCCTAAATTACTGATACAAATTAAAAATCAAGTCATATAAT
This sequence comes from Eudonia mercurella, assembly GCA_963082485.1. NCBI lineage: Eukaryota > Metazoa > Arthropoda > Insecta > Lepidoptera > Crambidae > Eudonia > Eudonia mercurella. The sequence continues at coordinate 12,914,165 of OY720045.1, read as the reverse complement.
TATATATAATACAGTTTTTATGTGATTCTTTAAATTACCAATACGCTTTACTTTGCCTTCTTTCTTACAGTCCACCCTTTCCCTTTCACCTCCTTCGTTACATATTAGAATGTTTTTCCGTCTTACACATTCTATGAAGAAAAGTCCTGACTGAAAACGATCAACATTGCAATGGCCAAACCGCTGGAGTAAGAACGCTTAATTTTGAAAGCAGGTCCCTCTCATGACATATAAGCTCCTGTCTATAAAAGGGGATTTGCCCCAAATCCCTCGGGGTCACGGGATATGGGTGTTTACACGGGCGAAGTCGCAGGTGGTCGTTAGTACCTACTCATAAGTTTCGGGATGACAAATACTTTTTAGGATTCCGTAGCCAAATGGCAAAAAACGGAACTCTTATGGATTCGTCACGTCTGTCTGTCTGTCTGTCCGTCCGTATGTCACAGACCACTTTTTTCCAAAACTATAAGAACTATACTGTTGAAACTTGGTAAGTAGATGTATTCTGTGAACCGCATTAAGGTTTTCACACAAAAATAAAAAAAAAACAATAAATTTTAGGGGTTCCCCATACTTAGAACTGAAACTCAAAAATTTTTTTCATCAAACCCATACGTGTGGGGTATCTATGGATAGGTCTTCAAAAATGATATTGAGGTTTCTATTATCATTTTTTTCTAAACTGAATAGTTTACGCGAGAGACACTTCCAAAGTGGTAAAATGTGTGTCCCCCCCCTGTAACTTCTAAAATAAAAGAATAATAAAACTAAAAAAAATATATGATGTACATTACCATGCAAACTTCCACCGAAAATTGGTTTGAACGAGATCTAGTAAGTAGTTTTTTTAATACGTCATAAAGTACGGAACCCTTCGTGCGTGAGTCCGACTCGCACTTGGCCGGTTTTTTTATATCTCACGGGTAAGCACTTGGCATTCACCTCACCTGATGTTAAGTGATGATAAGGCCGAAGGTGGAAGCGCACTTCACCCGGGATCCTCAACTACTGAGGCACTGGCTATCTTATCTCTAGCTGCCGGAACACAACAATGCTACAAACATTGATGTTATAGCGACATATTTAGATCAGACGGTGGTAGCTAGCTAGGCGGAAAAACACCAACCAAACCAAGTACACAAATAGGTATGTACGCCCCGCTGAAAATCGAACCCGGGACCTCTGCTTCTAAACCGGTGGTCTTAACCACTAGACCGTAGAGGCGGTGATATATATTTAAAGCAGGATTAAATCACATTTGAATACTCAATTATTAATTGCATTCTACAATCAATGGTAAAAGATGGTTCATCACCATTATCATTTCGGCCAGGAGATACGCACTGCTGAGTATAGGCCTCCTTTCGTATCTGCCACTTATCTTCGTCGTCCCAAGCCATACGCATCCACGGCTTTCCCGCTATTCTGGTAAAGTCCACCTTGCCACCGGATGACCACGACTATGGCGAAAAGATGGTTAGTCATACAGAATCTAAGAACAGCTAAAATAGACAATATCTTCTAATCAGTTTTAATATTGTGTGTTGTCTGGTAGACGTAATCCAAACACTGGTAGTAACATGATAGGGCACAATATATTATATTTAAATTGTAAAAAATTAACCTAAATTTCTAACTTGTGCCAAATCTTTTACATATTTATTTATTACTAGCGGCCCGTCCCTGCTTCGCACGTGTGGACATATTTTTTAATATAGCCTATGTTACTCAGCGCTAATGTAGCATTCTAATGGTGAAATAATTTTTTAACCCTTTATAAGGCATAAGCATCTAGAGGTGATACAATAAAACTTTTTATATATCTAGATTCGTTTTTTAATTGTTTTTCAGAAAATGACATAAAAAATTCAAAAAATTAAAAAAAACATGGTGGTAAAAATATTCCCTCTGCCTGCGTGGATCAGCAGTGACTTTATTCCCTGTGAAATGAAGTGAAGCATGGTGTTATACACAATGGAACACCACATTTTTCACAAATTATTTTGGACCTTTTGTCTTTTTCTTTGGTACTGCACATGTTGCAACGTTTATACGTTGGTGATTCTATGGGCATGTGCTCTCCAACATTCGTGTAACGGAGCTCCTTATTGACAACGTGCAACACCTTTTGACGCTTCTCCGATACGACGGCTTTATTTCTGCAGATGTAAGGAGTTGATCGGCGTTTTCTGCTCGTAAATCCACTGATCAGGCCTCTCGCTACTGATACCCGAAACTCAAGGTTAGACACTTTTGTAATGTTTTGATTTTGGCAATATAACAAATAAGAATTTGTTATTCCTACATCAAGCAAGAAGTAGAATATACGGAGCCACCATTTCTTACTTCTTCTGCCAACTGAGTACGAGCTTTTTGCCTGATCGAAGCGATCCACGCCTCCCATCCTCTTCGTATATTCTTTTAAAGCCGTAGGGCATTTAATCACTTTTTTTGTGCCGTCTTTCTGAGTGCGTGAGACATTATCTTTCCCAATTTTTGGATGAAACGCATTACTCAACAAGAGCACCTCCTTAGTATCTTGCCAGACCATAAAAGCCACGTTTCCCTTTACTCTCCATTTAAATTCTCCTTTTGCCAGCTTCAGTTTACGTTTACCTTTGATAAGAGCGGGCAAATCTTTCCTGTTTCGACGCACGGTACCAGTTGCGTAAATGCCATTTTCGTATAGATATTGCAGCAAATTATAATCGCAGAAGAAGTTGTCAAATGTTATTATAATATGATACTCTTCTAGTGCTTTATCTATTAGCTTTTCTGTCAACGATTTAACAACTTTATAACCCAGACCTTCTTCTGAACCGGTTTCTGATTTACCAGTGTAAATGTAAAATTCATACAGGTATCCGGTATAGCTGTCACAACGGCACCATACCTTGTAGCCTCTTTTTATAGGCTTTAAAGGCATGTACTGCTTCATTGATGATCGTCCTTTGAATAGAATCATCGATTCATCAATACTCTGGGACGAAGAATCTCTGGCGTTTGTCAAACAAGCATGATTAACAAAATCTAACATAGGGCGTAATTTATAAAGTTTGTCGTAGGTCACGCTTGTCTTCGCAGGCAGTTGTGAGTTATCATTTAAATGCAAACATTGCAGTATTTTTTTGAACCTTTTTACAGGCATCGTATCTGCTATTTCGTCTATTCGGAACCCAGGATCAGATGACCAATAGAGATCAATAGAAGGAAGTATAATATACCCCATGATTATAATAATTCCTATAAATGCTTTTAATTCTTTTACCTCTAAGTCGGTCCATCCTTCTATTTTCTCTTGTTCGGCGTACAAGTTTGTTTGATATATTATTGACTCATAGACCTCGTCAGTAAAGAATTTTTCGAATAAAGTAACAGGTCTTATTCGGCTGCTAAACATCTGTGGAGGTGCCATCGGAATTTCGTCAAAAACGCTAGGTGTAGGCCGATACGTCGCCCACTTGCTTTTTTTCCACATCTCTTCATCGCCGTCCGAGTCTTCAGTTTCCGAATCTTCGTATATATTCACTGGCGTTTTCGTCCTTGGCTCTGAGATCTGATGAATGTTAGACGAACTTGGTGAAACTTCAACTCTCGTTACCCTCCTAGGGCGGTCACGTTGTGGAGATTGAGGCAATTGAGGCGAAAGTTGAACCCTACTAGGCTGAATTGCATGAAGTATTGGGCTGCTAGAAGGTTCTGGTGTCAGCTCCCTAGGTCCGTCATTGGGCTCCTCATACTTTTCTAAAATCCTTTGAAGTTTTGCAGTACTGTATGCAACTTCATCTTCATCAGACTCTAAGCCATCATCTGATATATCAGGATCATCAGGAAGACCAAAAATCTCTTCCAACCTATTGGTTATTTCTAAGTCAGTTAGAACTCTTCTACTTCTACTCATTTTCAAGATAATCTGTAACACGCAAAAGAAAAAAAAAGCATAACACAGGCAGAGGGAATATATTTACCACCATACAAAATGCTCCTCACGGGCAGAGGGAATATTTTTACCACCACAAAAGAAGCGTATAAAAAAAAAGTGGTTAGTCCAAAATTAAAAATATTACTGAATTCAAGTTATTTATACTTTAGAAAGTAAGACATAAAACAACTTACTTTGTGAGAGTCCCGAAATTAGAAGATGCATAAAGATTTATCAACAGGTGTCAAAAGTCACTTGTTATCACACGGCCAACTGTCACAGACTAAAAAAAAACATGACAACCGTCCTTAAGTCCTTAATAAACATTGTTAAGGGGGTTTCCACAAATAATGTTGCCATAGAGAAGAAATACATCGCTCACTTAGTTTCGGAATAAAATCACAAAACCTGTGGTGGGAAATATATTCCCTCTGCCTTATAAAGGGTTAAATCGGTCCAGTAGTTTTTGAGTTTATTCGTTGCACACATACATACAAAAATACAAAGGTTTCCTCTAATATTAGTATAGATTAATATTTAACAGCCTCACGAAAACTCGGTATTCTGAAAAGAGTGCGGCGATTCTTTACGCCGGATCAGTTGTGTCTTTTTCTTTTGTATAAACCACAGGTACAGTCTTGCGTGGAGTATTGCTCGCACATCTGGGACGGTTCCGCAAAGTACCTTCTAAATGACTTGGACAGATTGCAGCGTCGCGCTGAACGCAGCGTCGCGCTGAACGCATTATCGGCAATGCAGAAGTCGCAAATACTCTCGAATCTCTGCAATTGCGTAGAGATGTTGTGTCACTCAGCGTGCTTTACCGCTTATACCATGGCGAGTGCTCTGAAGAGCTCTTTGACCTTATCCCACTTTCTCCCTTCCTTCATATATAGGAGTACACGTGCTCGGAGTCACCGCTTCACTGTCTCAAATATCCCATCGCGCACAAAGAAATTTGCTGACTTGTTTCTTTGTCGCACCTCCAAAAGATGGAATTTTCTACCAGCACACGTTTTCCCTCCTTCCTATGATATGGGGTCCTTCAGAAGAGCCGTGAAGAAGCACCTTGTGGGCCGGCAGAGTGAGGTTAACTGATGCTACTTTTTTTTACGCTGCACCAGTAATCTTCGCGTCTGGACTCCATTTCCACTTAACATCAGGTGGGATGGAGTCATTTGCCGAGCTATCTATAAAAAAAAATCCAAAGGTCTAGTGGGAGTTATCGATATTAGATCAAATTAAAATTTCGAATTAAAATTCGAACAAATTACGGCAAAACAATGATTAGGTACTTTTGAAGGTCGTTAACAACCACTAATCCGCACTGGGCCCGCGTGGTGGTTTATGGCCCGTTCTCCCTATCCATCCATAGGCTCGTGGTGCCCCAGTAGTGGGGACGTATAATGAGCTGGTGATGACCTTATCTTATCTTCTCTTAGTGTGGTCTGCTGAGGTTTCCCTCTTCCAGTAACACTTCGACCCATTGGGATCTTTTGTGCAACCCCGTCCTTTCACTCTTCCTCCTCTGTAAAGATAGATGCCATAAGTTTGGCAACGTCCTTAAGGCGAAGAGCCTGAAGTCCTCCGGTTTCGGAGAAGCCGACCCCAGGAGTCCCAGTCTTTTCCAAGCCATAATTGGCATACAGAATGTCTTATTCAATCTGCAAATGATATTGAGCTGTGTACTATCCGTATTTCACAAAATGAAAAAAATAAGGCATCGCAAGATAATTCAGAAGTGGTCTCAGATTCATATATTACCGAGACGCGGTTGAACCGTTCATCATTCACGGGACCGGTGTACCTAATTTATGGAACTTGTGACCTTTGGACAAAGACTATGGAAGGGTGCGTAGATACGACAACGGATAGCGCTTTAAAGATTGTGCCTAAGCTTTGGATTTGCCTGTGATTTGTACTTAAAGTAAATAAAAAAATAAAATTCATAATAACTTATTCAGTTTAGGCTACAAACTGTGCCTATGGATGTCACTGTGTCATTGGTTCGTAGGTAGGTCAGGGAGACCTTATACTAAGAAGAACCGGCAAGATACTTAGCAAGGGCGTTTACATAATATCAAATTTTTTGCGACATTTTATATGTACTTATCTACATTGTGTGTATTGCTTATGTACATATGTTAATCAATAATTTGTAGTATTTGTTTGTTTTATTTATTAATTCGTTTCTTTATACATATTTTTTTATATGTCTATGAATGTATTTCATTAACCTTTTGTGGATTATTTTTTATAAAATTGGACATATTTTATACTGTTTTAAACTTTTGCTTTCCATAGTTAAAAAGAAAATATTTAACTGGGTTGAAACGTCGGAGAAGTTATGATAGCCTTTATTAATTAGTTTGCGCTAATCCCCGTTTAAATTCTTGTTTAAAAGTGGTACTTTTCTTTCTACCCAAGAAGGAGCTCCTGTTTACGTCTCAAACTTGGGACAACAGTGGTAAACAATATCTAAATTAAAACCATTTTAAATTGCATCGTCTACGTAAACAGTTGTGATGAAACAAGAAATAGGCAGATTAACTCCGAATAATAAATGGTTAATAAAATATTATTTATTCTTTGACCAACACAGCCATTTCTAAGATAAAGTGGCAGTTACATGGGTTTCAGAAACAAGTAGTCGCTTTTAGCTGGTCGTAATCCAGGTTTGAGGTAAATCCTTGGGACAAACACTAAATTGTAGATAAATAGCAGGGCCAGTGATTTCTTTGGAACAGAATTTTGAGGTTTGTACACTAATGTTTTATCCTTATTGGTGCGGTATTAGCAAAAAGGTAAGCCTGAAAAATTGTAGCGCTATTATACCAAAACTTATTGGAAAAGTATATTATCGGCACTATACATTTTTATAAAAAGTGGAGCTATTTTGTACTCCATGCATTGTTGGAAAAGGTCACTACAATAAAATACCACAAGTTAATAAACAGGTTTAAATTTGTTTAAATAATTTTAACGCAAATTCTGTTGCGAAACAAATTACAAAAACACAAATGTTGAAAAAATTTCCACGAGCAGGATTTGAACCTGCACCCTTCTGACATACCGGGTCAGGTGCTCCTCCAATTGAGCTATCGTGGTTCTAAGCAGCCCGCCGAAATTATTCAACACTATTTACTTTTTACTTTGAAAGCCAAAGGCGCCCATTCAATTTCAACAACTACCGTCATTAACATCCGATCATAATATTTTTACAAATACTAAAGATCAGTTAAGTTAAGTTTTTTTTAGGTTTAAATTCCTTGAAATTCTTTAAATTAAAACACTACAAAACAGCGGTTGACGGTTGTATCAATTCAAACGAAAAGTTATGTTATACTGTACTCTAGGCATTATTAAAAAGGTACACACATACAGATCAACCGTGCCGATTCATATGAAAAGTGGGGTCATTGCTACCAGGCATTGTTAAAAAAGGTCACTACTGCATAAAACCACAAATGAAATAGTATTTTTCTGAAGCTCCTCTATTAATACACTTACAAAAGGCAGTTTCTATCGATTCAATTGAAGAGTGGGGTTATTCTGTACCCCAAGCATTTCGGAAAAAGGTCAATACTACAAGTGGCGGTGTGGTGAGCGACCTCGGGTATGTTTTATCTGTCGCCGGCTCCGGCCTCGGCTCTATGAGCGGCATACTTGCGCGCATACCTTCTTTTATTGCGTTGTAGTGCAAGTCATGAGCGGGGAACTATTTTGAAAGTATTTTGTTAAAGGAGTGAAATGAAACAATTTTTACGGATTTAAACGCGTTTATTTTACACATTATTATTATTATTATATTATTATTATATCAGCCATAGCTGTCCCACTCCTGAGCAAAGGCCTCCCCACAGTTTTTCCACACCTTCCGGTCCCCCGCAACATCACGCCATTCATTCATGAACGCATCAAGGTCGTCCCGCCATCTTCGTCTTGGTCTACCTGGTCGCCTTTTCGCATTTTGTGGGGTCCACTCCGTTGTGATCCGCGCCCACCTTTCATTCGGCATGCGGTAGACATGACCAGCCCAGTCCCACTTCAGCCCATTTTACACATTACTTTTAGTTAATGTTAAGTTAATGGTAACGTCAAAATAAACATTAACTAAAAGTAATGTGTAAAATAAACGTAAGTAGATCCGTAAAAGTTGTTTCATTTCAATGTGTAGTGTTCGCGTAAACTTTAGAAAACAATATTTTGAAAGGAGTTTAGAGAAACACTCGACAGGTACTTGGTGGGTAACCACGAGCTCTTATAGCAGTATTATTGCAGTTGTGAAAACGAGACGCGTGTAGCGGCTAATATACTCGCGTCTCTTTTCCACAACTGCAATAATACTGCTATAAGAGCTCATAGTCAGGAGGCAGGTACACCTTGTTAGGAATCTCTCTCTAATATATATTGATTGTTTATTTTATTTAAACTAGTATATAATTTTTTACCAATTACCATTGGTTAATTTAATTGGATTCTTGTTACTATTTTAAAGTGTTTTTCGTACATACTTGTTAGCAATTTACTAGGTACAAAATATCGGCGTTGTTGGTTTGTACTGCGTAATGTTGATGATTTCAAGATTTCTCTGCTTATTATATAGTTATTTTTAAATATATTATTACTGTCCCGCTGATGAGAGAAAGCTTTCATCGTTAAAATCAAGTCATCGCTACAATTGATGCGTCTGTTTATTTATACAGGGTTATTTTTATCCAAATTTTAGGAGTACTCATACAATTAAAAACCTTTTGCATGGATTCAACTCTAATACCCATGAAAATAATATTTTAACCAGCATAACAAATAAATCACCTGTTCCAAACATTTTGAGCGAATAGGTACATCAATGTATGGAAGAGTATTTATTTTTTCATTTACACACTTTCACTCGCTAACCGCTCGTATCTTGAAGCTCGTCGTCGCTTAAATAAAAGGCGACGCGCGTTCCCGGCGTGCTCGCTGCAAGCGCCTTCTAATATTCCATGCTTGCCTGTGGGCTGGCCTGTCTGTCACCAGTTCGCATCCTGGCGTAGTTGAAAAGTAAACGCTCGGTGACATTAAGCCTGCCAACTAAGATAACAACTAGAAGCAGAACTACGTGGAAACCGCTGTACAAATACCTATAAAATAAAATAAAGAATTTATATTCTATTTAAGAGAGATAAGTTATGATGGGCTTATGATGGGTTACATTTATTTGAATAAGGACTGATTTGTCAATCATCGAATAAAACTTATCCTTCTGATAAAGTATTACGCAATCAAGCTAAAATATCACCTGTTTAAAAAGAAAAGCCATGTTATGACAATGCATTTTAAAATGGTTATCTAATACTTTATCAAGCGAATAAGTTTTATCCGTCAAATGAAAAATCGGCCCTAAGTCTGCTTAGTTGTACAAACTACGCTTAGCGAATATATTTTTTTCACTTTTAGAAAACGTCGTTTTATCCGTAAAAAAATACCGAGCAAAGCTTGGTCATCCAGGTACTATTACTAATATTAAAAATAGCTGTAAAATATAATGAAAAAATGTAATTACAAGATAAAAATTAAAAAGAGCGTCATATTCTGCCATCGTCGGCGGCGTGGAAATACCTATTTGTGCAACTCACACTAACATTACAAGCTGGGCAAGGGCTTGCCCTTTTCCTTTCATTTCTTTCGATCTCCAACTATCTCCTAACAACCTGAGCAGAACAAATTCAAATCGTCGTCAGTTCAAACGAAAACAACGCTTTCGTGGCCTTTCTCGGCGTATCTGCTCTGTAGGTCACCAATCGGTTGAAATCTTGGCGAACCTTTCAGGGTGCATGCGTCCGAGATGTCCTGCTCAGTTCTACTTGAACTTTGTAGCTTGAAATCTCACATCGATAATTCCGGTCCTGGATTCGATTGGTTCGCAATACGAATGAAGGGCTCGATGGTGCAGTGGTTAACGTGTTAAAGGTTAAGCGACTTTTGCAAAGGCCGGTCCTCAGATGAGTGACCAAAAGTCTATCATCTTGGGCTCTTCCGTGCTAACAACCACCAATCCATACAGAGCCCGCGTGGTGGCTTAAGATCCGTTCCCTATCCATCCATAGGGAAGGCTCATGCACCAGCAGTAGGCTTATAAATAAAATAGGCTGGTATTATGAATGAGCAATACTTTATGTAAACAGTTCGTTTTATATTTCCCAACGGAGAAGCACTTAGCTGTATCTGACGAGAAGGTATCTCGCAATAAAGAAAAAGGTGATAGCTCAAACGGTATTCTACTAACATATTCGCTGCGAAAGTAGCACACACACTAACATTGTGTATATCAGAACATGTCAAGACGACTTAACATGTCTTGGATGTCTTGCGCGAAGTTGCCAACATAATTAATAGTTAAGGCCGCACCGCTGATCTAATTACCCCGATTTCGGGGTGATTACCCCAGTTTCTAACAATACTCGTGAAGTTGCCGTGTTTGTAAACGGTTTACCCATACGATGTGGGTATTACTTATTAATGCTATTTACCTGTGCTGAGAAGCTTGCTGACAGACTATTGTGAACGAAAATGTAAACATAAATTTACAAAATGCACCTTAAAATGGCTTGAAGCTCGTTTTTATTATATGCAGGGCTTTGAATACCGTTTAAAATTAGGTAAGGATACTTCTGTCAAACAAAGATACCGTACAAAGCAAATGTAATGTTATGCTTGGTATCGTTATTTAGGTGAAATTTTTACCTGTCAATTAACTAATCGCTCTACGCGAATTGGGTAAAGCGCATTAGATAACAACAAACGTAACAATACTTTTCTAGATAACTTTACCTGCCGCAACCACTTTAACTTTATAGAAATAACGTTATTTAAGGACACTTATAGTGGGTATTTGGTAACTGTATCAAGCCCTAGTTCTATGCCCATTGCTCCGTTATGGTGAATCCAAATTAAATAACATTATTTAATTAATGGAATCAGGCGTTACTTTGCGGAAATCCATGATACAAATAGACGTCATTCTATCCGCTGTACAGACGTGATACAGACCGACTGAACAGTCAGTGCGAAGCTCTCGGCAAGTCAACAGCTCCTGAAGATGCCCCGTGGAGGGGCGAAACACGTGTCGGGTATCGGTGTTGGTGTGCATGTTCGCTTGCATCCATTGTTTCTTCTGCATGTGCATATTTTTTGCGGGTAGGAGAGTGGTGCGTTCTGCATCCAAGCTGGTTAAACGAGTGAAATTAACGACCGACGACAAATTAACGCTCTGCAGCCACCGAATTATCCACTTCATTCCGCAGAAATAGACAATAGTGAATTAACAGTTGCAACTTCCGTCTAAGCTGCAATGTGTCCAAGCCCACCATACCCGTGACAAACAGCGAAGGTTGAAGATACGGGTAATAGCCAAACTTTCTCTTGTATACAAATCAAGCATACTTCTTATGGAGCTTTTCTATAAGATGTGCATATTTCTGAGTGGCTGGATCCCAGATTATCGAGCCGTTCTCCAACTTATAAATTATTCTATGTTGCAACGAACACGTCCTATGAAAAATCGGTCACAAAATCGATACTACTTGGCGAAATATCGGTCCGATTATCGATCTGTGGAGTGTGCTCTTGCATACTTATCTTATTTTTAGTATTATTCAGTTTGACTTTGTTTTTCTGAAACAATTTTTGACTGTTACAAGAGTACTGTAGTAGTACTGTATGACATTGTGGAAATTGAAACTTTTACCTGATGTAAATTTGTTAACCTAGATTTTTTTTTTGTTTTTTTTTTTACATGTTGTGTGTCTTCTATAAGTATGTTTTGTGTTTATTTGTAATGGAAAGTGCCCTGCTGTGATAGGGCATTTTCCAATATTTTTGACGCTGTAAGAGAGAAAAGAGCTGGACACTTGCTGAGTTTCTTGCCGGTTCTTCTCAGTACAAGATCTCCCGCCCAGAGTAGACTTACGAACCGATGGCATGGTGACATTCACAAGAGCTACTTGTAGCCTAAACTGAATAAATGATTTTGAATTTGAATTTGAATTTGATCCTATAAAAAGTCGGTCGTGGGCGGGAGCCGTTTAGGCTTCTAACGTGAAGCCATACCCAACAAAAGCGTATTAGTTTTTTGTATAAGTGAACATAGCTATATTAATGTTTTAATATTATTTGATATATTATTGTCATTATTTAGCACATAAATAATGATTCAATTCAATCAATTCAATTCGTGCTGGCTAGTGTTTTCTAAGCGGTTATAAAGAAGTACTTTACAGCGCAACAAAAAACATGAAACTACAAGTCATCGGTCGGCAATATACTGAACAGTTAACAAGGGGAAACTCATTTACTTCAGCTCAGTCATTTTGGGGGTTTCAGATAGTTTTGAACAATGCTTCTGTATAGCAATGTGTTGCAATAGGCGCTGTTTAATGGTTTTACCTGTTAAATATTAAAGTGTTTAATACGACAGTCATCGATATACTACAGTAGAACATCAAAGACGACAGTGAAATAAAATTATACAATATGTTAATTTATACTTGATCAAACGAAATGTGAGGATATTAGATAGAAAACCATCGATAAAAACATGAAAAAAAAAATTTATATGTTAGCCATTTTCAAAATTCAAGCCATTTAATTTTTTTTTTAAATTTAATTCCCATCTTTTGGTTTTATTTTTTTTCTCTTTATTTATACGTTGTATTTTTTTAATAGTAGTCTTATTTGAAAGCTAGATAGACTAACTAGTATTAAAAATAAAAAAAAAATACGATATCAAGCAGAAAATTTGTCAAAAAAATAATAAGATATTTTTTTTCTTAAAAAAAGTACCTTTCTTTTAAAATTTTTTGATATTTAACTTCGAAACTAGCACTTTGAAGTGACCTTTTTAGCGTGTTTTATTAAATTTGATGACTTACTCGACAAGTTCACCGAAATAACATGGGTTCTATCTCTTTTCGTTGTTAAGATAATCACCTTCAAATAATGGCATCGGTGTATTGATTTGTGCATATGCGCCGCACCTACCCATAGTCGAACACCTGTACCCTTAAGCATAAGAATAAGTACCTTAAGTATGAGTTTGGAAAACTGTATTCCTAATTGAAAACTATCGCTCTATCTCTTTCATGTCCTTTGACTGCTTTAACGACATGAGCAGTCCATCCGATAGTTTTCGTAAACGTTGACAGTTAAAATCAAGTCATAAGTACTATGAGTAAAGAAAGAGTTAGATGCATTAGGGCCGAAACGAGTGAGTGAGAGAGTGAATGGTTGTTTGAATGTCATTATGGTTCAGTTCATCTTTTAACGTTTCCTAACTTGCGGGTTGAATACGCTCACCATTTTTTTTTCGTCGTCATGCCTTCTACGATAGACACCTTGTCTGCTCGCGAAGTAGCTGACATTCATTACATTTACGGGTTTTGCGATGGCAATGCTCGCGCCGCCGCTCGAGAGTATCATCAGCGATTCCCGACAAGACCTGCCGTTGACTACAGGGTTTTCATAGCAGTGCATCGAGAATTCAGTGAAAATGGACTGCGATGCCCACGTCGTGAACGTGCTCCCGTTGTACCGGTAGATGTGGAAGAACAAGTGTTGCGTTTGGTATATCAAGATCCCACAACTAGCACTCGACGAATAGCGCTCCAGTTGGGGATTAATCACGTCCAAGTGTGGAAAATTTTGAAAAAGGAATGTTTATACCCCTTCCATTTTCGAAGAGTGCAGAATTTACACGAGCCAGATTACAACGGAAGAATTGTTTTTTGTTCGTGGTTATTGCGGCAAAGGCGTATCGTCCGCAACTTCTGTGACCGTATTTTGTGGACGGACGAGGCCAACTTTAACCGGACAGGAATCACAAATTTTCGCAACCTGCACTTGTGGATGCCAAAGGAAGAAAATCCGTTCGCAGTTCGACCAGCATCGTTTCAAGTCGAATTTTCAATAAACGTTTGGGCTGGGATGATTGGAGATTATTTAATCGGACCCTTTATCCTTCCATCAAGGTTGACAGGCCAAGACTACCTCTTGTTTTTACAAGAACAACTACCTGGTCTGATGAGTGATGTGGATTTAGAAACAAGGAGGATGATGTGGTTCCAACATGACGGCGCTCCAGCTCACTTTCACACAATCGTGCGTAGTTATTTAAATAATCGATACGGAGATAGATGGATTGGACGAGGTGGACCAGTGGCGTGGCCGCCACGAAGCCCAGATTTGACCCCACTGGATTTTTATTTGTGGGGTCATATGAAACAGATAGTGTACAGTACTCCAATTACTACCAGAGAAGAGTTGTTACAAAAAATAATGGATGCGGCTAATCAAATAAAAGAAAATCGTACTGTTTTAAAAAAAACTATTCGTAGTGTGGCATTACGTGCAACTGTTTGTATGGATGAGAATGGTGGTCACTTCGAAAATTTAATTTAAATTAAATCATTTTAGTTTTTCCATTTTTTTTTGTTTAATTCCATAAATTAAATCATTATTACATCACTTTTGATTTTCATACAGAAATTACATATCTAATTTAAAAAGTGATTATCTTAACAACGAAAAGAGATAGAAGCCATGTTATTTCGGTGAACTTGTCGAGTAATTCATGAAATTTAATAAAACATGCTAAAAAGGGCACCTCAATGTGCTAGTTTTGAAGTTACAGATCAAAAACAGAAATAAAAAGTATTTTTTTAAGAAAAAATAGTTTTGATTATTTTTTTTCACAAATTTTCTGCTTGATACCGTTTTTTTTTTTATTTTTATTACTAGTTAGTCTTTCTAGCTTTCAAATAAGACTACTGTTAAAAAAATACACCGTTTACATAAAGAGAAAAAAAATTAAAACCGAAAGATGGGAATTGAATTTAAAAAAAAATTAAATGGCTTGAATTTTGAAAATGGCTTACATATAATTTTTTATTTTCGTGTTTTTATCGATGATTTTCTATCTAATATCCTCACATTTCGTTTGATCAAGTATAAAATTAACATATTGTATGATTAGTGTCGGCAACACCGACTAATATTTTTATATTATTTTGTAGTGGTAACACTGATTTTTTTTCTACCTTTTTTGCTGTGAACCAAAGCGTACGTGTGTGTCAGTGCTCTGATTAATATTATTAAAAATAATACAGTGAAACGGTGTTTTAAGTGCATCAAACCCAACCCCAAATCTCCAACCCTACAGAATGGTCCTTCGAGCCGGATCTGAACCAGAGACCTATGGATCTTTTAAGTTTAAGGTTAAGCCCACCACCGGGCTCAATCCCAGGAGTCCCGGGTTCGATTCCCAGCAGCATGTTTAAGTACTCGGTTTGGTTGGTTGTAAGGCTTGTTTGTCCGCCTGGCTAGCTGCCACCAACTTATCGAAATACTAGCTGTGCCCCGCGGTTTCACCCGCGTTAGGAAAGCTCTCAAAAAATATTTTCCCGTTCTCGCAACATTTTTCATTGCTGCTCTACTCCTATTAGTCAAAGCGTGATGTAATATAGCCTATAACCTTCCTTAATAAATGGACTATACAACACAAAAGTAATTTTTTAATTCGAACTAGTAGTTCCTGAGATTAGCGCGTTCAACCAACCAAACAAACACTCTTCAGCTTTATAATATAAGTATAGATGTCGCCATAACATAAATGTTGATAGCATTGTTGTATTTCAGCAGCTAGAGATAAGATAGGCAATGCTTCAATAGTTGAGGATTCTTGGTGAAGTGTGCTACCACCTTCGGCTTTATAATCACCTTACCAACATTAGGTGAGATGAAGACCAAGTACTTCATCATTAACAGCTCATATGTCTCCACTGTTGGGACACGAGCCTTCCCTATGGATGGATAGGGAGAATGGGCCATAAACAACCACGCGGGCCCAGTGCGGATTGGTGGTTGTTAAGGACTGCTAATGCAGCCGGGACCAACAGCTTAACGTGCCTTCCGAAGCACGAAGGAGAGATGATACATTTTTGGTCCAGCAATCGCAAACCGAGGGCATTAACCACTGCGCCATCGAGCTCCTCAAATACTCAAGTATAACCATAAGAAATTTAAAAAAAAACTTTATCAGCTTATACTAGTCCACTGCTGGACATAGGCTTATCTAAGTGCACGCCACTGACTACGATCCGCGACTACCCTAATCCAGCTCTTGCAAAAAATACTACTAATAAATAATACTAATAATAACACATAAATTTGAGTTCTTATAATCATTATACCACCAACGTGCTACAATTAATACGAGTATATCACTTAAGATCCCATAGGAGCTGTCTTTCTACTGCCGCGGTTAACCCCAAAGATGGTGAGGGTCTTACGATCCCGGAATAAAACCCTCAATGACCCGGCGTTAAGGGATTTCGGGAGTAATCGTGAATTATTAGGTGATTAACTGAGGATATTTTGCCACTCTCCTCTCTACTAACACGTACGCGCTTTTGATATTTGCTTCCACTTTAACGGACCTGGTTTGTTTACTTATTTATTTGGAAATAAACAGCATTTTTTTTAATTGTAATCTTTTTTATATGTTAATAGTTGATATACCTACTTACGTAAATATATTAAGGTAGGTATGTAACGTGTAACAAAAAGGTGAGGTCAAAATGAATAGATTTTTTTTTAATTTTTTTTTTATTGGTTCACCAAACTGGGGGTCGACCTCCTAACGCTCTCGCTTTCGATCGCTTTGAAGGCGAGGCGAGGAGGAGGCGTCATCTTGTCACTTCGAAAGCAATATGAAAGCAATATCGAAAGCTATAGGCTATAGCTTTCGATATTATTCGATATTATATTTCGATATTATATTAGAAAGCGAGGCGAGGGCCTCGCCTTCAAAGCGATCGAAAGCGAGAGTGTTACGCGGTTGGGGGGCTGGTCTGTACACAGAGCAAAACACATAATATTTAATGCATACTTATACAAACACTGAGTGCATAATACAAAATGACATAATACTCGTATATACGCTAACTTTTACAATTACAACTAAACTACGAACTAACTAAAGCTAAGGAATGAAATTAATACAAGTAAGGAATGTGTAAGCTATTTAGGGTTTACTTTTGTTGTTTTAAAGAGTAGCTTTTTACTTAAATCCAAAGAGTATCCCATCTAGAGCTTGTATGTGTTGTTATTATCATGTCATGCAATTATTTAATGAAATATAATATTTATATTTGTGAAATGATGCGCGTCTGGCGCGTATAAGCAAGCAGCAGTGATCATAAATATAAGTACACAGAGGTTACTAAACCACTAGGGCACCAAAAAAATATAAATAGCCATTTTTTGGCTATTGTTTTGGTACCTAGACGACTGCGGTAATGTCAAAATAACAATTTTAATTTACACGCACACTTCCTGGAGCCACCGTTCTCTCGAACGGTTCGCTTCCAGAGGAGCTTCATTTCACTTACCATCAAATTGTGGGATGAGCTACCATCCGAGATTTTCCCATTGAGCTACGACATGGACTCATTCAAAAGGGGTGTAAAGAGGTTTTCTTCAGGTTGGCAACACAAAATCAACATTTGTGATGTCGCTGATATCCATGGGCGGCGCTGACCGCTCACCATCAGGAGGCCCGCATGCTCGTTGGCAAACTGTCAATATAAAAAAAAATATCTTCTTTTTTCCTTCTTCTTTTCCTTCTTCTAAAGCGCATAATCGTCCACAACTGAACTTACGGCTCTTTAATACTCCTCCAACCAACCCTCGCTAGACAAGTGGCAAAACGCTATTAAAATAAAAATTTAATAGAATAGTTATTATATAGGGAAGAAGAAGCAGAAGAAGAGCGCCTGCCCGGTGGACGGATGCTATTCTGGAAGCCCTGAAATGCAACACGCAGGCGGCTATCCGTCTAGCCCAGGATAGGATCTCTTGGAGAGCCCTGGTCCGCAATGTTGCTATTGGTGGTCACGACCCTCTGGCATGAGGACTCGACGACAAAGAAGAAGAGTTATTATACGGGATTGACATAAGTCAACGATACGTATAAATGACGTTTATATCCATCCCATACAATAATAATTCTATTTAATTTCTATTCTATTAGCGGTTTGGCACTTGTCTAGGGGAGCAGCTCCAGTGGTCCATGCGACTGCTTCGCCGTCAGACCCACAGGCAGGTGATCTATCGATACACCTTGATGTACATATATAAATAATTTATAACATAATATTAAACCTTTTCGGCAGAAGCTCAAAATCGCAGACCCAATTATCCAATTCAGTGTAAGATTTCCAAAACATCCTTACCAAACGAGGCTAAGCAACATCAAAAAACGTTTTTCAATAAAGCAGCCGAAAAGAAATATAAATAACCATTTTTTTGGGTATTGTTTTCGCTCGAGGATTTCTAATTTGGAGTCCCTAATTACCGTTTCTACTCGGAAAAGCATTAGGAAAGGTCCATTTTTGTATGATGCTATACAACTTTGTTAAGTCCAATGAACTGTTAAGGGACTTGGGTCCGAATCGGAATGTAGGATGGACTTACACGTTTAATGGAGGCGACTCGGACAGCGTGTGTTTAAGGCCTTGCGCTCATTTGGAGAGAAATTCTAGAAACGTGTTGCAAACGGTCATTCGTGTTCATGTAAGATGTTAAAAAATAATGCTTCACAAAAAGCAACTCTCTACAACATATATACAGCACTTACTGTGTGACTGTGATGATCTGGCTAGGGACGGAATGGAACTTCTAAGGTCGGGATATCCGTAACAAGAAGATTTCAGGCTTTTCGCCCTCAAAGATATTGTCAAACGTATGACAGTCATCTTCGGTAAGAAAGAAGAGTGAATAGGGCTGCACAACATTTTCCGATTTGTCGATATGTTATTAGAAAAGGTTATCTTGGGAGGTTCGACTAAGATATTAGAGTTATAACCAAGTTAAAAAGCATTAAGGTTTCTCAAGCCCCCGGAGGTATTTTAGGGGATCACGCAAGCCTGTCCCCGTACCTTATCAGATTCACTGAGGCCTTCTTGCCATGCGACAAGGTTGCAAAACAAAAGTCTCTTAGTGAAAACGGGGCTTTAAGATTCTTTGTTTCCTTGGCCGAGCGCTCTCTTTTATTTTAAAACAAAAGACGGTTCGTTAACATCTTTATAGTCGCTTAATTAAATTCTCAATTTGAAATTATTAGCATTGCATGAGAATTCCACAATACATACATACATCTGTTTCACAGTTATGTCGAACAGAATTTTAAATAGGAAAATGACTGTCGGCATTCTTTAGGCATTGTCAGCGTCAGGAATGTTATAAGAATCTGCCCTTACTAAAGTAATTGCTTGTTCTTCTTTGTATAAAGTTTCGCCTTAGACTTACGAGCTGATGGCGTAGTAGGGACTTCCATAGTCTCTTAAATTGTAGACAAAGTTAAAGCCAAAATATTTTATTGAAATTTATAAGTGCTTTTGAATCGTCCAAACATTTTTTTACCTACTACCCATTCAGGAAGTTTAATATTTAGCTGTGGTGAAGAATTGGCGCAAGAAACTGCACAGCTTCAATGGAAGAAATGATATTTACAAAAAAAAGCGTGTCGTTACCACATCATACAATATTTTTTAATTTTTTTTTTAAATATTTTAATTAATTACTTTTACAATTACAAACTTTCAAGAGTTTAAATTTCGGGAATTACATCTATACATTTACTAAATGAGTGATTTGAAAATAAAATAAAATATGTTATTTGATTTGAATTGCCGCTATGAGAAATGTCCTTGCTTAGTTTGTTGTCGGTTTTTTTGGAACAAAGTCTCCAGCCTTACCCGTATTTACCTACATTCAAAGAAACCCATTGTGTATCCTCAAAATAAATGAATTTTAAATAAAACCTAAGTGCACAGCCAGAAATAGGACTACCCCCAAAATCCTTTTTTTTTCAAGAACTCAACCGAAACGACCTCCAAAACATTCCCCCAACAAAAACAACTCGCATTTTGCATAACCACTTGTCCGTAATTACATTCCGCCGAAGCTTCTTACCGGATTTATTCACTCGCGGCAAGCAACTCTTTTAAATATTTCCCCTGTTTCCTATCCGAGCCCATTCCGGAATTAGGCCTGTGAGGTTACGTGGCTAATAAGGTGAGTGTATACGACAATGCTGGAGTTACGCTGGAGTTACGCCGGAATTTTGTTACTTGACTGTTATACAGCATGCTTTACTCATGAACTAATACAAATATTATAAAATGTTCAAATAATTTTTGACGCAAATTTTGTTGCGAACAAATTACAAAAACACAAATGTTAAAAAAATTTCAATACATATATATATATATATATATAATAGCTTGCTTACTTCTTAACTGATGTTTAATATTTGTAAAAATATTATGATCGGATGTTAGTGACGGTTGTTGACATTGAATGGGCGCCTTTGGCTTTCAAAGTAAAAAGTGTTGAATAATTGCGGCGGGCTGGTTAGAACCACGATAGCTCAATTGGAAGAGCACCTGACCCGGTATGTCAGAAGGGTGCAGGTTCAAATCCTGCTCGTGGAAATTTTTTCAACATTTGTGTTTTTATTACACACATTTTAATCGCAAATGCACTAAGCGAGCGATCAATGAACGATTTGTGTCCGTAATACTAATTTATCATCCGCAACTAGACCAGCCGCGTTGCAATTCTACAATTAACAACTGGTTGTTTTTTTGGTAATAAGCCTGCCGTAGACCCTACGTCCTAATTGTCACGGTAAGTCATACTCTTAAAGAAAATAGATTTAGATTAAAGAGGATACAGAAATAGAAAAATATTTCGATACCTTTAGGTAGAAAGGTCGTATAAACCATTTTGGCCAAATTGAGTTATATATACCATTTTTCTCAGATTTTTTTTCTCTATCGATCTGTATATACGAAATACAGAAATTCGCAAAAAACATGTTTATACGACCCACAACATTTCGGTCATAACGTCTTAAAAAAGGTAAATTGTTAACGTAAAAGCCGAATGTATTTTTTTTGTAGTTTTGTTATGATGTAATGACCATAATTTATATTAACTCAGGGCGTACAAATCGTCTTTAATTGTAAATGGTATATACGCCCTAGCGAGTTAAATACATTACTTACAATTAGTTTAAATTCGACGTCGTAATGACCATAATTTATGTGATAATAAGCTTACCAAAAATGGATATACGACCTATGCAGTTTTTTTTAGGTACATTTTCATGGGGTGTATTAACCATAAATTGGTTTTTTCTTAGACGTAAATCCAAGCTAACTTTGAAACAAAAGAAGATAGATTTTCAAAGTCTTCCCGGGTTTCTCAAAATACTCAAAATACTCAAAATACTTAAAAATAATGACATGCCTCAGTAGTACTTTAATGTAGTTGAGTGGTAAAATGGAAAAGTTAAATAATTTGTGAAATGATTTAAAACTGTTTATGTTAAGTTTTGGAATGTTACTTCGATTATATTTTTTTGTAAAGTGTAAATTTTTATAATATGTAAATTTTTGTGCATGCTGTGATTACCTATAAATTTAAGAACAGTTAGTAAACAACCCTAATATAAATATTAAATTGTAATGCTGTATCTTATGTTGGTGATCCATTAAATAAATAAATAAATAAATAAAGATGTGTTTTGATGATTTAGCCTTTTTCATTCTCAAATTGTAAGAATCTTTTTCATTGGTCATTTTTTTATAACTTAAAAAACAAAAAAGTTATGAATTTTTATTTAAAAAAAAAACGTTTTTCTGCTCTCCTGAAAAGTCGGGTTTTGGTTTATACGACCTTTCTACCCAAAGGTATTTATTCAGTATCACAAAACAACATTCAAACAAGTAAATCATTCATAATTTAATATACATGGTATATGATTCTGAAAAAGCATCTTCTCAGCATGTGTTATAAGCACTTAAATAATGCTACAACGCTGGTCTTCCGAAGATGCCCAGACTAGAACTAAACATAACTCAAACTAAGAATAGTAATAAAATAAAACATAAAACACCAAGCGGTGTTTTATGTTTTATTTCACTCACACCACCCAAATGATAGCTTACATTATATACAGTATTAGATACACTTTTGGTTCATAATTGTGTAGTTTAATTATTTATTGTTACATGGCAAACTATTTCTTATCTATGTCTTTTAAATTGTACAAATACAATTAAATATAAATATGTATATGGGACTTCTTGGCGGGAAAGTGAAGAGTCATGTCTGCGGTTTTGTTTTATTTTCTAAAATTTGTGTTATGTCGAATATTAATGTGAAATAATGGTGGATTATTAACCGTTAAGTGTTCGTGAGTGTGCATGAGTGTTGGCAAATGAAACAAAACAGTGCAACGTCACTTTTCAAATTCTCTCAAGAAGTCCGCCCGAGGACTTAGTAAAGCCCCACATCTTTACTGAGATACTCGAGGGGTTGGGTGGTATATCATTTCTCATTTCTATTATCATTCATTATCATCAAACAGAAAATAAATATTGCTAATTTATATATTACTTGTTAGAAAAATTACTTTGACACTGGCTAAATGTGCTAATCGCACAAAGCCATCAACAAAATGAAAAAAAAAAAGAAAAAAAAATATGTATATCAATACCTCCACAGCTAAATTGTTAAATTGTTAGATATACTAGAATGAGTCTTTTTGCAAATTTAGAAGAAAATTCCTATATTTGTACTTAAAACTGCATAATGTGGATATTTAGGGTTATTACAATCACGTGCAAGAAAGTCACACTTACACTGTAAGACTAAGGGTGGATTCTACCAAGCGAGAGTAACTTTTATTCTTAGATTAAATCGTCAGTTATTCGAGAGTAAATCGAAATTTCGTTTTACCACGCACTATTCTCGGAGCAGCTTGCCTATTCGGGAATAGTCACTATACCACCGTCCAGCGTGGAATAACAGAGATAATCCGAGAGTATTTCAATGGCGTCCGCGTACCACATGACATTGACATTCGACTTTGACAGCTACAGTTACGCTCTAGACGACAAAATAGAGTTGTCAGGACTTTGCCTTTTAAATAGTTCGTTTGTAGAATGGCCATTGGCCGGATAATATATTCATTCACCATTCACATTCACACAATAATGAAGAATAACAATTCCAAGAGTAATTAATCTGTGGATTGCGTGGATAAATGAAAATCGTGGAATAGATATATTCTTGGTATAGTTAATCTCGTATAAATTCAAGTTTGGTCGAATCCACCCTTAGAACAAAAGGTAATTTGCAAGTATACCGAAAATGACACAATAACTCCAAATGAGCCCAATATCCCTCAAAAAAATCGATAAGTCCGTGCGCCAAAAACCCTGTGTAATGGTAGCTGAATCAAGTGTGTTGAACAAACAAACATTCGGAAGACTTCCAGGAACTGACGATTGGTAGTCAGTAACCGAAATAAAGTAAACATCATACAGTATTTACTGATTGCAGTGCCACGGTTTTCGTGTTTTACATTCCTTTGAGCAAACGCTATGAATTCATATTGGTTGTGATAACAACTAAACTAAAAATAAAACTATGAGAAAGAACTGCTTCATATCATCTCCACCAGAACACAGGAGGCTAGCATCATTGCCTCGCTGTACAGCGAGGTTTAGTCGCATGCCCAAGTTTTAATTATTTTGAGAAGTTAAAATGTGATCAACACATTAATGCTACTATGTTAATTAAATTTTTATAAAAATCATTAATCAGTTTTAAGAGAGAGCTTAAACTAACACAAACGTAATTTAGTAAAAAAGTTTAACAACAATTAGCATAAATTTTTAAGATAAGACTTTTAAGATTTTTAAGATAAGATTCTTTGTGAAAAGCGCTTCTACCTCCGGTGTAGTCATTTAGCACCAGAGAGATATTCATCCGATTACGTTTTCGAAAACGAAAACTTGCATGCCGAAATTTTAACTCGTCTTATATGTCGCCAGGAGGCGCTGCTTCAATTTGCATACTACTAGGCACCAGGTGAAATGAAGACGAAACGCTTTTGCATTGAGATACAAAAAATAAACTGCCATTAATTTGTCATTCAAAATGCCAATATAAACATTTGAAAGTACATTACACTCGAAAACGCTCCGTGATTTCGCAAAGGGCTCGAAGCTTAATCCTTTTCGTTGAATAAATTCCTACTATTACTCCTAAGTCCCACACATTTAAATTTATTCCATTTAATATCGTCTTTCCTGTATTCTTTGTTTAAATACTGTAAGCGCTTCATAACGCGAACGATTGGTATCGCGAAATTGGCTTTATTGATGAAGGGAAAGGGAGGTTTTTGAATGGCAAGTGTTTTAATTGAGGTGTCGTCTACTATACCTTCGGTTGGAGAGATGGTACCGTCTGCAAAAGCGATGGGATCGGCCCTTAGGAAATTAAAGCACCCGGAGTCCGGATTTTACATTTTAATGTGACTGTCTCTCACACCGTTATGTTTTTTTTTATTTGAATCATTTGAAGTGGGATTTAGCGGGACTGGTACTTAAATTTTTTTATTGATGTGAATTTCTTACAGTTCGGTGCAAATGAATATGTTTTAATAGTTTCGTGATGGCACAACACAGATGTGCTTGTAGTTTGTGCCATTGTGTAATTTGTTATTTTAAATAAAATAAAATAAAACCATTATTAGTCTATTATTGTTTGTACGGATACAGTTTACACCTTGATGATGATGATGATGATGATTGGTCCAACCGATTTCGGTCATGGCGACCAATTCGACTCCTAGTCGGCACGATGCTGCTGGTGCGCCCGAAGATGGCTAACATAACCGATATTCTTAGTAAACTGGCGTGCGCACTTATGTTTATAATAAATCATTGATCACTATGAGGACTCCGTAGCTTCGTAGCTTGAAAACTTTTTTTATGCCACTAGAAAGTTTGAATAGCACGTTTTTAGGGTTCCGTAGCCAAATGGCAAAAAACGGAACCCTTATGGATTCGTCATGTCTGTCTGTCTGTCTGTCTGTCCGTCCGTATGTCATAGCCAGTTTTTTCCAAAACTATAAGAACTATACTGTTGAAACTTGGTAAGTAGATGTATTCTGTGAACCGCATTAAGATTTTCACACAAAAATAGAAAAAAAACAATAAATTTATAATACTAGAACTGAAACTGAATACTTAGAACTGAAACTCAAAATTTTTTTGCGTGTGGGGTACCTATGGAAGGTCTTCAAAAATGATATTGAAGCTTCTAATATCATTTTTTTCTAAACTGAATGGTTTACGCGAGAGACACCTCCAAAGTGGTAAAATGTGTGTGTCTCCTCCTGTAACTTCTAAAATAAGAGAATGATAAAATTAAAAAAAATATATGATGTACATTACCATTCAAACTTCCACCAAAAATTGGTTTGAACGAGATCTAGTAAGTAGTTTTTTTTAATACGTCATTAAGTACGGAACCTTTCGTGCGCGAGTCCGACTCGCACTTGGCCGGTTATTTATGGTTCGCGTTTTGCCAATCCTCTACATTTTACCAAATGATTAGAATTCTCTTTAAAAAGGTCACAACTCTCATTAAACATTTGAATAGAATCGATTTTCCATATGAGAATTTGTTACCATTGTTACCAGAATGTAGACAAATTAATTAGGAACTAACGATCCCATCGTTATCGCTAATGAGTGAAGCCTCAAATTATGGGATTGGTATCTGCGATATCGTATGAATAATTTGTAATCAATATTCCTATTGCGAAATCTACAAATAAACCGTCAGTACTTGATTTTGGATGAATAACAAAATATATTGTTATTAGTTAATAAATTCGCCTCGCCTCGTTGGCCGAGTGGTAGAGCGCTCGGCCTTCAGGTGTCACCCAAAGTTTCTGGGTTCAATTCTCAGATCGAAAAAAGAGTGTTTCGGATTTTCGATGCTTAGCCCGGGTTTGTGATCACAACTCGCATTTGGCAAGCGTGGTGATTATTTATTTATCAGATGCACAAAATATTTTAGACCATTGTAGTGATGACTTGATTTTAATTATGGAGGCCTTTGCCCAGCAGTGGGACCGTTATGAGCTATTTACATTTACAGTTAATAAACTGTTTGAATTTCCGAACTATCTTCAGTACTTATGCGAGAGAGCTTAAACACTGTTTATATAACTAACAGTTAGTGCTGAGTTCTTTCGGTTTTCAGTCATTATAATATTTGAAAAAAATTGTAAATACAAAAAAATATCCACGTATATTTCATAGCTCCCCATTTGCTTTCAATTTACTTATAGATATATATTATTTTTATTTAAACACCGCACCGGAGACACCCGCAAAACCAAAGTAATCGCAGATGCGTTGCCGGCCTTGAGGAAAGAGTTGGATCTTGAGAAGGAAGTAGGAATTGGGAGGGGGGAGGGGTGAGAGATGGGCGTCCGGTACTTTCACTCACCGGACGTAACAAACAGCAACGAGTGCCATTGTTTCACGCCGATATTCTGTGAGAGGGTAGTATTACGCCGGGCAAACCGGTCCTTTTCGTGCTGCAACGCAGCGTGGCTCTACCACTCAGACAGTGTCACTTATTTAGCGCCACCCAGGGGTCACGTGTAGGGTCTCAAGGGTAAACCTACGGACGCGAGTAACTTTAACCCTCAATATATAACCCCTAATATATAGATAATTATTTTTTTAGCAACATAACAAAAATGAACAATGTACATATACATATTTAAAAGTAGTTACAATTTCTTCCATTCCTCCCTCTACATTTATTTATTTATTTATTAACATCAACAAATGCAATCTTAATTACAGATCTTACACAAAAGCAATAAAAATAATATTAATAATCAAAAGTAATAAAAATAATAAAAATTAGTAAATTTCCTTTCCAGATCGACGCGTGCAGGTCTGAGAACCCACCCTCATACCGTGCTGACCATCAAGACACGTATCAAAAAGTTTGGACAATAGTTCCTTTACCGAACTGCCCGTATGTGGAATGCGCTTCCCGCACACGTGTTTCCCTCATCTTTCTCTACCGGGTTATTTAAGCGGGGCGTGAAAAAGCATTTATGCAGGCCGCCATAGTGTGAGCGTTCGGCATAGCGTGGTTGCGCTGTGATGCACGCTTTCACTTCTTGGGTTTCACTGGCAGCTTTTCATCAGGCAGGGTGAGGCCACTATGGCGTGCCAGAAAAAAAAATTTGACGGTCTTATCGCTTAAGAGCGATTTCTTTCAGACAACCAGTTGGATAGAAAGAACTAATACACTCTAAACAAACCAAATGCAAACCATTCAAACATATTAGAATAATGTCAGGGTAACATAACTTATAAAAGCAATGATATATGTAACTAAACTAAAAATATATACCTAATCGTACACACATTTATATATAAAACATTCATATAACTCAATATTGATTTATGACACAAGTATTCGTACTTTCGTTAGACATCAACTCCTCACAAGCTTATATTAAACTATTCGAAAAATATATAAATTTAAAGTTACATGGTTCTTAAATGCGCAACGGTGTGACAGTAGGAACTCTTTAATGTATTTCCATCGCCGTTCTATTAAATGACGTGGGAAAAATTGTTTCTCACTCTAAAACATTCCACTGCTCTTTCGTTTTATGATTAAGCTATAAAATGTTAAAAACTGCTATCGAGTGTTCGGAAAAAAGCTATTATAATACTCGTAAGTATATAATATAACGCCTGTAAACTAGCAAAGAGGTCTTTAGCAATTAATGTTAGTAGGTTTATTATTTGACAAGCCATGTTGTTTTATTCATTACCAGCTGACCCGGCGGACTATGGCATGAAGCTGTAGATACAGCTTCATGGACAATGAGCGGAATTCGTACTGCTTTGACAGTTCCTATGACAACAATCTTGGACATTTCTCTTCCTATTAACAGAATGCAAGCACAATATAGTCACTTGTCACGCTCATCTGCAGTTAACATTGACATGTCTTATCCTGTACGTAAGTTTAGATCCATATTGATAACCGAATTAGGAGATCAATTGCCTGGAGGGGCCACAACCACAAGGTGATTGATACAAAATCGGCTTGTGGTTTCTTTAATAAATCTTGTAGTTCTTAAGTAGTTTGTTTGTGTGATTATATAAGTGTGTGCATAGTTCGCTTCCTAATAAGTCTATTTTAGTTTATGCATGTCGTGGCAACCTCTAATTAAGACAGCGCCTTAGAATGTAACCCAATCAGCCAGTTTCTCGAACGCTGATCATCTTCATAATTAGCTAATCAATGATCAAATCTCTAATCAAGTGTAATTTGGGTTGCTTGAACGTTGATTACGTACTTTAATTTTGAACAGAGATTAGTTGACAAATCTGTCAAATATTTGAAGTAAATCAAGCGATTTGACAAGCGTCAAACATCAAAATGGGTTTCTGAAACGCTGATTAGGCATTTTTCTTTGGTCAAGCGCTTGTCAAATCAACGATCAACTAATCGGTGATTTTGCTCTAATTAGCTGAAATAATTACTACAAATTGATATGTTTTGCTAAGTTCTAAACCAGGTACATCGAAAAATTCAACAGGTTGGTACTCCAAAAGTGGTTTTTATTATATTTCACAATACTTACGGTTCGTTTTATCAATAAAAAATATACTTGTAAATTAAAATAACCTCTAATAATTTAGGATGTCGCTTTCGGATGTAACAGTGAGCAGCAGCAGTGAATCTGATGAGGAAAACACACCTGGACCCTCAAGGACGTTTTTGCATTTATTTTCAATTATTGACTATGAGTTAAAATAGTATCTACCAAAAACACAAATGTTGATAAAGTTTCCACGAGAGGGATTTGAACCTGCGCCCTTCTGACATACCGGGTCAGGTGCTCTTCCAATTGAGCTATCGTGGTTCTAACAAGCCTGACCCGGTATGTCAGAGGGATGCGGGTTCGAATCCGTTGTGGAAATTTTTTCAACATTTGTGTTTTTGTAATTTTAGTATCTACCAAATTGTAATACTTGTTTTCTTTACCCATACACGTAATAATTTCTACAATAGGGAGGTATAGATATCAAAGTGATGAAGCAGTTCTTCGTCACTTTGACCATCACAATATTTCTACACTTGGCAGACGGGTGGTTGAAAACTGGTGAAATCGCAGCCAGTGTTTGCTGCTACTCATCACCTCCTGGATTCGTATGAAAATATGCCAGGACTCCCATTATTTTTATATTCAAAACTCGCCAAGGCATGGAGGCAGAATGTCACCAAACTAATCATCATATCAGCCTGGGATCACCTATGTTGTGTAGGGCCCCTTTCGCTTGAGCATAATACTTATAAATAATATTTCTATAAACAATTAAAGAAGAAATCAAAGGAGAAAAAATTGGTGAAAAGGAATTGGAAAACGGCTCTTACTTGTCAACTAAAGCAGTCAGTATTAGTTTTTCTCTTTCAGTATAGTTTTTTCCTCTGCTGATAGCTTTACCGTCATAATTATCAGCTTGGTTTTCTTTCAATTTCCAAAAATATTTTACAATATAATATTCAAACGTAAGCAAACAAAGATTCGCGGCAAAAGCATGTGACATTTTTGACGTTTAGGAGTGAATGATTGAATGAAAATATACACTGATTTGATAATCGTAAGATGATCATTGATTAGCAAATTTTTGTGTAATCAGCGTTCATGCAACCCGATTTGATTTGAGCAGTGTGTCAAGTTAATTGCTTTGTCAACTGATTTGGGATTTGATCAGCGTTCGAGAAACCGGCTGTTAATCTGTTGTTTTATAAATGTACATGGTGTTTGTTTTGTTGGTTGTCCTTAAATAAATAAATAAATAAACAAAACAAGCAAATCGTTAAAAGCGTATCAAACAAACAAACAAAGAAACTCACTTTCGCATTTTTAATATAAGTTATGATGACAGACTTTTAGTTGCTTACTACAAAGTTCTTGATGTTCTTGAATTGAACTATAAGTATACTATTTATATCAATATCATCAGCCCACACAAGTCCACTGCTGACATATGCCTCTCCAAATGCACGCCACCGAGCACGACCCGCGGCTTCTCTCATCCAATTTATATAAATAAATAATAACAAATTCTTTATTTGGTGCAAAATACACGTAAATAAAATTTATTTTAAAGTTATTATCTACAATAGTCGAGGGCTGTGTCGTAGTTATTATATAGTAAATCAGATAGATAACGTCTAATTAATTAATAACGTACAATCGATTGCGTCAATCGAATCAATTCGAGGAGCTCGATAGCGCAGTGGTTAACGCGCCCGGTCTGCGAGTGCTGAGGTTAAGCAACTTTCGCAAAAGCCGGTCATCGGACGGGTGACCAAAAATGTATCAATTCGAGTTTCAGAAGGCACGTAAAGCCGTTGGTCCCAGCTGCATTAGCAGTCGTTGTCAACCACCAATCCGCACTGGGCCCGCTTGGTGGTTTATGGCCCGTTCTCTCTATCCTATAGGGAAGGCTTGTGCCCCAGTAGTGGCGACATAAAATGAGCTGATGATGATGATGATCAATGGATTGCACATCAAACGTATCAGTTTGATTTTAAAGCGCTTATCATCCTTAATTTTTTTCTTCTTTTTTATTTCTAATAGTGTAGTAGTGTTCTTTACATGAATCCTCTTGCTGTTGAATTAAAAATTAAGTCGCACTGCTGCACCAAGGCCTCCATCATTAAATCAAGTCATCATTGAAATCAGTGGTTCCCAACTGGTGGTCCGCTGACCACAGATGGTCCGAGAGAGCATCGGTAATGGTCCGCGGGACAGACATAAATAAATCCAGAATATTATAATTTTGAAAAAGACAGTACAATGTTATTTTTTAATTCCTGCTATTTGCTAATTCCTAGGTCTCAGGGAACATGAAATGTTTCTATCAGAATTTTTGGTAGCATGAATTGTGTGAAGATAAACTGTCACTACTGAACTTACGATACAAATACTTTTTAAGTTTTGAATAACTTTCTTTTTAAATACAATTTATGTGGTCCCTGCTAACAAATACATTAGGAAAAGGGTTCATGGTCGGAGAAAGGTTGGAAACCACTGATTTAAATGGATAGGTATTGACTCAAAACGCTTGTTAAATGTAGGTAGGATCACAAATCTGGGCTATGATTGAAAAATCGTTAACACACATGGGCTGACCAGGGAATTGAACCCAAAACGGATATCAAGCAGAGCACTTCCGCCACTAAACCATTAAAGCGTTAGTTAGTAATACAAAAAATTACAATACCTTCCATAACGTATTCATAGGTATTCCTAATATATGTATAATATATGTATAATCGACCGGAAACCTTTCTGGAATGTGTCCGGATCCGGAGTCGGGACACGCACTTTACAAACTTTTAGGGCGAGTTATACACTCCATTTATCGACAAAACCTCGATATATGTGGGGGTCGACACCCAATCTCGAGTGGTAACGTGGACAACTTTCATTTGGTGGAAACTCCAAATTTTAACATAAAGGTTTGTTTTAACAACACACTCGTAATATTACGCTGGTAACTTTTAAGCAGGCGAATAATAAAGTTACTTTGGCATGGACTCATAATAATTATATATTGAACCGCCTCTGTGGTCTAGTGGTTAAGACCACCGGTTTAGACCCTTGGTTTTGTTGGTGGTAGGGCTTGTTTGTCCGCCTGGCTAGCTACCACCATCTTATCTAAATATGTCGCCATAACATCAATGTTTGTAGTATTGTTGTGTTCCGGCAGCTAGTTATAAGATAGCCAGTGCTTCACTTGTTGAGGATCCCGGGTAAAGTGCGCTTTCATCATTGGCCTTATCATCACTTAACATCAGGTGAGATCAAGGCACTGTGCTTACCCGTAAAATACCTATAAAAAATAAAAAATAATAAACGAGTATTAGTCCATGCTTTTAGATACAGACATTTATTTCATATATATGTGTATATATATATGTGTAAAGATGGGTATCCAGTATGTTCGCACACCTTCTGCTCTCTACGCTCCTGCATCTGCTCTTGGTAGTGGATACGTTCGCACACATGGAGCGTGCAACGTTCGCGAACGTATCCTGTAGCAGGAGCATTTGCAGGACCTGGACAAGTGGCAGGAGCGATGTGAGCAGTAGCTTTTTTTATAATTCTTACGGGTAAGTAGGTACAATGCCTTCATCTCACCTGATGTTTAGTAATGATAAGGCCAATGCCGGAAGCGCACTTCACCCGGAATCCTCAACTACTGAGACACTAGCTTTTTTATAAAGCTGCCGGAACACAATAATGCTACGAATATTAATAATATGGCGACATATTAAGATGATGGTGGCAGTTAAACCCTGCCACCCACAAAACCGAGTACACAAACATGCAACCCCCACTGGTAATCGAACCCGGGGACTCTGGGTCTGAAACCAGTGGTCTTAACCACTAGACCCCACCTTAATATATATTAGAAGGTTATACGGGTATGTAGTTCCTGTAAATACTATGAACACCTTTATTGGCACATATTAGATTAAGATAATTAGAATAAGAAGACTGCTTTATAATTTTGTGTCTATTAAGTAAGTAATGTTGGTGTTATCATTTCTTAAAATATAAGTAAACAATCTGTCTGTACCGAATTAAAAAAAACACATTTCCCAAATCGCAAATCAAAGCCTCCGCCAACAGCATTTGGTAAAGATTTGACGCGAATTCTTTCCCCCTTACACTATCAACCAAATCGTATCGCAAATTTATACAAAAGACGTAACAATTTATATAATATATCATATATACATATATCGAGTCGGAACAGCGTCAGCATTCGGTAACTGAGCAATATTAAATATGAACACGCACATATCAAAGTCTCCAGCTTTTTGTGTTATTTCCTATTCGTCTCCCCTTTCTGATTAAATTCGGAGATTCCGAGGATCGGGGGATCCAAATCACTTTGCCACGTGACGATTGGTGAATCCGTTGAATACGTATCACCTTATTTGTTGGACGTAGAGAACTTTGGCTGTATTATTTTATTGAGTCTTTAATGGGATACCGAATGTGCTTGGACTATGTCGCGATTGGGAAATGATGGATGTAGGATGTAGATGGATGTAGGGGTAAAAAAGGGGTTTTATAGTTTTTGTAACTATTTTACAGTGAAGAGAGAATTTGGACCAATTATGAACAGGTTCACTTTGAAATTAAAGTAATGTAATAATATTATATTATTTTATATTTCATCTTCGATATCGCTATATATATCTTACATTATATTTCATAGAATGCTGGAAATTTTTGATGAAATGTGAAAAAGTTATTCCTGTTCTAAATGATAATTAACATGGACTGGAGTTAGCTATCTGGAGCTATCTTAAAAGATGGTTCATCGATCCATAGCAAGTACCAGAAGGAAGGAAGACACATAAAAGCAAATTACAGAATCATTGCTTATTTTAGAACTACATAACATACATAACCGCCTCTGTGGTCTAGTGGTTAAGACCACCGGTTTAGACCGAGAGGTCCCGGGTTCGATTCCCAGCGGAGGTACATCTTTGTGTACTCGGTTTGGTTGGTGGTAGGACTTGTTTGTCCGCCTGGCTAGCTACCACCATCTTATTTAAATATGTCGCCATAACAACAATGTTTGTAGCATTGTTGTGTTCCGGCAGCTAGAGACAATATAGCCAGTGCCTCACTAGTTGAGGATCCCGGGTGAAGTGCGCTTCCACCAAATGGCCTTATCATCACTTAACATCAGGTGAGATCAAGGCACTGTGCTTACCCGTAAATATATTAAAAAAAAAACATATTATGTGCTATTTGTAAATTTACACAGCATTCTTTTTCACCTTATTATAATTAAAGTGTTATGAATGTTTGTTTTTTTGTAGAAAAGAAAAGTTTCCCTTTGATCTTTGAATGATAAGCAAAATACGCCACATTACAAACGAAGCGAACAAAAAAGGTAGAGCCGTAGCCCAAACGCACAAAAAGTGCACTAAACCCAAGGAAACCTTTCAAAGTAAATTAAAAAGCTAAAGAGAAAGGCACAGAAGGGCCGCCATTACCCTGCAGGTTGGGTAATTTAATAACTCCGCCGTTCCCCCGATAAGGGTTATCGATTCGCAATATTTACCCCAAAACGGTGGGGCCACAGATTAAGTGGATTTACGACGGCAGATGCGCCATTTATATATCAGATATTTGGATAGCATCTGAGAGAAACAGTATTGGACGTTTTGTGAGACATTGAGGATGGAACGGGACTGGAGTGGGGAACCCAATAGTGTTACCATGTTGAGAGGTTGTAACTTTCCCATTTTATTGATTCGGTAGGTACTTAGGGTTGTTGAAGAAATAGTTGTGGATCGCAAATACATTTTGTTTTTTTATTCCTTATGGCTTAGCTCTTGGCCATCATCTCACCGGATACTGAGGCACTGGCTATCTTATCTCTAGCTGACGGAACACAACAATGCTACAAACATTGATGTAATGGTGAGGTAGTATAAAAATGTGATGGTGGCTAGCCGACAAACAAGCTCTCCTACCAACAAAACCGAGCACACAAACATGTACCCCCTGCTGAGAATCGAACCCGGGACCTCTAGGTCTGATACCATTGGTCTTAACCCCTAGACTACAGAGGCGGTTCAACTTAAATTTTTACTTACATTTTCAACATTTTCATGCTTAAAAATTAAACTCGATCGAGTTTAATATTTCCTTTTTAATCTATGACGGCGGCTTACGAAAATATGCAAGTTATTAAATGACGTTTCATGTTTTTTATCGGATCATGGTTTACCCTCGCTGACTCAGTAACAGTGGCAAGCGGTACTTTCCTGCTCCCTTCCTGTTACATTAAAAATGATACAGCACTTGAAAAACTGCCTTTGATGGGACTTAACCACATCTGTGGTTTAGTGGTAAAGAGTAACGTTTGACACCAACTCGGTGAAAGATTCCCAGTGGGAGTACATGTTTGTCTTCTCGGTTTGGTAGGTAGTAGAGCTTGTTTGTCCACCTGGCTAGCTACAACATCTTATCATATTTAGATCATCATCATCATCATAATTTTATTTTTTATTTTTAAGTGCTAATTGCTGTACTAAAGCTGAATAAAATAATTATAAAATATAGTAAAAAAAAATATATGCCTACCCAACTCAGGCGGCTGCACTGATCATTCATAATTGTCATACTTGTGAACGGGTGCCGCCTGTGGAGGCTGGTCTGCTCTTGCATACTATTATTTTTATTATTCCTAACTATAGTTTAATTTTGTTTCTTATTATTTGACAATTTTTGACCTTTATTAGTACTGTATGACATTCTGAAAAATTTAACTGGTAACTGACGTAAATTTGCACTTAGATGGGTATTATTATTTTTTCTCTTTTGTTTTTTTTTAACATGGTGAGTGTTTAGTGAATATTTAGTGTTTTTATTTATGATTGAAAGTGCCCTTTTATGATAGGGCATTTTCCAATATTTTTGACGCTGTAAGGGAGAAAAGAGCTTGACACTTGCTGAGTATCTTGCCGGTTCTTCTCAGTACAAGGTCTCCCGCCCAGAGAAGACTTACGAACCGATGGCATAATGACGTTCTTAAGAGCTATTTGTAGCCTAAATTTAATAAATAATTTTGAATTGCGCTAGCTTTCCCGGTAGCATAATGGTCAGTGCAGCAGCCCGGATTGCGATAGACCCAGGTTCGATTCCTCACTGGGTCGGGTAGGCATTTAATTTTTTCACTATATTTTATAATTATCTATGTCATCATAACTTTAATGTGTGTAGCATTGTTGTGTTCCGGCAGCTAGAGATAAGATAGCCGGTGCCTCACTAGTTGAGGATGCCGGGTGAAATGCGTTACCTTCGGTCTTATCGTCACATAACATGCGGTGAGATTAAGACCACCTGGTTTGTACTTAATGGTTACTAAATTAAAAATACAATTGCTGACCCTTATTTCTAATTAGTTTAAGGGGGTGCAGCGTGGACGCAAAACTGCGAGTTTCAAGTTTCTTTAAGATAGCGAGCGAGCGGCGCGTGGCAGTGTTGTGACAACGGCGCACGACTACGAATACGCACGCACACTAATATCTGTACGGAGTAGACTGCTGATTTAATTAGAGCAATGTTTACCTTTGTAAAATCATAGGCGTTTAGGTAAAAAATAATGAAAGTCTTAATATTTTCGTATTCATATTTTTTTATTGAAAAATAATACAACATTGGCCTGCGGAATATCAATACAAACATTTTGATGTCAAATCATTGTTTCAATTATGCTATATTTACAAAGTTTCTGAACAAATACGTTTTATATATCATTACTTTTACGTATTGTTTATGCAGTTTCTGAGTATTTGTTTCAAATTCCAAGACAACCATGGCCTTGTGAAAGGATCAAGCTAACCTACACTAGTTCTTTAAATGTATATGACCTATTCAGCGCCTAGCACTAGTGACTTAAAAACACGTAAATTTGCGAAATTCCGCGCGGCACCCCCTTTATAAACGAATTTTCAATCACTAGTTCCTGGTGAATAATAAAACCACTCATATAATGAATCAACAAGTATAATTCCTACATTGCTTACCAAAACATTTCTGCAAACAAAATAATTTATTAAGAGAAAATAAGCGAGTTGATTCATTTTGATGCCATAAATTCAAAAGCTAATATGCTTAATTAAACATACAAATTACGATGACGCGATAAAAACACACACACACACACACACACAACATCAATCTGTTTAATGATTTGCGGCGGCAACCGGAAGCCGCCATTAACGCGGACACGCGAGCTTCCTGTCGCCGCCGGAAATGGCCGCGGTAACCGTTTCTGGTTACGCTTGCCACCGGAACCTGCGCGCTTTGTTCTGTTGTACGCCTGTTTGTGTTGTAAAGGCAGTGTTGTGTCATATCGGTGCGTTAGAAGGCTCTATCTTAATTTGTGTTTCTTAGTAAAAACCGCCTTAGTTTTGACCGCCTCTGTGGTCTAGTGGTTATGACCACCGGTTTAGACCCAGAGGTCCCGGGTTCGATTCCCAACGGGGGGCACATGTTTGTGTACTCGGTTTGGTTGGTGGTAAGACTTGTTTGAATGTTTGTAGCGTTGTTGTGTTCCGGCAGCTAGAGATAAGATAGCCAGTGACTCACTAGTTGAGGATCCCGGGTGAAGTGCGCTTCCATCATTGGCCTTATCATCAGATAACATCAGGTGAGATCAAGGCACTGTGCTTACCCGAAAAAAAAAAAAAAGCAATAAACTAAATATATACGCGATTTCATTTGAAAGAGTGTTGAAAAAATTTACATACCATGACATACCGGGTCCGGTGCTCTACCAATTAGGCTATCGTGGCTCTATCCAACCCGCCGTAATTAAGCAACACTTTCTTACTTTGCATTCTCGGTCTGTAGCTTTCTGAGACCAATCCTTCAAAAACGAGTCCAACTCGTCTCGCCATCTACGTCTAGGTCGGCCGCGTATTTCGGCCTTGTGGGACCTTATATTTTATTGTAATGTATAATTTATTATTTTAATTTGGTTTTTGTTAATTATTTTGGTATTGTTAATTTTAATTTTAATTGTTTTTTGGGCTGTTTTAGATGGATTATTAAATAATGTGAACAGATGTTTTATGCCGACGTTTCGGTAGAGTATCTTAAGAACATTATATACCGTGTCTCTTATGTAAATATATATATTTCATTCCATTTCATTTCATTTCAAAACGTATTTACAAATCTGTTCAGCAGCAAAAAGGATTCTTTAGTTTCTCGCCATCCCCCAAAAGTCCGGTAACACTGTTAAGGTCATCGGCAGCCAACAGCAAGCTCTTTAAAAAAAAGAGTAACGAGTCAGCACTAGTAGGTACTTCCAACAGGCTCTGTGGTCGAGTGGTTATGACCACTGGCTTAAACCCAGAGGTGCCGGGTTCGATTCCCAGCGGTACATATGTGTACTCGTACTCGGTTTGGTTGGTGGCTGGCTAGCTACCACCATCGATTTTTAAATATGTCGCCTTAACATAAATGTTTGTAGCATTGATGTGTTCCGGCAGCTAGAGATAAGATAGAGTCTCCAGTGCCTCAGTAGTTGAGGATTCCTGGTGAAGTGCGCTTCCACCTTCGGCTTTATCATCACTTAACATCAGATGAGGTGAAGGCTAAGTGCATACCCGTAAGACATAAATAACTACTTACAAGATCTCGTTCAAACCAATTTTCGGTGGAAGTTTGCATGGTAATGTACATCATATATTTTTTTTAGTTTTATCATTCTCTTATTTTAGAAGTTACAGGGGGGGGACACATTTTACCACTTTGGAAGTGTCCCTCGCGTAAACTATTCAGTTTAGAAAAAAATGACATTAGAAACCTCAATATCATTTTTGAAGACCTATCCATAGATACCCTACACGTATTGGTTTGATGAAAAAAAATGTTGAGTTTCAGTTCTAAGTATGGGGAACCCCCAAAATTTATTGTTTTTTTTTTCTATTTTTGTGTGAAAATCTTAATGCGGCTTACAGTATTACCAAGTTTCAACAGTATAGTTCTTATAGTTTCGGAAAAAAGTGACTGTGGCATACGGACGGACAGACAGACAGACATGACGAATTCATAAGGGTTCCGCTTTTTGCCATTTGGCTACGGAACCTTAAAAAACTAGACATTTCGACACCTTTAAGAAAAAACATTGTAACAAAACATTATATGATTTTAAGTTACAGAACTTACAGTCATATTCTTAATAGGAATAAGACTGTATCTCAAATGC
Source organism: Eudonia mercurella (assembly GCA_963082485.1). NCBI lineage: Eukaryota > Metazoa > Arthropoda > Insecta > Lepidoptera > Crambidae > Eudonia > Eudonia mercurella. The sequence continues at coordinate 12,875,459 of OY720045.1, read as the reverse complement.
ACCTTAGACTGAGTTAAAATGTGTTACCTTGCAGGTGTCTATTTATTATTATGATTCAATCTTTTTAAAAAAAACATTTAAAAATATAAAAAATAGGGGTCCGCTGGCATCGGGACCAGGGTCCAAGCTACCGGTGGTTAGGGCTATTATTATTATTATTGGTGCAAAATAGAGCACTCACAATGGGAGGTGAAAGCAGCGCAGCGCCCCGAGCGTTGCGAAGACCTGGATAGAAAGCGGGATAATCTTAAAGCCAGACCACCTGCGGCCATCACCTACCATTACGTAGGCGGGGTACTGACATGCCACACTAAGAAGATATGCCTATCCAATGCACACAGTCGCTGTGGCCGAAATCGGTCTATATATATATCTATATATTAATACCTGAAGCAAAAACTTTGTACCTGTTTTTACGAAAATTGCGCGGACGGAGGAGTATGAAATTTTGCACACTTATAGTTTATATAGATAAGGTTATCCGAATGTTAATAATTATTTCTTAAAATTATGCATAAAAACTACATTAAATCAACAAAAACAACATTACGCACACTACCATGTATTTGCCTTACACGCAATGTATTTGACACACACGTATTGTTTGTCTTTAATGCGGCCGACATCTGTCAATGCCAATCCAAACTCACATTCTGTCTTTTTTAATTTTTCATTACTTATGATACAATCCGTGCAGCCTTAATAAAATTACGGTCGAATTTCGACCACTGGGCGACCACTAGTTATTATTAATATAGGTAATTCAGGCAGGCAGTTGGAACACCTGATAATTGCCTTTATACAATGTAAATTCAAATTGTTTGTTACTTATTTCATTTTGTTGTAATATTATATGTCTAAGTCTCAATCATTGTGGTTATCACACCCTGTACCTTCTTCAAAGTCAAAACGTATTACAAATCTGTTCAGTAACAAAACTCGCGAGTTAACTCTAACTTTCCTACATACTTCCTCATTCATATCCTGGGTAATCCTTCATATGAACCTCGAACACACTGTACGGTCACGAGCAAAAATATGTAAACAATTTTAACTCTTATTACAATGGGGTAAGAGTCAAAGTGTATACATATCTGTGCTCGTGACTGTACATCCTGCAGAACTACAGACTATATTTTTAATATGCTGGATGTTGAACTTTCTTTGTTTACTTTGTAGCAAATTAAGTGCGCCTTCCATAACATATGCGTGGTACGCGCTGCGCCGACTGGTTTATTCCCGTCGCGTCATTTTTTTATTGTACCATTATTGTGTTCCGGCAGCTAGAGATACTTACTTAGTTGGCCTTCATCTCACATGATATAAAGCCAAAGGTGGTAGCGCACTTCATTTGCAATCCTCAAGTACTGAGGTACTGGCTATCTTATCTCTAGCTGCCGGAACACAATAATGGTACAAATATTGATTTTAAGGCGACATATTAAAAAAAGATGGTAGCTAGCCAGGCGGATAAACATGCCCTACTACTAAGAAAACTGTAGCTCTAATCTTCTAGTCTCATTGTATAAACAAATTCCGTGAAGGTATTGAAATAAGGCCTCTGTTTTCTCGTGTATGGAATATGCTTAACCCACAAGAGTTATTTTTAAGCATTTAGTAGTACTGCCCCACTGCTGGAATAATGCCTCCATCATTGAAGTTAAGTTATCGCTACAATCGATGCATATTGATGTAATAACCACGCTTGCTAAATATAGGTTGGCCATCACAAACCCGGGCTATTCATCGAAAAGTTCCAAACACACTTTGTTCGCCCTGGGAATTGAACCCAGGAACTCCGGACAATGGGTCGAGCGCTTTGCACTCATATGGTTTAACGGCTCGAGATATTATAGTTAAGTATTATTGTAAATTTTATTTATTTATTATATTAAGCTGTCATGTACACAAAATTAAGGTCTTACTTAAGATGTTAGTAAGTATATTATTATTATTTATTATTGTTTGGCTGTATGTTTTCCTAAATGAATAAATAAATCAAAACAATTGATTAAATAAGAGTCATATTATTTTTAATAATATATACGTGTGACGATTTGAAGCTTATTCCGTAGTGTGACCAAATGCTACTATGAGGAGATGGGAATAAGCCTTCGACTTATGGTATATGGAAAAAAGTTAAACCTCTTTATATACTGTAGTACTTCATCTACAAGCGTTATTAACATTTCAACGAAATGAGAATAAGAAGTGATTATGGAGAATAAAATTGTTTAGCCCTATGTTGATTTAATTATGTTAAACAAAATACTTGGTAAGGCCTAAATTTTACTAACAAGACTAAGAACGAGCCCTACCACTCACCAAACGAATAACAACAATATCTTTTTTATGTAGTTAGCACTAGTTTTTTATATTAAAAGGAGGCAAACGAGCAGGCGGGTCACCTGATGGAAAGTAATCACCGCCGCTCATGGACACCCGCAAAACCAAAGTAATCGCAGAAGCGTTGGGCCTTGAGGAAGGAGTTGGATCTTGAGGAGGAAGTCGGAATTGGGAGGAGGGAGGGGTGAGAGATGGGCCTCCGGTACTTTCACTCACCAGACGAACACAACAGCAACGAATGCCATTGTTTCACACCGATATTCTGTGAGAGGGTGGTATTACGCCGGGCGAGCCGGCCCATTTCGTGCTGCAACGCAGCGTGACTCTACCACTCAGACAGTGCACCACCCAGGGGCACGTGTATGGTCCCAAGGGTAAACCTACGGACGCGTGACATTAACCCCCAAACCCCCCAAACCTAGTGCTGTTAAAGACTTGAGTCTTTAGTCCTAATTGCGAGACTCGAAGTCTTTTTTCTGCGCGACTATTAGTCTCACGAGTTATGAGTCCTTTGAGTTCTCTGGAGGCCTCAGAATGGCAAATGGCAAATAGCAAATGATTCCACTCCACCTGATGTTAAGTGGAAATGGAGTCCAGACGCGAAGACAACTGGTGCAGCGTGAAAACATCGCAGCATCTGTCACCCTCACCCTGCCGATCCACAAGGTGCCTTCACGCCTTGTATGAAGGAACCCATGCCAGGAAGGAGAGAAAACGTGTGCTGGGAGACTATTCCATCTTTTGCGTGTGCGAAGAATGCGGAAGAAGTGCGATAAAGAAACTAATCATCGAACCCGGGACCTCTAGGTCTAAGACCGGTTTTCTCACTACTACACCATAGAGGCTGATGACCGCTTACAAACTGGTAGAGCGTGGGCTCGTTAGTTGATTCAATCAAATAAAAAAACACCTAAAAGTCAGACATAAAAAAGTTATTATCACTTTGTATTCATGGTAATGGGTACCGTGACATTTTGAGCTCTAAATAAATAACCATAAGGACACGTTACGCTATTATGGTGAGGTTGTTTAAAGAAACAACGATCTAACCATAAACATAAATGTTTTGGTTCAATCATGCAAGATATCGTGAAAAAACTTCAGATGAAACAATTTGCATCAAAATAAATGCTCCAGAAACTTTACAAAAAATACTGTCTGATAAGTCTGCTGTGTTTCAGTAGATCAAGTGAAACTACAGAGCATAGCATTTTTATATTGTTTTCTAAAGTTTACGCGAACACTACACATTTAAATGAAACAACTTTTACGGATCTACTCGCGTTTATTTTATACATTACTTTTTTTTACACCAGCCTGGGATCCCATCATACAAAACATTAAATCCCAGCACCAACACCATACTGCCAGACCAAAAGATACTGTAAGCTCTTTCTGCGTAAAACGGAACGCACCTGATTAAATTTAAATGAGGGTATACAAGCTACTAACTAATTATGAGACGACCAACACCTCAGTCTCCCTGTGACCACGGACCCTGCAAAGGGTTCGAAATGTCAGGATAAACATTAAAAAGTAATGTGTAAAATATACGCAAGTAGAGCCGTAAAAGTTGTTTCATTTAAATAGCATTTTTAATTTATTTATTAAATTACCATTTCCTCATTAAATAAGGAAGGGCGCTGTGGAGATGAGTGAAACAACGACTAGTGCAATTAGAACTGAATGTATTTTATAATAATAAGGATGACATGTAACATAACTTTAATATTATGTTTATCTATACACTACAATAATAAACTTTAACCCACCAACCCGCATTGGGCCAGCGTGGTGGGTTATGGCCCAATATCCCAACGTGCTATTGTTCACGTGGGAGGCCTGTGCCCAGCGGTGGGACATTTATAGGCTGATGATAAACTTTATTTTAAGCTAATGCGTTTCTTTACCTGCCCGATCCTCAAAATGCCACTACAAATTTACATGAAAAACTAAACATGCACACTCGTATAGGTCCAAACACCGTACTCGTAGAACAAGGGTACGACGATCCGGTTCACACGCGCTCTATACCAGGTACAGACATGTACTCGAGCGCTTCTCCCCACCCCCACGACCCGGTCAAACCTTCAGATTAGTCGGTACAAAGGTACCGAATATTTTAACAAAGTGTTCGAACGTTTAATCCAAGACAAACTCTATAACTATCCACTTACGGCACACAGAGGTCACACTCTTTACGGAAACTAACTCAGTTTACTAAGCAACCTAATAAGTTGCCAAAACGCGACACTCGATATTTATTGCATTAATTATCGAATCTGCTTAATAACTCCCCCTCCTAAGGCCCCCCCTCCCTCCCCGCCGCTCGATATTCCACCCCGCCAACCTTTATTCAATAGGCGTTGGAATATTTTTGCACGGGGCCGGACTGAGGACGAGGAATTTATTGTCTTTTATGGCCATTACTGTAAGCACGCAGGCTAGTGGAATTGGCAAGGTACCTGGATAGCTGCTGAGAAGTGAATGCATTTACAACTCCAATACCAAAGAGGACATTAAGGCAATGTTATTGCGCATTAAAAAAAAATTGTGTTTCCCTTACTAGCACCAAACATTTGTCTGACACTTTCTTGTATCGGTCGTGTTCATGTTATAACAAACTCCATATGAACACTATTATATAATATTTAATAATACAATCATACATACATAATAGGGACAGCGGGAAGCGACTTTATTTTATACTATGTAGTGATTGTATCGTATGTTTCTAAAATAAAGTAAAATAAAATAAAATAAATTAATTGGTAGTCGACTTACAATTACAAAAGTCGAATTACGGGCACTCTTTCGCGCCCCTCTATCACTCCAAATTAACGGATTATGGAATGTTTGGAAATTCAACACTCGGTGTGATGCCACGCAATCCAAGTAATTACATGATTAAATTTGGAGTGATGAAGAGGAGTGCCCGTGAATGGGGCCATTAGAGTTGACAATCCGAGCAGTGGAAAACTTTATCTTTATTTTTACTATTAATAACTATATTACTAACTATATTGTTAATGATTTACAGAAATAAAACACATTTTAATATTTTTTAAAGAGGTAATGTTTGTGACTTTGTTTGTTTGTTTGAGGAGGGTCCAATTCCAAAAATTCTTTCACTGACAGAAAGAATGCAACATACTTTGCAGGTAACATATATAAAAAATCATTACACCTAATATCCCAAATCGACGCGGACAAAATCGTGAGTTTAGTGCTAGTATCAAATAAAATTAATGTTATTACAGCTAACATTTTCAAGATTTTTAAGATTTTAAGATTTTAAGATTGTTATATTTTAGCCTTAGATACTCACATAGTTTTTAAGAATTTTCACTAACAAACTATGGATCCACGCTGTCCGAAATAAAAAGTTTTTTTTTTTTTCCCCTTATTTTTTCCCCTAAGCCCGGCGCCGTGCTAACCCCACCGGGGGTCTTTTAGCGACAACCCCGTTGACTACCGAAAAAGTTGGTTCAACTTCCCGTGTTAACCTTTTCGAGATCTTATAATTTTCGTCGGGGAACAAGCGTTCCGACACTCCTGTACTTTGGTTGATTACGCATATTTACCCTTTTGAGTGAACCCCTTCTTTATTTGAATATATTTATATAATTGAGGTTTGGTAACCTTTTCTTGGTGAAGCGATGATGTACTTTTTTTGTTAAAAGGAGGCAAACGAGCAGGCGGGTCACCTGATGGAAAGTAATCACCGCCGCCCATGGACGGAACGGATGGAGTAGGAATTGAGAGAGGGGAGGGGTGAGAGATGGGCCTCCGGTACTTTCACTCACCAGACGAAACACAACAGCAGCGAGTGCCATTGTTTCACGCCGATATTCTGTGATAGGGTGGTATTACTCCGGGCGAGCCGGCCCATTTCGTGCTGCAACGCAGCGTGGCTCTACCACTTAGAAAGTGTCACAAATTTAGCTCCACTCAGGGGTCACGTGTAGGGTTTCGAGGGTACACCTACGGACGCGAGTAACTTTAACCCCCAGTACGATAATAATATGATGAAAACGCTATTCACTTTCTAAGGATGTTCTACCACTATGACTTGATAAAACCTTTAGTTACTTGCCGGTCATAAAGATTTGGTTATATTGTAAAGGCCGCTAACGTCCAACGGCAAGCCCTTTCCAAAAAAGAATTGAGATTGCCTGATTTCGTAAGACAACATTGAAATGAAAGTGGAAAAAAAAGAGGTTTAAACCACCACAACGAGGGACCTTAGTCGGGAAGAGAGCAAGAGTGTGCATACGAAACCGAAAAAAAATTTTTTCATAGAAAAAGAAAACTTGGCAAATCATTGAACCTCATAAGAAGCGGAGTTCGCCGCCACTATGAAGTCACTATGAAGTACCTATAACTTTCTTTTTCATTATTTACAACTTGATTATTAAAGTATAATCGTATAATTTTCGGTGTCAAAAATAAGTTACCAGTGACTTTGAATAAGAAAGAAAGGAGCACTCCTAAGATATCGCATCGTGAGAATCTGTCACCGGTTGAAAATGTAAGCCCCCAGATGCGAATACAATCCTTACTTTGCCGACCCGCAATTTGCTTCTCCACACTCCATTTAAAGAACCCCATGTTGTAGGAATGCAAGATTATTTTCTGTTATTAAAAATAATAATTCATTTTTTTAAGTGCTAATTTGCTGCACTTAAGCTGAATTAAATATTCGTAAAATATAGTGAAAAAATTAAATGCCTACCCGACCCACCCAGGAATCGAACCTGGATCCGCAATCCGGGCGGTCATAATTCATATTCATATTTTTTCATTCATAAATTCATTCATAAAGGCTGACTGAGCCTTTATGAATATTTAATAATAATTTCTACAGAAAGCACGTAGCACAATCGCCCGTGGCAATCGCGCCCACGCACCTGCAAATTGAAATGCGGCGTCGTTATCATCGACTCTCGATTTCCGATAGCGCGCCGCTTAGGTATATGAGCATTTAACAATCTTATAATTAATAAGAATATCATCATCATCTTCATCATCGCCGGCTCATATACGTCCCCACTGCAAGAGCACGAGCCTTCCCTATGGATGGATAGGGAGAACGGGCCATAAACCACCACGCGGGCCCAGTGCGGGTTGGTGGTTAATAAGAATATACGGGCAAGCATTTGACCTTCATTTCACTTGATGTTCAGTGGAGATAAAATCAAAGGTGAAAGTGCACTAACCGGAATCCTACACTACTAAGGCACTGGCTATCTTATCTCTTGCTGCCGGAACACAACAATCTAACATTGATGTTATGGCCACATATTTAGATAAGATGGTGGTAGCTAGCCAGGCGGACACAGAAATCTTACCACCTTTTAAGTCTGTGTTTTCCTCCGTACAAAGCCGTTTTTGATTTTTTTTTATATGTCTGATGCTCTAGACGTAGTCACAAATTTATTTTTAATTGTATTTTATTTATTTTTAACTACTTTGATATGTCTTAACTCCTAAAATGATTTATTATTTATACGACACTTAAGTCTCATTTATAAACACCAACATATTTACTACACGGGTTTTGACAAATAAATTATCTTCATCTTTATCTTTACTTGATTTTATGATCAATAAATTGTTTGAAACAAATGATTACGAAAGAAAGAAAGACACATCCAATTGATTAATTGCCTCTTGCAAAGCGAACTAACATTAAACAAAATGATAATGGAAAAAAGGCGCATGAATAAAACATAATATATCAAGGAATAAACCGTCCAACAATATGTTATTTGCTGAACGAACTTGGCCGTGTTCGATAGACTATGACAAATGAAGCCTCCTCGCTCATAATATATTTTATATTGACTTTTTTATCTATGACATACGAAAGTTTTCAATGTCAGTATTTTATTAACAATACATTTAAACGTAGTTTATTTTTAAGGACAATTAATAATTATTTACATATAATTTTGTTGCGAACAAATTATAATTTGGAAAAAGACAGTGTTGAAAAAAATCCACGTGTGCGATTTGAACCCGCACCCCATGACATGATGGCTCAAGTGCACTACGAACTGTGCTATTGTGGCTCGTTGGTAGTGCACCTGACCCGCACATGTCACCGGGTGCGGATTCGAATCCCCGTCGTGCATTTTTTTCAAATGACAATTAATAATTTAATTGTAATTGTTTTTATTCTCTCGGAGGAGCTCGATGGCGCAGTGGTTAACGCGCCCGGTCTGTGAGTGCTGAGGTTAAGCAACTTTCGCAAAGGCCGGTCATCGGATGGGTGACCAAAAATTTATCATCTCGAGCTCCTCCGTGCTTCGGAAGGCACGTTAAGCCGTTGGTTCCGGCTGCATTAGCAATCGTTAACAACCACCAACCCGCACTGGGCCCGCGTGGTGGTTCCTGGCCCGTTCTCCCTATCCATCCATATGGAAGGCTCGTGCCCCAGCAGTGGGCACATAAATGAGCTGATGATAATGATGATGATGATGAATTGTTTTTATTATTTTTTGAATTTTTGCTTTCACAATGCTTTAAAGTTACAAGATATAGAAAAAATCAACTAGTCTCAGGAAGCTCAAGTGGGAACCGAACCCACAACCTTTGGAGCTACCGACACTCATGGGTTCGATTCCATGCAAGTTTCCTGAGACTTTTATCAAAAAATCAAATATTTCTTCTAACTATATTATATCATTGTGAATTCATAAATTCAGAATAATATAAATATTAAAAGGAATTACGTCTTAATCGAAAACATGCAAAAGTGTTTCTATCAACTGTGAGTAACTTCATAGTGACGTAATACCAAATCACAAACTACTAGAAAAATTCAACGAGTCTTCTGGGGCCTCGGTATCTCAGCGGTCAGAGCATTAGACTGGTTATCCAAAGGTCGTGGGTTCGATACCCACTCGATGCTGGTTGGTTTTTTTTTAGTAAAATTTTATCTTCCTGAGATTGTTTTTTGATTGGTTCTGGTAAAATGTTATCTTGTTAAGGGCTGATTTTTCAATCGTTAGTTAAAGTTTATTCGTTGAATAATTTGACAAAATGACAGATTCTCTTTAGAAAATAATATGTCACAATGACAATTTTATTCTTTGGATAAGACTTATCTGAGGATTGAAAAATCGGGCCTAAATGTAATTGTGTTGTTGTGCAGAGCAATAAATGTTTCTTTTCATAACTTATCTTATTGCGTATTCCTAAAATAATTACCGAATTTATTTGTTTCAGGTAATTGAAAACTAAATGTTACCGTCTCGATGACTACGAAAAGGGTAGATACTTCCTTTTTTTTTGAGTGTTTTTTTTCTACTCGGAGACTTTTTCATAATAAGACTAAAGTTAGTCGTATTATGAAGAAGTATTTCGTTTTAGATTCTTTGTTATTGGAAAATTTGCCCTCATGATATGGGAACAGCTTCTTAGTGTCCAAATTCTTTATATCATCATCTACTCAGGGTCAGCCTTCCTACCGCCAAGCTTAACTTCTGCCACAGACCATAATTAGCTATATGATCTGTGACTTCTGCAGTCTCCTTATTTTGTGTTTGTAAGTAAGACAGGAGGAGCTCGATGGCGCAGTGGTTAACGCGCCCGGTCTGCGAATGCTGTGGTTAAGCAACTTTCGCAAAGGCCGGTCATTGGATGGGTGACCAAAAATTTTCTATCTCGAGCTCCTCCGTGCTTCGGAAGGCACGTAAAGCCGTTGGTCCCGGCTGCATTAGCAGTCGTCAACAACCACCAATCCGCACTGGGCCCGCGTGGTGGTTTATGGCCCGTTCTCCCTATCCATCCATAGGGAAGGCTCGTGCCCCAGCAGTGGGGACATTAAATGAGCTGATGATGATGATGATGAAGTAAGACATGACGAATGATTGAAGACGTATACAGGCTTCATACTTCGTACCGGCTCCCGCTGTTCTGGATGGAATAGGACATCGAATTGAGGGATTAGCGTCTTGACTTTTCTACAAAAGCTCGGCCAGGCATATTGCTTCAAAGGAACTGTACAGAATTGTTAGTAGCTCTTATCCCACTGTGAAGTGTAAGCCACTCTGCTACGGAAGTCGTCAAATTATATGCTAACAATAACATGCATAGGTAACATTATGCTGACAGGACCTAACAGGTTTCTAAAGGCGTCTAACAGTCTAACTGTCTATGTTTAGTCATAAACCTTGTTAGAGTATTTGCAATGTTAAGGTTTTGAAATCTTCAATGTAAAAGCACCTTTACACTTGTTAAAAGACGTCAAGCTGTAAAATTATATTATTATTATATCAGCCATAGCTGTCCCACTCCTGGGCAAAGGCCTCCCCACACCTTCCGGTCCCCTGCAACATCACGACATTCCTTCATGAACCCATCAAGCTTTATTAAGACAATTAAATGTAACTTTTTCTTAAATAAATATAAATCAGTTAATTTGTCAAAAAACACTGTCTTACAGAAATACAAGTATATGTTTTCAGCCTGCTCGCAGACGTACAAAATGTGACATAGTTATTCAATATCGTATATTCATAACGGATGGTGCATCTCAAATTTTAAAGTATTTTTTTAAATATATTTACATTTACATCAGTGTTGACATGTAAAAGAATTATGAAATAACTGGAAATAATTTTAAAGAGTCCCCTCTTTAAAAGGGCGAAGGAAAGAATTAACAAAAAAAATCTTCTCCAGCACAATCTTAATCGCAAGTATATTAAATATTATAATAAACTACAAATAGAAAATAAACTACAGTGGTGCTGTACAAAGAATTTAATTTCGAGGTTTAATTTTATTTTATTTTATTTCTAATATTCGCTTACTGACTTAAGAAAATCATTCGTACATGCAACGTGAAATCTAACGTTACCAAATATCCTATAATCATATTAGATCAGTTATAGATTTCTCATTACGTGGATGATCCTCTGAATCCCACGTACAAGATCCCAAGAGCCTCTGAGCACTTAACCAAACACACTTTAGTATTTACAAGTGTGTATACACTATACACATTAAGGTGGATCCACACCTGTGCACGCGTAGCACACGTGTACTAACTACATGCCGCGAATCGCTATGGACGTGTAACATTCTTCGCGCGCGCTGTCACGCGAACGGTTCGCGTGCAAGGATCTACATGAAGGTGCCTAGTGGGAGTTTAATTCGTCATTTGATCATATTAACGAAAACGAAAATTTGTATGGCATTAAAGCAACGCCGCCTGGTGGAAAACGAGGAGAGTTAAAATTATTTCATACAAATTTTCGTTTGATGATGATGATTCGTTAACATGATCGAATAGAGAATGCATGACACTCAAACTGCGAACCCTGCTCAATTGAAGCGAACATTTTCACAATTTATCTTTTTAAACTATCATGGTCACTTGCATCAGAGTACCTACCTACTTATTATCGGGATTCTTACCTTGCATAGACATTTACGGTTTTAAAGGTGTTCTGCGAAACGCGAATGTAAAACTTTTGCGTAAATTGAAAGGAAGTTGTAGGAAATGGACAGTGTGCAATAGTGACTTAGAAACCAGTGGTACTGGCGTCGAGCGCAAATAACGAAGAGGGTAAATCGTTTTGTCTGTTATTAAACACCCAACAGCAATAACTTCAGTACATCATGGCGCATGGCGTGCCGAAATATCGGATACTCAAAAATAATAAACATTGTAAGAATTCCCTCTATAATTACTCTAATGTCCAAACAATGTTCCTAAACAACTTGCACTAACAACTTGCACGCGAATTACTCGCTAATCGCTCGCGAACATATTCAAACGTGTCCATACTGTGTTCATAAGATGCTCGCGAACCACACTGTTCGTGCATTAGCGCAGGTGTGGATCGCCTTTATGTAAACCCGAATTTAATCACAAATGGATTTAATACGCGCTAGGGACTAATGTGTCGCGTGTATAAAGGTAATGCAGGCGCAGTTATTGGCTCTCTAAACGCGGCCATGTTTAATCGTGTTATAAAGATACCTTTGTCAAATCTGGGTTAATGGTGAAAATGATTTACTAAGAGCCAATTTACATACCTACATACATTTTACATACATACGTACCTCAAAGATTCCTTCAAACTATTTAGACAATTTTAATGAAACTTTAATGCTTAAGGGAAATATAGAGATGATGACAGTAATATAACGACGGCGAAGTGCCAATACCTTCTGACCAACATTAACAAAATTTTACACAAAATGAAAGAAAAGTTTAGTTTACTGAAAACTTTAAAATTAATAAATCTATTTATATTGAGAATATACAATAAGGAACGCTAAAGTTTTATTGAAATATTAACATATTTTACATTAGTTTAATAGGTAAGTCAATGATATAAGAAAGTAAGAAAGAAATACCTCTAAGAAATAGACGTCCTGAAATGGTAGTAAGTAAAAAAATGTTTGGACGATTCAAAAGCACTCTTCTTGAGTTTATTTGAATAAAAAAATTGACTTGACTTTGAAACATTTACATTGGCACTTCGCTGTCGATAACATTATTACATACTTAAAACGTTAATTTTACGTTATAATTGAATAGCACGACTCAATTTATAACCACTATATAATTGTAAGTAGGTACAAATTTTGTTAATAAGTATGCAATAAAATTGCTCACATCTATATGTCGGAGACATGGCGCTAGCATCGCTTAGAAACGACAAGTATAGTCTATACTTGAGTGTGGTCTGCGCAGCCTATGTTCTATGGTAGGTAAGCCAAACTTCAACGTCAGTTAGCGCGACAACGGACTGGGGACATTTGAACGGGAGCGGTCGGAGAGTACGCATGCGCAGAACTCACTTCGTTTCTAAAATCCATTTGCATCGGGCAACTGTTACTAAATTATTTAATTGTGATGTTAAAATAACATTAAAGTGACTGTAAGGAATACGACTGGGCTTTTATTTTGAAGATCCAAGATGAACTGTGTTATCGACGAATCTGAGTTTGCTCGGGCTCGAACGTCCTACCTACAAACCAACCTCGCCGCCGACATATATATGTAAATATATTTCAGTGAATAGAAATCAAATAACGAACTCCTAATACTTGCCGAAGTACCATATAGCGGCGAATTAGCAGCACACATTGTTGTATAATTCAGAACTTGCAACATTCCTTTATACATTTCCAACTTTTGCTATTCGTAACAATTTCAGAAGCATCATATTTCAACTTCGGTTCGACACAAAACAACTTCTAAAGTGAGCGGTGGAAAGCTCAAATTCGAATGTGCACCGAAGTGAAAAGGGCTTTTATAACAAATTCCGTTTTTACAAGGGACTTTGGGGAAAGTTGAAAAACTCGAACATTGCGATACGATGGAAACTTTTGTGCTTTAAGTATCTTATCTAATGAGTTATCACCGTTGTGGGACGATTTTTGTGCGTGTCTCAAAAAGCGTAGGATTTTTTTGTAGGTGGGTTTTTCTTAAGAGTTATTTCGTGATCTCATACAAACTTTAAACTTTTAATCCTTTCAAACGAATAACTCGATTTTAGTAAAACTTTCTATAGCAATTCAGAGAAAATATTATATTTATTTATTATACAACGTGTAACAGAAAAGTGTGATAAAACTGAAAAGATCCAAAGTGTATCCGATCTTGATCTTGTATGTGTTATTACTGAGACATATTTATTAACTTTAATTTGTCATGCAATTGTACTTAAATTAAATATTTATATTAGTGAAATCATGCGCATCAGGCACGCTTAAAGCGAAGGGTAAGGCACACTAGCGCCACCAATAGATAATTTGATAATTATTAACGGACCGGATCTTTTTTTAAACATTGCGTACCGTCCGACAACAGGAAAGCATCCATAGTATTTATTTAATAATTGTGCACTACTTTTTGTTGCGTGGTGTATTCACAAAACGGGCTATCGCATTTATTCACAAACAATGGCCACTGTTGGTGTTAGCGAATGAATACAAAAACAAACCTAAAAGTAGTGCACAATTATTAAATAATAGATGTTTGCCTAGTGTCGGAAGGTCCGCAATGTTTGAAAAAAAATCCAGTTTAGCAGTTGTCAAATTAAATCCATTAGCGGTGCTAGTGTGCCTTACCCTTCGCCTTAAGCAAACAGCAGTGATCATAAATGTAAATGCACAAGGATTACTAAACCACTATGGCTGTGACTTGTTTATTTAGATGTGACGTCACAATAGAAATTATGTTTACAATAATGTTTTAGTAACTCTGCATACAAAATCTAGATCGGATACACTTTGGATCTTTTCATTTTACCACACCTTTCTGTTACACGATGTATAAACGGATTCCTTGTTCATTGCGTACTTTCCATCACCGTTAACTATGACTGCTGTAGACGTGCAATGAACAGGAATCCGCTCGCCACGTCGCAAGATGCTCGTGCTCTTGGTTGAGGGCTTAAGTTTTAACCCTCTTAATCAGTAAGAAAATTGTCAATTAAGAAACAGACGTGAAAATTATTTCAACACTTCTTTTCTGGAATCAAACTTGTTTTTTATTAGAATATTAGAGTAATTATTAACGGAATTCATACCATGTTTATTATATGTGAGTATCCGATATTTCGGCACAGTTGCATGAGCCATGATCATGAAATTACTGAAGATAATGCGGGTGGATTTTTATGAGGAGACAGGACGATCTACCCTCTTTCTTAGTCGTTTTTCACGCTCGATGCCCGTACCACTGGTTTTAAGTCACTATTCACTCGAAATTGCTCACGACACACTACACTCACAGTATAAGAAATCTGTTCTTTTAATTATTGAAAACGATTACTAGTTACCAAGGAACATAACACCATAGATAGATAAATAAACACCTTTTTTTGAGAGTTTGCAACCTCAGGTAACCTCAGGTCACATTTTCAGCTTCACCGGGCTTTTTTAGGGGCAGCGAGAACCTCAAGGATTCCTTAAGTCATGTGATCGAAACACCATCATCATCATCAGCTCATTTTTTATGTACCCACTGCTGCTGGGGCTCCCAGGAGAACGAGCCATAAACCACCATAGACTGCTAATGCAGCCGAAATCAACGGCTTTACGTGCCTTCCGAAACACGGAGGATCACGAGAATTTTTGGTCACTCATCCGATGACCGGCGTTTGCGAAAGTTGCTTAACCTCAGCACCCGCAGACCGGGCGCGTTATCCACTGCGCCATCGACCTCCATCGAGACCGAAACACCGTCAAAGGTTCTCTAGAGGGAGTGGCATCACGCACTAGTGCGCGTCCCCGTGATCGCGCACTAGTAGATTCTCCGAGGAGATGGATCGAACACTTTACTGCTCACATTACAGAAAACATATAATGAAAACTTAAAGCTATATCTTCTCACACACAACTCTAGGAGAAATAGGGGAAAATAAGAGGTAACATAACACCAGCAACTAGCAAATTTGTATATTAAAATGTATTTACTTTGTATAAATAACAATGTCCCGAACAGGACAAGTTAAGCTTGTTCGATGCATCTGAGGCCCACCTACCTCCGGTGTCAGTGTGACGTGCTAATTTTGGAACACCCTGTATATTCCATGGCGGACTTAATACTTGAGGCATTCTCTACCAGTCAGCCATAGGGTGGTGCAGAGATAATATTGGTAAGAGCAATTGAGATATATTATAAATAATTTATTATACACAAACAGATATGAGTTTTGTAAATACGTAAACTACAATAAATAAACATACATAAATACATAATTCTAATAGGACGTTATTGAGATGATTCTGTCATGATTCTATGAAACAAGAGGTCGCGGACTTTCTTTCGTCAAAGCGTCACGACTCGTAGCCATCCTGATTTCGAGAAATAACATTATATAACATATATGTAACATAATATATACTTATATATATAGTTTTAAGTTTTATGGTGTACACTATGTAGGTGATGAATAGTAGAAAGATTGTTTTCTCGTTGTCAATGTTTGATG
Source organism: Eudonia mercurella (assembly GCA_963082485.1). Classification (NCBI taxonomy): domain Eukaryota; kingdom Metazoa; phylum Arthropoda; class Insecta; order Lepidoptera; family Crambidae; genus Eudonia; species Eudonia mercurella. The sequence goes on along the minus strand of OY720045.1, from coordinate 12,859,149 downwards.
AGTGAGATTTATGTAATATATAACATATATCTAGTAGATATTATCTACATCAAATTAGTTACATTCAACACTGTTATAACGAAACCCGGCATTGTCATTTAGCATTGGCACATTTCCCAAATTTTCTATTTAATCCAACTGAACTTTTGGATTTACATAAAATTTTATCTTTCCAATCTTACGTCTGTCGATAACGATTTTATCACCCCTACTAAATGAACGAACGAGTGAATGAAAGGGTTAAATGCCGATACGGATTTCGTATTATAACGAGCTTTCAGGGTGTATCGTAAATTTTAGTATTGCGAAATTTTCTCCAAAACGCAAGCAAAATACGGTATTGGTGAGTCAGTAATTAAACGCGTTATAAGAGCTTTTAAATTTAATTGCAGCATAATGCAGTGTTGTTTGCAATGTGAACCGCCCTGTGGTGTAGTGGTAAGGTTAGGTCTAGGGGTCTCGGGTTCGATTCTAAACAGGTTTTGTTTAGAGTGGTAGAAGCTGCTCGTAGTCTACCATAACAAGGTAATAACATTACAATATTAAAAAAAGAGTTATGTATTATTCGATAATTCGATATTCATCCTTATTCGATGTCGACAAATACGTCATCCTTTGGTTTACAGAGTAAGAGGTAAATAGTGTTCATAAATTTCGGCGGGTTGGACAGAACCACGATAGTATAAAATGAGTGCACCTGACCCAGTATCTCATGGGGTGCGGGTTCGAATCCCGATCGTGGATTTTATAACACTTCTTCAAAGTTTACGTAAAATTTTATATAACATTAGCTCACACGGCGGACTTCGTACCGCTTTGACCGTTCCCATCATTAAATATCAATGGTTTCCATGACAACTAAACAAACAAATCATTTTGTATTGGAAAATGAAATTGTCGTTTTTAGTATTTTATTTTTATTTAATATTACCTATGTTACTCAACGCTAATGTAGCATTCTAATGGTGAAAGAATTTTTTAAATCGGTCCAGTAGTTTTTGAGTTTATTCGTTGCAAACATACCTACATACAAAAATACAAAGGTTTCCTCTTTATAATATTAGTATAGATTACAATCGTTACAAATAGCTTAATAACTTAATTTTTGCACCTTTTATTAGCTTAGTACCTTTCATTTTGGAGTATAATTAAGCACAGTTACAGTACAACAGCAGACAAATCAGGAATCACCTTCGTCGTTAAAATATGGTTCAAAACAACAGTCTTGGTCGGCTGTCACCAGCCAACAATAAAACCAATCGCTAGCTTAACGGCCTTCGTATAAAACAAACAGTTATTCCATAAAGGCGTTATGTTTAGAACAAACAAATACCCTACTAAAAAAGGGGCAAATAACATCAGTCTATAATCTATACGTCCCATGCGCATTCCGCGTAATTACAATCCGCAATACCTACCGCGAATGCGTCTTCCTGCTCGAGAGGACCAAGATGGCCGCCAAGAGAACAATTCACAGCTACCCGCGTCCTTTCTGCTCCAGCTAAATGATCGGTATCGGCTGTTTTATTGTATCCCCTATTCCGATACTGTTAAAGTCTAGAATCTGTGAAAATTGTATTTTTAACCCAACTTAAAATGGAAATGTATCCCCCCATTTCGTAGTAATGTAGTAAATTACAATGTTTCTTTAATGTTTACTGTTCTCGTGTTGTGGGTTTTCACTAATTTGGCTTGGTGTCTGATGCATTCTCGTTACATTTTATTTTATAGTTTTAGTAAAATACTAATCTGCACTGGGATCGCGTAACAGTTTATGGCCCGTTCTCAATGTGATGTTTCTATGGTGTGGAAGGCTCGTGCCTCAGCAGACCTGGTTATGATGGAAAATACCAAACAGTCGTTTTAAGTTAATAAATTGCAAAGAAATAATAGGTCTGAAATTGGAGATTTTAAGGCCCATTTAAATATGGAACGAACGACCTTCAAACATAGTTATGTTTTACTTAAAACTAGTTCTTCGACAGTGATTGTTCATATTCTGAATTTTTAGATTACTTTTCAGTTTCAATCAAGCTTTGAGTTTCTAGTCCGTAAACAATAGGCTTGTTAGTAATCAGCTTTTAATAAAACCTAAAATATTTAAATAATTTGTAGATACCTACCAGTTTCTGTTTAATTTTGTTCTGATAAATTAATAAAATAGAAACACAGAAACTACCCATACACTTATTTTTAATGTATATAGAGTTTTAATTCACAGTGCTTAACAACACTAAACTTTGCATACTAACCACCATTTTATTTTAAAATATGCATAAAAGTCGTTTTAACTAAACTTATTAATCTGTTATAACGCCGTTATCCAACCGAAAGACATTTTTAAACAAAAGAGGGTGGGTGACGTCAGATCTCTTTTTCTTTCCTTGATTAAAGAATAAGGGATACACTAGAACACTCAATTGAGGCGAAATTCGAGGGAAATTAATTTGCAAGGGGGAAAAGATGATACCGCGCCGCTTTGATGTTCATTTGGCCGTTTAGTTAATGTTTAGGAAGTTTTTGTAGTTTATTATTCCTTTTCTATTGATGCTGTTACAAGACTAAAAGTTTTATAGCAGATAGCGTTTTGTGTTATACAGCAATTACAAGCGGTTACTTACTAAATTATAATTTTATCTTTAGATTAATCTGTAATAGGGTAGATAAATTGTTTTAGGGAAACACTTGTATTTCATTCAATAATAATATTGACATTAATCAAACATGAAAAATTTTGAGTTTTTTGTCTTAGATTTACTACACTGCAATACGACTCTGAAGCGCCTCAAGAATCTATATATTAAAAAAGCTCCTATAGTTAATGTTTAAAATGAATGAATGAATGAAAGTTTATTTGACTACAACACACAAGACAAAATATAAAACAACAACAAAATTACAACTTAAACGATGAAAAATTTAAAGAAAAGGAATTTATCATAAACATAGTGCCATAATACAATATAGTTTCATGGCTGCAGCCAAACATAAAATAATAGTAGGTAGTCTTAGTTTGCAACAACTCTTCCGTATATAGGTATATGTAGTATATTTATGTATTAGTATTATTTATTGTAATATATATGTGTATTTGAGTATATATTAGTATATATATATTTTCCTTTTAGTTGTCCTATACCTCAAAGGTTGTCTTCGCTTTAAGCGATAAGACCGCTTTGCCTTCCCTATTATAAAAATTCGTTGTTTGTTTTTACTTATCTGTGTGTGTGTGTCTGTGTGTGTGTGTGTGTGTGTGTGTGTGTGTGTGTGTGTGTGCAATAAAGAGTTTTATCTATCTATCTACTCTACAGTAATCGCGTAGTTTTTGGTAATTTTATAAAAAAATAAAGCTTAATTTATCTGTATTTGCATTGCGATTAGTCGTTTTTTCTCTCACTTCTCATATGTTGGTAAAAAATTCCAGGTCCACCTTTTGCTGCATTTTCTCAGAACTTTTATAAATGAAACGCCTCTTTTATTTTGTTTGTAATGCCTAATTCTAAATTTAAATGAAAATTTTCAACAAAATTTATTGCTCCCTTTTTCGAATTGTAATCTGTACTGTTGTATCATTCTCTATGGAACCAACAAATACTGTGGAAGTATGACTAGTCAAAAAGCTCCGTCCACTGTATTCTAAACAATAGTCCATACAAAACTCCCGACTTACGAAACATGCCGATAACTGTCTCATTATGCGCCATGAATCTTGCAAATTGTTACGGAAAAGAATTAAGCTACGACCAGGGGGACCATGAACCGTCAAATTTTTGAGCACTTTCCGTTTTGTTTATTTTTGAATATTACTACAAATGAACTGTTCCCCCTTAACACATAAATTTCCTCCTTTCTACAACAACAACTCTTTTATACGAGGACGTGGAAAATGTGATATGGATGACATTAGAAAATGTATACCAAATAAACTAAAAGAGAAAAAACAAAATGTGAAAACGTCGACATAATACAAGCACCTAAAGAGGTGAAATTCACTTTTTAAAGAACATGGTACATTAATGCTTGTATTTAGTTAAACAAGTTTACCACGCATACATACTATCTACTTATATACAAAGCTAGGGAAGCACATAGCATATTTAATGTAATTGCAAACAGACTGGATTTATCAAGCACGCATGGATCTGGGTAATGTTAATTCTTCCCTTTGTTGTTTTGAGAGGTGATATCTTACATTAGTGCAAACGTTACTGCTAGACCCATGCTTTCTCACATTTTATGAGAAGGTAACTCAGTGACTTGGTACGTAACTCAGTGACTCCCATGAAATGAAATGAAATGAAATGAAATGAAATGAAATGAAACATGATCTAAATTATTATTCCTTATGATGATACAAAGTCTTATGATGATATAAATATATACAGTCTTGAATGCTTTATTTAATAGTTGGTGATACACTTGTATTTGCTTTGCTTTTGTCCATAACTTTTTGATCTATTCTCCTTTCCTCTCCCGGACTACACGTGCTGGTCTTAGACAATCAAATCAGTTCTCGTACCAAAAAATTTGGCAAGTCGTTCCTCTGTGAGACCATTTGGCTTTGGAATTCTTTTCCGGCGCATGTGTTTCCCAGCTCCTTTAGTCCCGGGTCTTTTAAGCGAAGCGTGAAACGGCATTTATGCAGGCCGTCATGAATGGGTGCGCTTGTTGCCGTGCTTGTTCCACGGTAAGGAGCGCTCTCATTATTTTGGACTGCATCGGCTGCTCAGGCAGGATGTGGTCACTATGACGTGTCAATATAAAAAAAAGTAGCATTAATAATTTATTTTCAATAAAAAGAGACCTGAAAAATCATATAATTTTTTTTTCTATAAATCGGATCATCTGGCCACCCTACTTACAGGTAACTTGTTTCAATGAGTCCTTTGCTCTATTCTTATGAAAATGCCTATTGTAACGGTAAAGCTTTTGTCAGCAATTTTAATTCAAAGAAATAATACTAAGCCAGATTTTTCCGTTGATAGCGATGCTGGCGATTTTAAAGAGAAAGTGTGAATTTGTACAGATCTTTTTAAGCTTTTCAAAGGGGAATGACTAATTAACTAAAGGAAGGGCTGGCAAATTACTTTTAATCTTTAACATCATTTTCATCAGCCGTTTTTTAATGCACGAGAGACGAGAGACGAGAATTCATTACGTATACCGCTGCGCCTGGGGAGACACGAATGCTTATGTGGGACTCGCAACCCCACCCCCTTAAGGGGGAAGGAGTGTATCATCATCATCACCAGCTCATTTTATGTCCCCGCTGCTGGGTTCCATATAATGAATAGGGAGAACGGGCCATAAACCACCACGCGGGCCCAGTGCGGTTTGTTGGTTGTTAACGACTGTAAATGCAGCCGGGACCAACGGCTTTACGTGCCTTCCTGCGTGGAGGAGCTCGAGACGGTAAATTTTTGGTTACCCATCCGATGACCGGCCTTTGCGAAAGTTGCTTAACCTTAGCAATCGCAGACCGGGCGTGGTAACCACTGCGCCATCGGGCTCCTCGGTAAGAAGGATATAGTAGCTTGACTTGCAGGATTGCAACCCGAACCCGCAAATCGCTTAGATGTATTTATTATGGAGTATCTATCTAACTTTTGGAGTGAGATAAGGCTTGCTTATACTTGAATTAAGTATGAATGGAATAGCGTAACATGTAGGAAGCTTATTTATCTACATATTAATACGTGAAGCAAAAACTTTGTACCCGTTTTTACGAAACATGCGCGAGACGGAGGAGTATGAAATTTCGCACACTTATACTTTATATTGAGAAGGTTATCCAAATTTAAATATTTTTTTTAAATTATGCGTAAAAAATACATTAAATCAACAAAAACAACACTGCACACACTACCATGAATTTGACACACACGCATATGTATTTGACACACACGTATTGTTTGTCTTTAATGCAGCCGACATCTGTCAATGCCAATCCAAATTCACATTCTATCTTTTTAATTTTTCAATGCTTAGGATACAATCCGTGCAGCCTTAATTAAATTACGGTCGAATTTCGACCACTGGGCGACCACTAGTTTATATAAAAAGACAATGCAAACCTGCAGTATTTACATTCAACACGCTTATATGCTAGGAGGTGCTCAGCAGTGGATGGATACTGGCTGAAAATTACAAAAGATATTGATGATGTAGTGTGTGTGCATCTAATACAACCAAAAAGTTTTGTCATACAGGTAGATGGATACCCATGAAAGCCAACTAGGTACTTTAACTGAATGATGCATCACACCAACGGAAGTCATGATTTGAAAAGCAAAACTATAGGCTATAATTGTATCCAAATAGAAATATGAGTAGCGTTGATTTATAGTCAAACTATACAACATGGTGATTTTTTACGTATCGCGGACGCATAACTGCGAATTTAAGCATATAGAGAGCGAGCGGCACGTGGCAGTGGTGTGACAACGGCGCACGACATGAATACGCACGCACACTAATAACTGTACAGAGAAGGCTGGTGATTTAATTAGAGCAATGTTTACTTTCGTAAAATCATAGGCGTTTGGGTAAAAAATAATAAAAGTCTTAATATATTCATATTTATATTTTTAAATGAAAAAATAGACATCAGTGGCCTGTGGAGTATCAATACAAACATTTTGATGTCGGATTATTGTTTCATGTGCTATATTTACAAAGTTTCTGAAAAATAAGTTTTTAGATATCTAACTTTTAATTATTGTTCATGCACTTTCTGCGTATTTGTTTAAATTCCAAGACAACCATGGCCTTGTGAAAGGATCAAGCTAACCTACACTAGTCCTTTTAACGTATATGACCTATTCAGCGCCTAGCACCAGTGACCTAAAAACACGTAAATTTTCGAAGTTCAGCGCGTTAAGGCTATATCAACAATTTTATTAGTCACATAATATGTATAAGAATATTATATTATTAAATTATATGAATAATTTAATTAAATTAATTAAGAAATAAAATAAAATAAATTAATAAATTTGAAAAAAGACAAAGTGTTAAAAAAATTCCACGTGCGGGATTTGAACCCACACCCCATGAAATGCACCGGCATGTCACCCGCAGCTCATGACATGCCGGGTCAGGTGCACCAGCATATCATGGGGTGCGGGTTCATATTCCGCTCGTGGATTTTTTTCAACACTTTGTTTTTTTTTAAATTGTATTTTAATTGTAATTAAATTAAATATTTATAAAAAAAATACAGTGAAAAAATTAAACGCCCAACCGACCCAGCTAGGAATCGAACTTAGGTTTTCCGCAATCTGGGCTGCACGCTGTAGCGCTGCTGTAAACGCTGAATTTTGTCACTGCTTTTTAACTTTTGAGTGCTTATTGCCGTGCGTGACGTAGTTGTCGACATTGAATAGGGCTCCTTTGGCTTATAAAGTAAAAGTAGATAGTGTTGATTAATTTCGGCGAGTTAAATTGAGCCACGATAGCATAGTTGGCAGTGCACTTGACCCAGCATGTCATGGGGTGCAGGTTCGAATCCCGCTCGTGGATTTTTTTCAACACTTTATCTTTTTTTCAATTTGTAATTTGTTCGCAACAATATTTGCGTTAAATTATATGTAAATCATCATAAATACAGCTTGCCTAATTCTTAACTCATCTTTCAATATTTGTAAAAATATTAAGATCGGATGTTGATGACGTAGGTAGTTGTCGACATTGAATAGGGCTCCTTTGCCTTATAAAGTTAAAGTAGATAGTGTTGATTATCGGCGAGTTGGATTGAGCCACGATAGCATAGTTGGCAGAGCATCGACCCGGCATGTCATGGGGTGCGGGTTCGAATCCCGCTCGTGATTTTTTTCAACACTTTATCTTTTTTCAATTCACATTATAGTTATTAATATTACCTACTTATCAGCATAGTACTTATTTATGATAATAAAAACCACGAGAAGTTTGAGTTTACACATAGTGCATTTAACACATCGTATGCAGCCTGAGTTTAGTTCCACAGGTATGTTTTTTCGACTTCACTTAATATATTACAAAAAACGTTAACAGAAATTAAAATAATACGCCTAGTAGAAGTCCTAAATGTGATTACTGAATACACAAACTAAACAGACCATTTCTAAGCTGGTGTTCTAACTGTTGACACGACAGATGCCTCGGGGGCCGCTCGCGACTTTGGAAACGAGCCAGGACTGAGATAGATGGGACTAAAGCCGATCGGGGCCCAGCGGCCTATTGTCTAACTCTCTAGACTGTGGACTTCATTGGACTGATTATTGAAATGCATAGCAACATTACAGGATGCTACAAATTACATAAAGATATCTAAGTATAACATATCAATTCTGTTTTTTAACTAAAATTGTTTGTACTGTAATTGACTTTGATAAGATTAAGACATATTTGTAATGTTTATATAGTATTTGTTTAAAGCTGTTTTATCCCGAACAAATAACGTATTATTTTAGACATTACTTAATTTATTTCACGGTGTTTATTAACTTCTTAGTATTGGTATACTACAGTACTTACTTACTTACTTACTCACTGTCTCAGGGTCGCCCAGAGGTCGAAATTCGACCATAATTGTACTAAAGCTGCAGGGATTGTATCCTAAGCAATGAAAAATTAAAAAGATGTATGTGAGTTTGGATTGGCAATTTGGCATTGACCTATGTCAGCCGCATTAAAGACAAACAATACGTGTGTGTCAATTATATGGTAGTGTGTGTAATGTTGTTTTGTTGATTTAATGTATTTTTTATGCGTAATTTTAAAAAAAATATTAACATTCGGATAACCTTCTCTATATAAACTATAAGTGTGCGAAATTTCGCACTCCTCCGTCCGCGCAATTTTCGTAAAAACGGGTACAAAGTTTTTGCTTCACGTTTTAATATATAGATTTGTCTATTTCTAAGAGTGTAGTGTAGAGATATGTTTTTGATAAATTAAATGAAGTTGTGAAACACAGATCGAATACTTTGATAAATCTAAATTATTTATTATGAATCATTCTTACCTGCCTTGCCCCTTTTTATAACAAAAAACAGAAACTTCATCGAAGTACTATTGTAATTTTTTTATAGCCATGGGGAGCTCAGAACTTGCCATGGTCATTCTGTGTTTGCCACAACGCGTCGTGGCTGTTTTTATAAGAGCCATAACACGGATTTTACATTGTGGCTGTTTTACAGTGACCACGACGCGCTTCAGCTGTTTTTATGCTCAATAAGCGATTTCGATCTTTGAGCTTAACATAATAATATGCACTAATACACTTCTTCTTCAGCCTATAGTCACCCACTGCTCAGTGTAGGTCTCCTGATATGTGTATATATGGTGTGTACCATCCTGTCCGGTCTTGGGCTTTTTACAACCAATGCTTTCCCGTGACCTTTGTGATGTCATAGTTTAGACTAAGAGGTCCCGGGTTCGACTCCCAGCAGGGGGTACATATTTGTGTACTCGGTTTAGTTGGTGTTAGGGCTTGTTTGTCCGCCTGGCTAGCTGTAACCATCTTATCTAATTATGTCGCCACAACATCAATGTTTGTAGCATTGTTGTGTTCCGGTATTATTATTATTATTATTATTAAGATGGAACTTGCTATCTTCACTAGGCATAAAATGTGGGGGATACCCATTTTCCCATTTCAAGTTGTTGGTTACTATAACACCAAGATCCTTCTGTGAGCTTACTGTCTCCAATTGGTGGTTGCCCAAACAGTATACTCTGCGAGGGTTTTTGGATCCTATGTGCAGCACAGTACACTTAGAAACATTAAGAGTGAGCAGCCAATCTTTGGTTCAGTTATAAATAGCATTAAGGTGTTTTTGTATGTATGTCATCACAAAGTGTTATTGGATTTCCATAGAACTTTGTATCATCAGCAAATAATGAAAAGGGTAGAGTGAAGGTTAGGTAGCTAGAGATAAGATAGCCAGTGCCTCGATAGTTAAGGATTCCGGGTGAAGTACGCTTCTATTATTGGCCTTGTCGTCACTTAACATCAGGTGAGATGAAAGCACTGTGCTTACCAGTAAGATATAAAAAAACAAAAGAACCGCCTATCTAGCCTCCTGGTGGCCAACGCTTCTAGTGCTGGTCCGTGGTCTTCATTCTAGCACCTCCCTGCCCCACCGGTCATTGGTTCTGCGGCTTTCGTAACCCGCCCAAATACAAATACATTTCCAAAGTTGAAGTTTTCCATGGATAAACCTTATACTGTTACATGCATGAACAACATTAATTGTGACTGGCTGGTTGTGAGCGGACTTGGATGGTGTCCAACTGGAAGATGGATGGAGGGTTTAAAGGCTAATTGCGTATATGAGTTCATAGTGCGGCAAGTCGAAATTTCTAACTAGTAATTCTACACTACCAATTTTACTTAATTTAAATAGAAGTTTTTGATTGTCACAGTCTAATATAAGATTTATCAATAATGGGATTATTAGCATATTCATTAACTATGAACAACAAAGTTTTAATCAATCAGTTGTCGGGTTTTTGAATGCACCATAAATTTTCATACAAAATTTCATCATCATCGTCATCATCATCTCAGCCAAAACACGTCCACTGCTGGACAAAGGCCTCCCCCAAGATCGATTTTGTGCTGCTCGCATCCAGCGGCTTCCCGCGACCTTTACCAGATCGTCGGTCCACCTTGTTGGAGGTCTGCCCACACTGCGCTTTCCGGTACGCTGTCGTCGCCAAAATAATACAAAGTTTATCATAACATAATTTAAATTTAGAACTACGTAGAAAGAGAGTTCTTTTGAAAAAAAAATCCGTAAAAAATAATGTTTTTATAAAGTGACCCTTTTTTTCTTTAACAATTTTTTTTCAATCTCTAGTTTATTTAAATCAGTTAAGAAAATAAGCAAGCTTTATTGAAAAATATAAACAAGGAAAAGTTATTTTGAATTATAAATATTTTTTTGAATACAAAAAAAGTATTGAGTTTTCTCTGCCTATTATCTAAAACAAACTTTCTATAGTCCCTGCAGACACTTGAAACATTCAAAAAGTAAAATTCTTGTGACAAGAACTCCCAAATTGTATATCGACATCTATTATACAACTTACTCTCACGTCTTCACTTTAAACTTTAAAACGTGCACAAGTTACACTTGAGCTTTGTTTCAAGCACGGTACAAGTGTAGTTTCGAATAATTCGAACTAAGTGGCAGAACTTGGCTTTTATATTCGTCGCTCAAGGCGTTTCGAAGATAACATTACGTGATAATGTAAACAACGTTGCTACGACACTTTACACTTTAGTTTCGTAAGAAGGAGCTACCAATTAAAACTAACAGACTAACTAACTGTACTGTGAAGTACTAAAAATAAAAAAAGTTTAGTTAATAAAAAAAGAAATTAAACTAAGAAGAAGAAAATAAAACAAAAGAGTGTTGACAGTTCATTGACAGATATAAAAAAGTGTAAATGGACAAAGAAGTATTTACACGATAACTATGACAGTTTGAAATTCAAAACTATTTATTCATAAAGGTAATGTGGGACCAACCGGCAAGCAACTCACTAGGGCGTTTCATTTCCCCGATCTCTTTTGCATCGTCAGAAATATTGAAAAAACTCTACCTATAATAGTAGTATACCTACTTTCCGTTACAAATAAACAAACAAAAACAGAACAAAAACAACTAAAAACAGTTCTGTGTAATCTCACTGCTCGGCAAAGGCATCCATCCGTCATCGGTACAACTAATGGGTTTTGGGTTAATTACCACGTTTGCCAAATGCGGGTTGCTGATCACAAACCCGGGCTATGCAGCCTACCGAAACCTACTTTGCCCGATCTGGGAATTTAGCCACTCCGGATATCAGGCTGAGCGCTTTGCCATTCAGCTTTTGAATTTTCAAAACACGCGAAATAATACAAATTTAAATAATGTTATACATTACTTAAATTAAAGACCGGTTTTGTGCTGCTTGCATACCCGCAACCTAAAACATAAACAAAATAATTAAAATTTAGACAATCCCACACAATACAGCACTTATATAACTAGTAGTCGTTTAATAGCACTTTGCCTACAGCAATGCCTGCCCATTATACACGAAAGTTTATACCACTGTATCAAATTGAATTAGACGTAATAGTCTGTGATCAAAACAAATATACTTTGAGGTACAGTCACGGGTATTAAAATGTGTACACTTTTGACTCTTATTCCTTTGTATTAAGAGTAATATTGTTTAGTAATTTACTTTGCTATTTTTTTAATATATTACAGGTAAGCATTTGGCCTTCATCTCACCTGATGTTAAGTGATGATAAGGCCGAAGGTAGAAGCGCACTTCACCCGGGATCCTCAATAACTGAGGCACTGGCTATCTTATCTCTAGCTCCCGACAAAAATGTTACAAATATTGATGTTATGCTGACATATCTAGCCAGCCGGGCAAACTAGCCCTCATCATCATCATCATCAGCTCATTTATGTCCCCACTGCTGGGGCACGAGCCTTCCCTATAGATGGATAGGGAGAACGGGCCATGAACCACCACGGGGGCCCAGTGCGGATTGGTGGTTGTTAACGACTGCTAATGCAGCCGGAACCAACGACTTAACGTGCCTTCCGAAGCACGGAAGAGCTCGAGATGATACATTTTTGGTCACCCATCCGATGACCGGCCTTTGCGAAAGTTGCTTAACCTCAGCGATCGCAGACCGGGCGCGTTAACCACTGCGCCATCGAGCTCCCCACTGCGCCATCGAGCTCTCCCTAGCCTAACTAGCCCTACCACCAATCAAACCGTGTATACAAACATGTTGCCCCCGCTAGGAATCGAGCCCAGGACCTCTGGGTTTAAACTGGCCGGCGGTCTTAACCACTAGATCATAGAGGCTATTAATGCTCGTGACTGTACCGAACGAGTAGTTGATGAAGTTTGTCATTGTGTTGAGAATTATTCGTACGAGGGAGATAACTTTTAGTTTATCACTTGGGACTAATAATAAGTATTTCAAAAGGTTGTTTTACTAAGTATTTGTATAATGGTGGTGCGATTAATAATGCTTGACGATTAGCAACTAGGGATGATCGATGTTGCAAAAACATCGATGATGACATCGATAATGACATCGATAGCTGAACTTCGATACTCGATGCTTATCGAGCACAAAACATCGATGTCAGCCAACATTGATGTTTTTTGCAAATATCGTCATCAATAAATAAAACAACCATAAAATCACACGATTTTTTAATTTAACAAAGAAATTATTAAATTGGAGATGGTAAATGCAAGACACATGAGTAAATACAAGTCCCTAATACTTATTCCTACTCATGTGATATCAGGGCGTAGGGACACATATGTCAATTGTAGTGACATCGATGTTACGATGTCGTGACATCGACGTTACGATGTTTTTAAATTATGCAATATGGATGTTTAAACATCGATGTTTTATCTTTTAACATCGATGATCATCGATTTTCTGCTACTAGTAGCAATCGATTTTTTGGTACTAGTAGCAACTTGCGCATTTTACTTTCTTATTTAATAGTTTTTTTTGACATACTGAACCAGTGACGAATTTCTTCAAATTATGATTAGTTAATATAATGATATTTGATGATAAATATTAATTGTATGAACAATAATGTTATTAATTAGTTTTAGTTTGTATTTAGTAAAGTGAGTTTTAATTTAATTTTTATTTCTGTGCCCGAACTGGGTTCTGTATGATAACTACATTATTATGTAAAACCCTATTATTGCTACATGTAAATGCAATAAATATTTATGATTTATAGTAAACTAGCTGACCGGCGGACTTCGTACCCCTTTGACAGTTTCCATGACAACAAAACAAACAAATCATTTTGTATTGGAAAATTAAATTGTCGTTTTTAGTATTTTATATATATTTTTTTTAAATAAAAAGTATCCTTTATTCTTCCCAATACCTTTGAGAATATGTGTACAAAGTTTCATGATGATCGGTTGAGTAGTTTCTGCGTGAAAGCGTAACATACAAACTCACTTTCACATTTATAATATTAGTAAGGATTATTTAACTTTAGGGTTCGAAACTCTTCGCTCTATAATAAGGTATTAACGTAATTAACGTATAAATCTTGAATAACGAAAGATTTTTTTTAAGGTCAATTAAAAAAAAAGTTACTTTTCTTTTACGTACATGATCAAAATATTATGCAGTTATACAGAAAAATAAAATTTCTATTTATGAAAAAAGCGTAAAACTTCTTACAAAATCGAATGTCACCTCCCCATCTCACCATAGACAACTCTGTAAAAAAACCTCCATATTCTCGCATTACAAATCATAGCTGCCACTCAAATTCACACCTTATCCCGTTACACTTAAAGTCCCAATTAAATCGGACGCGCACAATACACTAAGATAACAGGAAACGTTGCCTTCAGCTGTCTGCATTTCCGGTGTCACCGGAAGTATTAGCGTGAAGCACGCCCGTCTCAATTTCAGCCTCATTTCCGTTTTCAGATGTAATGTGATAGTTATTTTTTTTTCTATTTCTTTTCAACGCTATTGAGTTGTTTTTTTAGTTTGATTTAGTAGCTATTTAGTATGTATTTAATTTAAATGATGGAGACCTTTACCCTGCAGTGGGATAGTATATAAGCTATTAACTGTTTATATTTAAAAACGCCATAAAACCAGTGAAACTATTTATGCCATAATATCTGTATTTCCCCAAGCGGGATTCGAACCAGCACCCTCTGATAATCCGGGTCAGGTGCGCTTCCAATTACGCTATAATGACTCTGTCCAACCCGCCGAAATTTATTAACAATATCTACCTTACTTTGTAAGCCAAAGGAACCTTATTCAATGTCGACAACTACGTCATCAACATCCGATCTTGAACTTTCGCCTGCTTAGTGCCAAATCAACTACAAACAATTAAAATTACTAGTGGTCGCCTTGTGATCGAAATTCGACCGTAATTTTATTAAGGCTGCACGAATTGTATCCTCAGCAAGGAGAAATTAAAAAAGATAGAATGTGAGTTTGGATTGGCATTGACTTGACAGATGTCGGCTGCATTAAAGATAAACAATACGTGTGTGTCAAATACATGGTAGTGTGTGTAATGTTGTTTTTGTTGATTTAAAGTATTTTTTATGCGTAATTTAAAAAAAATATTAACATTCGGATAACCTTCTCCATATAAACTATAAGTGTGCGAAATTTCATACTCTTCCGTCCGCGCAATTTTCGTAAAAACGAGTACAAAGTTCTTGCTTCACGTATAATATATAGATATTGTGTCTATATTCATAGTAGTTAAATTATTCTTATAAAAGATTTAATTTTACTAAAAAAAAATGAGTAAAAAAGTTTTTTAGCCTTCCCGGTAGCATAGCGGTCAGTGCAGCCGCCCGGATTGCGGAAGACCCAGGTACGATTCCTGGCTGGGTCGGGTAGGCATTTAATTTTTTCACTGTTTTTTATAAGTATTTAATCCAAACGAATAAACTAATAAATAAACAGGGCAAGCTAAAAAACCCGTTTAAAAATCAACCAGCCTCAGGAAGCTCGAGTGGGTATCGAACCCACGACCTTTGGATAACCGGTTCAATGTTCTTTATATGTATATATAGGTCGACTTTTTTATCACCATCCAAACCTGACATGACTCCCGTGATACAAACGAACAACTTTTACTGTTGGACCAACTTTCTAACTCGAAAAAGAAAATCAGCTGTTCCATACAAAACATCAATATTCATTCGAAATAATATATAATATATAATAAAAGAATATTCATTCAGCTGATTTTTTTTTCGAGTTAGGGAGTTGGAGTTGGTCCATTAGAATGAGTTGTTCGTTTGTATCACGGGAGTCATCTCAGGTTTGGATGGTGATAAAAAAGTCGACCTGTATAGCATTGTGAATGCAAAATTCAAAATAATGTTTTTTTTTTTGACATATAGCAGAAAAGTTGCTGTTGTGTAAAAACATCTTGTATAGATTTATTTAACTTGTTTGTCTGAGAGTTGGGAAGCTTGGTGTCCTTATGTACAGGCATTTATTGATTATTAACATATAATTATTAACATACATTATAAGTCAGGTGCACTGCCAACTATGCTATCGTGGCTCAATCCAACTTGCCGAAAATAATCAACACTATCTACTTTTAATTTATAAGCCAAAAGAGCCCTATTCAATGTTGACAACTACGTCATCGACAGGCATTTATTGTTCAGCTCGGGTACCAGACTCTTTCAGAGTTGTCTACATGACCTATACTTCTTACAAGCTGTAACTAGCAGTGGAGTAGCTTGATGACGCAGTGGTTAACACAGTCTGCGATTGCTGACGTTACGCAACTTTCGCAAAGACCAGTCATCGGATGGGTGATCAAAAATATATCATCTTGAGCTCCTCCAAGCTTCGGAAGACACGTGAAACCGTTGGCCCCGGCTGCATTAGCAGTCGTTAATAATCACCGCCCCGCACTGGGCATGCGTGGTGGTTTATGGCCCGTTCTTCCTATCCATCCATAGGTAAGGCTCGTGCCCCAGCAGTGGGGACATATAATGAGCTGGTAAATGAATATGCTTTGTGGGGAGAAATGTATTGCAATTGTATTATTGATAGTAGTTAAGTTTACTATTGTAAGCTGGCTTGACTGGGACGTATTTAAACTTGATTGTACCTACTAAAACAACTAGTTAGTTAGTGTTCTACCGCCGGCAGCCACCGCTGGGAATTGAACTCGAGACCTCTGGTTAAGGATAACTGAGGTGACTGTAGCGGTCATTGCGGTCACTAGTACTAGTAGTTTACAAAATAATGTTTAATTATCTAGTTTCACCAATTAAGAAACTTTTGGCTTACCTAATGTAAAGTTTCGCAAAGCAATATTCAGAATGAGGATTAACCTCAATCTGAATTTTTTTGATTGGATTTTTTTTTAATGTCTAATAATATAAGTATATATTTTTTATTTAAGTATGTATGTATGCATGTATGTATGTGTGTGAAGGGTATTATTTGTACTTATTTATTTAATGTTAGCGCACTTCCTCTATCTCTTTCTTGGATTCTCTAACCAAAGGTTGTCTGGAAGAGATCGCTTGTAGCGATAAGACCGCCTTTGCCCATATACTAGCTATAAGTTTTTGTTTCTCTGATTTCCTTTCATTAGTGTGTGACTATCTATCTAACCTTTAAGAAAATGTAAAATTGTAAAAAAAACTTAATTACTTATATAAGGTATAGTAACACCAGTGCTCGACACAGTAACCCAGTGTTAAACACTGGTGGTCTGTATTCAAATAATGCTAAATTAAATACAAAAATCAGTTGATGTCCCCTGTTTTTAATATACAAAAGAAAAATAAAATAAATAAATAAATAATTATTTATTTTGCACACTGTTACATATAGATGTAAGGGTAAAAAGACATAAAGATATTAAGGTGAGCAGTGAAACAGTGGCAAAAAAGGCCCCGGCTTAGCATGTGTCACGGTAATAGCCAAGCCATCGCATCGCCATGACGCTGATTTTCAGACGGAGGCCGAGTTGCATTCGTATTATACGAGTATGCAAAAACGTATCATCTCGAGCTCCTCCGTGCTTCGGAAGGTACGTAAAGCCGTTTGTCACGTAAAGCCGTGGTTGGAGGAAATCGTGACTGTGGAATATCCGGGAGTGGACCGACATAACCTCTGTCGAGCAGCTGTTTCATCTGGCCTTGACGAAGAAGAATTCAAGAAGCTGACGGCCAACCTTTAATCTTGAAGAGGCACAAGAAGAAGAGAAGAAGATCAGAAACCCTATGCATCGAGAAAATCCGAAAGACACTTTTCCCGACCTGGGAATTGAACCCGGGACCTTTAGGGATCGCTCATTAAAACAATTTCTAATTTTAATTAATTATTAAATTAATAAGGGGCTAAAAACTCATTAAGTTGGACAATATACTTTGGCACTATGTATGCTTATTAAAAGTAATCTGACAGATCCTTTACACAGGCTTGGGCTATAACAAACGCCGTCTATTTAACAGCTTCATTGTATAACTTGGCCGTCCATTAGTATTTCATAACTATTATTCAGCTGAAGTAACAAACAACACTATGCAACCATAAATTATTGGAACTTTCTTATCTACGCAACGCTATGGAGCCCTAAAGTTAAGATTAAAATATTGCCCCGCTTTTTGGCATCCCGCCTGTCTTTTTTTCTTCAAGGACGCATTTCCCGGGCTACGTAATATGTTATGCCAAACACACTCTTACTATTTTGAGGTTTCCTCTGGATACAACGAAACATGTTTCACCAAAATCTATTTGGGTGCGGTCAGGCGTTCAAAAGTTAAGAAGTTGGTTAGAACGTAACAGAATGAGTATACCTAGAAAATAATACAGACCGTTAGATGGTCAAACCATCATCATCATCATCATCATCAGCTCATTATATGTCCCCACTGTTGGGGCACGAGCCTTTCCTATGGATGGATAGGGAGAATGGGCCACAAACCACTACGCGGGCCCAGTGCAGATTAATGGTTGTTAACGACTGCTAATGCAGCGGGACCAACAGCTTAACGTGCCTTCCGAAGCACGGAGGAGCTCGAGATGATAAATTTTTGATCATCTATCCGATGACTGGCCTATGCGTAAGTTGCATAACTTCAGCAATTGCAAACCGAGCTCGTTAACCACTGCGCCATCGAGTTCCTCCCGGTTCAGGTCGAACCATGTCTCCGTACATTTAGAGATCCATTAGCCAACTTTAAAAAAGCAACTAAGCGTTGCCGATTTAAAAAAAATGGTTGAAAGGATAAAAGAAAAACTTGATCCTCAGCAGTGAGGAATCAACTCGGAAGAAGAAGAACAAAGTAAGGCGACCGGACCCGATGTCCAGGTTCCGATTACCCGCAGAGTGGCCACGTGTTGTTGTCTAGCTAGACTGCCTGTTGTCTTTCCTAATACTAAAACTATAATAAAAATAATAGCAGCATTGTTGCGTTTTCTAAATTAAAGAAAAGATTGTCAGTTACTCAGTGGTTAAGGAATCTGGTGATGTACTGTTTACATCAAAACTTTATTAAGTAACTTACGTATAGATGTTTTTTAACATACGCACGACCAAAATCGATGAAACGTATTTCGGTGTAACTATAAGAGACCCCATTTTTGCTTTCCAATTGTTATCAAGGATACAATCAGCATGAAGAGTGTGTCATAAAGTTGTTCCAATTGCTATAAAACAACTTATCTTGAAGACGTAGCCTTGAAGGCAGAATCTGAATATACGAATTCGTCTGGTTAGAAGCAAAAGAAAGAGTTATCTTAAGGGTTTGTTCAGATTATTATACTAAACCACTGTTCCTAAGAAACATATTGTTCCCTAAAGTTTACGCGAAATTAACAAATTTAAATAAAACATTTTTTACGGATCCACTCGCGTTTATTTTAACAGTAAATCAATTACGTATGGCACAATAGTATTTCCCCTCATTCTAAAATAAATGAATACTAAGATAAAGGAGTAATAGCAACTGTTATAATAATATACGAATACTCTAAAACTGATAGAAATCCAACGACAGCCGAAACACGAAGTTTGCCGAGAGACATTAAGAAAATAGATACATTGATGTTTATGGCGAAATTTTCGGATAAGGTGGTGGAAACTATGCGGACACAAAAGAAACCCTATCATAATCCCTGCTAGGAATCAAACCTGGGTCCTTGGACCTGAGACTGGTGGCCTAACCACTTAACCACTGAGGCTGTTAGATTTTCGCGACAAGCTTTTATATCATATAAATTGTGTAATGACGTTATAAGTTGATAGTAAAAGTTTTAAAGTAAACATTTTTTTTCTTTTTAGCGCATTTAAGAATAAGAATAAGAATTTAAATAAAAGCTTGTTTTTTAAAGAGATTGTTTACTTTTAATTTATTTTTTACTCTTTAGTTATCGCTGGATACATTTCAAAAACTTAGTCCGCCATATTGGATTTAGAGTGACGTCACTTTATTTTTCGAGTTATTCTCAGCAAGCCCTTTCATTTGATACTTACCCATATTGTAGGAATGCATTAAAAATAATTGGTCCGCCATCTTGGGTGTGCCGCCATGTTGGATTTAGAATTACGTCACACAGCTAACCATGCATTGCCATCCAAACTGAACGTGTATACAAAATTTCAGCTCAATCGGTTGAAGATATGTGCTTCAAAATTGAGTTGCAAGATTCCACCCGCACAAACAGCTTGTAATAAAACTGTTATTCCGTAAAATTTCATTGAAAATCTATGTTATTTTTTGGCGAATGTGTCGAATACTGGGCTTAAAGTGTCGAAGACTGGTGCCACTGTCCTACGATGAACCGCCTCTACAAAGTAATAGGCAAATCTATATTTTTTTTAAACATCGCGACTTAGTATGGCGACCTTTCGCCTAGTTCCACAAAGTTAGTGTACAGAGCGTAATGTGTGTTTAGGGCGGCGTCTTGACTTTGTAAGTTACACTCAGGGTTTAAGGGATATTGAACTTCCAAGGGAAGATGTCGATGTCAATAGATAATAGTGATGGCAAAAGAAATTTAAGAGATAGCGTCAGTACTAGAATTATTGTGATATGAAATGGTCCACTTCAAATGTATACATTTTACAAAAAAAATCATGGTTTAGTTTTACAAAAATAATTTGTTGACTGGCAATATAATGTATCTGTATGTGTAAGATTTATGTTAATAATGTTTATGTCTTTTTACTATTTATTTATTAAATACTTTTTACGAGTAAACGTCCATACGTTGCCCACCCCATGGTGGGCAGATATTATTAATTATGATTAAGTAGTTACAATATTTTTCAAATAAAAAAATGATTATTTTATAGGTGTAAAAATTATATAATATATTAATTGCATTTAATCATAATATAAAAACAGTTTTTACAAAGTATTGATATTGTAAAAATGTACAATATCATTACTTTGTAACAACTGTTTTTAATTTAGCATGCTATCAACACTATAACCGAGATATTTTAGTGGTTGTTTTCCCTCAGGTGGGTAGATCAGACCATGAAACTAAACAACTTTCCCCAAGAAACATAGGTCAAAAATGAGATAAATTTTTACGGGAAAACCACCACTAAAATATCTCGGTGTATAAGAGTAGTATCTAGTTTTAAACAGTTTTATTCGAATTGTATTGTAATGTTCTGATATCTACTTGTTTGTGTTGCAAATAAAAATATAAAATATGTACAATTAATATTTTATCGCCTTAAGGTTTTATACAAACTTCGCCCTTTCCTCGGAAAAAATCTGAGAGTCAGATTGTGTGAATCATTGGTTCTTTCAAAATTGAATTATGCAGATACTGTCTTTGGCCCCTGTCTTCTGGCAAGAACTGAGCATCAGTTGCAGCGGATACAGAATGCGTGTGCACGTTTCTGTTTCTCCATCCCACCTAGAGCACACATTACTCCATTTTTAAATAGCGGGAATCTCTTGAAAATGAGCTCTCGTAGATTGCTGCATTTTGCCACTTTGCTCTTTGACATTGTACATACTAAATTACCTGAATATCTATATTGTAAAATTCATTGGGCAAAGGATAGTAATTCGTATCGCACCAGAGCAGCTTCATATATGATCCAGACGCCAAAACACAGGACGGCTGCATTTCAGGGCTCCTTCAAGTACTCAGCCTCTAAGTGTTGGAATAACTTGCCGCCTCCCATTCGCACACTGAAAACACGATACACGTTTGGTAAAGCATTGAAGGCATATTTATTAAAATCACAAATGTCATAGCCTCGCTACTGTTATTCTTTGTGTCATAGTATATTCGTTTTGTTGTTACTATTATTCGTGTTATTTTATGTTTGTTTTTATTCTTTTATAATGTTTTTATTTAAGTAAGTCACTTTATATCAATTTTGTTTTTCTTTTTCTTTCCTGTTTCGTGCCATGATGTCACTACTGTGTACAGCAGAATACCAGTGCAGCAGGCCCCACTTGCTGCGTATACTGAGCTGTGCAGTGTTGGCATCACATAACAGGGCACATGTAAATTGTTACCATTTTTATTTTTATTTTTTGCTACATGTTGTATGTTTAATTGTGTTTTGTTATGTGATACCAATAAATGTCTTTTATTCTTATTCTTAAATTCTTATTCTTATTCACATAAGGAATTGTGAATCGTTTCCCTTTGCTTACACATTTTTATTGTATGCTGACCACACTCAATCAGCTTGATTATTTTTTACCTCTGGCAACTCGGCCACTTCCCTTGTTCCCGCTGCACGGTGATGTTATATTTTGTCTGCTCCCAAGTAACAAACTCAATAAGTTATAATAAATATCGCATTTTATTTATACAAATAAATAAATTGCTATTTTGTGCATAAGGCGTGTGTGACTAGAGATAATCCTTTGGATGAGGAGCCCATGTAAGCAACCCAAGATTTTCATTAGAGTACAAAGTCAAAGTCAAATATTTTTTATTCAAATAAACTTTAGAAAAGTGCTTTTGAATCGTCTAAACATTTTTTTACTTACTACCCATTCGGGACGTCTATTTTTTAGCTGTGGAGAAGAATGGGCGCAAGAAACTCCACAGCTTTAATATAAGTAACGACATTTACAAAATTATATGCCGTTACCAAGTTATACATGTTTAAAACTACTTAACAATATTTGAAATTAGAAATACCTGTTGGAGTGATTGGAGCATTTTAAACCCATGCTTCCTTGTCTTCAATGTAATCAGACACTTTATAATATGCTTTTTTACAAAGGTTCTCTTTAATAGTGATTTTAAATTTATTAATATCAAGTTTTTGAATATTACTTGGAACTTTAATGTAAAAACGGACACACAGACCTCTAAATGAATTATTTGCTTTGTGGAGCCTAGTATACTGTACTGCTATTTTGTTTTTATTTCTAGTGTTTACATTGTGAATATCACTGTTTTTAGAAAAAGTTTCAAAATTTTTATAAACATACATTAGGTTGGGAGCTCGATGGCGCAGTGATTAACGCGCCCGGTCTGCGAGTGCTGAGGTTAAGCAACTTTCGCAAAGGCCGGTCATCGGATGGGTGACCAAAAATGTATCATCTCGAGCTCCTCCGTGCTTCGGAAGGCACGTAAAGCCGTTGGTCCCGGCTGCATTAGCAGTCGTTAACAACCACCAACCCGCACTGAGCCCACGTGGTGGTTTATGGCTTGAACTCCCTATCATCCATAGGGAAGGCTCGTGCCCCAGCAGTGGGGACAAAAATGACCTGATAATGATGATGTTGATGACATTAGGTTCTCGTAAATATATTGTGATGCAACTGTCATTATATTAATATATATCTATATATCTCTCCCTGATAGAATTACCAGCTTTTAGGTTATAAATTGCTCGAATAGCCCGCTTCTGCAGCACAAATATAGTTAGAATGTCGGCAGCATTGCCCCACAGTAAAATGCCGTACGACATTACGCTATGGAAATAACTAAAGTAAACAAGTCTAGCTGTTTCAATGTCAGTGATCTGACGAATTTTCATTACCGCATAAGCCGCAGAGCTCAGTCTACTCGACAATTTATCTATATGTTGGCCACACTGTAGCTTTGCATCCAATGTAATGTCTAGAAACACTGTGGTGTCCACAAGGTCCTTATCTTTAATTTTTACACTGGTTTTGGTTCCCATCCGATGACAAAGCATTTTGTAAATGCTTAACTTGTTAGATCGCAACCCGAATGCGTTTGATTGACAGATGGAATGTACGTTAAAAACAATTGACGTTAGAATAACAATCAAGACTAAAAACAAATATCTTTTAAAGGGACTCCTTTTAATAATTTATTTTAGTTATTTTATTATAAAAATTTAACATTTATGTTTTTGTAATTTGTTCGCAGCAAAATTTGCGTTAAAAATTATTTGAACATTTATTTTATTATATTTTTTAAGGTTTTTAGTTTTAAGTTCATTGTTCTTTTAAATAATAATATGTCACGTTTATTTAACCATTAAAAATATCTTTTAAATAAGTGTGCAATTAAAAAAAACTAGAACGAACGAATAACTCGCATGACTTGTGTGTCGCTGCGAGGCGAAATTGCTTACCGTAATTTCGTGATCGCTGCAATCTAAAACAACTACAGTCCGCTTAAGTTATAAACCTTACTACATTGTATTAAAGTGCTTTGCTACAGTGAAACGGTTTATTTCACTCAATCACAGTTATATCCGTAAACTGAAGTGACTGACTGAACAAATTGGAAGTTTACGATTAAGGTGCCTTAGATCTCGTTAAATAAAACGAGAATTTGTATAGCAAAAATGCAACTCAACTTGCTGGTCGTCAGAATCCTTACATCATCAGCTCATTTTATGTCCTCACTGCTAGGGCACGAGCCTTTCCTATATATATGAAATCACCAATTCATCATCATCATCAGCTCATTTTATGTCCCCACTGCTGGGGCACGAGCCTTCCCTATGGATGGATAGGGAGAACGGGCCATAAACCACCACGCGGGCCCAGTGCGGATTGGTGGTTGTTAACGACTGCTAATGCGGCCTGGACCAACGGCTTAACGTGCCTTACGAAGCACGGAGGAGCTCGAGATGATAAAATTTGGTCACCCATCCGGTGACCGGCCTTTGCGAAAGTTGCTTGACCTCAGCACTTGCAGACCGGGCGCGTTAACCACTACGCCATTGAGCTCCTCCACCCTCCTCCTCTCCTCCGCTCAATCACCAATTGATTTTAATTAATATAGATGTTTTTTTTTTGTTAATCTTATTGGTATCCTACACAAATTGTATAAAAAAAATACAATTCTTACTCTCAGCGCTCGGGTCCTTAAACCTTAATGGGAAGGCAGCAAAATCTATTTTACCAAACCACCCAAAAATCGCAAAATAAGGAAACCCAGTAGGTGAGCTTAATCCTTTCACGAGTAATACAGTTTCAGATTTTCTTTGGTTTTCAATCTAATTCCAAGTGCACAAAGTTCAATATTTGGTGGCAACATAGCTGCCATTGCCTTCGAAAGGGTACAGATGTCGCTGTATGATCGATAAAGCCGTAATATAGTTATATCCCTAGGGGTATAATTATATACCGTAACATAGTTATACATTACTATCTTACTAGGAATATAATTATAATACGGTTCAAGTTTAGTGAAATAATTGTAGGAGTGTAGTGTGGGGGTGCGGCGGAGGCGGCGGCGGGGGCTTCGTTGTGTTTGTGAACCCCGCACGTCGCTCGCTGCCCCAGTCAGTCGGCATCAAATGGTGATGGCCATTCCATCTTTTGTCGCATTACTCCAACAATAATATTACCAATTTCAAACGTCAGCTTTTGTAGGTATGTCTTAAAGGTATGGTCATAAAGGTAATGGTTAGGTATTTTAAAAAAATCGCACGTACAAAAACGGCCGCTACCGCGGCATGCTCGCTTCGCTCGCACGGCTTGCGCGTTTTTGGTCGCCATATTAACCTAACCTAACCTGATAAACTCTTTACACTTTTTTCAAATAAAAATAAAAACCAATATATTGTTTTATTTTATTCTATGGTAGATTTATAACTATTTAACCAGATTAGTTTAGTCAGATAAACATATTACTAGATTGTGACCGTAAGATAGTATAAATAGCTTTCGTATAACTATGTTACGGCTTTATCTATCACACTGCGACATAGATACCGCGCTCGAGCAACTCATACATAGACGCTATTGACACGGTTTTTAGTTCGTACGGTATTAAGCAAAATTAAGTCGCCTTGAGCAGTTCGTTGGACTAACGCATTTTGACTACAATCATGGAAGCCAAACAGTCTGAGCGCTGCTGTTGTGGAATTTCGTGTTCTTAGCCATGTTTCATGAAAATCGGTCCAAGATGGCCGCCGCCACAAAATGGCGGATGACATATTTTTTTCACAACTCCCGCCCGTGAGAGGTTGTCTATGCGTGCTTTGCTCGAACTCGTTTGTACGAAGATTACCTTCTGAAGTCCTTATTTCGTGCAACAACTAAGTGTCAGCATCCACGCCACGCATATTAATTGTACCCCATAAATTTGCCATTGGGACCTGCCGGACGTCACAATCATAAATCAGTTATGGTTGTCACTGAACATATTAAAACACGTTCTAATATCGGAAAACGATTAGTGAACACTCCCGTACTAATGAGGGAAATCGCGGCGTCTTATTCCGAGTTGAGAACGGTAACGTGTTTAGTGTGTTTCAGTACTGGGAATAATTGTTCTATCTATTTTACGGTTCCCAATGCATCTGTATCAAGACATACAATTAGTTCTGTCTCATTAGCACTAACCAGTTTTAGGTAGATAGATAGATATGTAGATAAAACTCTTTATTGCACACACACACACAGATAAGTAAAAACAAACAACGAAATTTTTATAATAAGTATCATGTAACATATATTTCTTTAATGTAGAAATGACTCTCTCTGCCATCCCCCGAGCAGAACGGATCGGAAAACACATACTCCGACACTTAAAATTCACTTAAGTGGGTTTTTTAAGCGCTAGTGACCCGTGCGATATATTAAAAGTTGCGTCTCACCGAGACGCACACGCCGGTAATTTTAGTTTTTACAGTGCTTCAGTTTTCTGAAAGTTATTCAAGAATTAAGTGAAATTTGACACGTGGTTTTGGCGTAAAAGGGATAATAACTCAGAAAGTTACTGAGACGCGTGGGGTTGTCGCACATCAAAAGTTGCGCCCCTGCGCCTTCTACACGACGGTGCAAATTGCAGAATTTTCCGGTTAAAGGTTCCGGAGTTATACAAATTCTTCTGCCGGAAAAACATAACCTCCAAGACACGAGGTCGAAGATCTGGAGGAGTGCGGTGACTTCTGGCGGTGCAGACAGGAAGGGCCCAGCCGGGCGAGCACGCCGACACTTTGAGCAGGACGATCGGAGTACCCTAAATTAAGATTTTTATATTTAAAGTTTCAAAATTCTTTTCTCATAAGTCTCAGTAATTAAAAAAATTGTCTCTTTATTTTATAAAATAGTGTTAACGTAAACTCACCTTTTGGCGAAAAAATTTTGAAAATCGCGCAAGAAACTTGGGAGTTATAGAATTTTGAAGCTTAGGGTAGTTTTTACCCTTAGCTCTAGTTCGTGTAATATTAACATTTTTTCTATACATTTTTTGTGTGTATATTGACTCGGATTTGTCCTATTTACTGTGTAAATTTCAGATTTTTAGTGTAGGTATTTTAGTAGTTATTAATATTTCTGTGTTTTTATTAGTTGTAATTAATTAGGGGTAGTAGTGGGGGTAAATCCGGCTTCACCCAAGGTTTCACATAGCCTTAATACCCCTATCTACCCAAAACAAAAGTAAAAGGTAAAAGTTTGTTAAAAATTTTTGTGTTTACCACTTTACGAAGTCCTCAGGGCTAATTTTGACAGCAGCGAGCCAGTGACTAGCCGTTAAAGGCCTTATATTTTTGTTTTATTGTGTTTTTATTTTTATTTTTGATTTATTAGTTTTAGGTGTTCTACACTTTTTATTTTAACCCCACCCCCTATTGGGAGTGCGTATACTTGCTGACACATCCCCCGATATGGCCACAGTCAGAACCCCGGCAGGCCCAAGTAAAAATGACCCCAAGGGCCGGACTATTTCTCCGAAGAAAACTGGCGACGGACCCTTTACATCCGGAGCCAGGAAGAGCGTAGGAGAAACCGTAGACGAGCTGGAGGGCAGGCCGGCCTTTGGGGCCAAAGTGGTAGGTAGGAGCCCGGTGGCAACATCGACAACCTCAGCGAGAGGTCCCGCGAGTCGGCTACAGATGGCAATCAAGCAATTGGATGCTGGATTGAAATATCTAGCCGAGCCACGGAACCTAAAAACGGAGGTTAAAGAGGGTGTCACCGTGGCACTTAGAAAGCTGTGCGACTTAGTGAAGGAAGCCGAGGCCGAACTAGTTAGGGTCAGTAAAGAAAAGTCGGAAAGTAGAGTCAGGGTGAAAGATTACGGAATGATAGAGAAGATTGAAAAAATGATGATAGAGAATGAAAGAAGAGGTAGGGAACAAGAAGAAAGACAGAAGTTGACGACAGAAAGAATAGAGAGAATGATGGAAGAGAATGAACGAAGAGTTAGGGAACAAGAGGAATGGAGGAGAATAGAAAAGGAAAAGATTGACGACCTCAAAAGGACACTCTCAGAACATAGAGAAGTCATTAAGGGAGTATCGTATGCGAGTGTAGCGGCTGGCAGATTGCAGAGATCGGCCCCGATTGGCGAGCAGCTACACTCGATCATAGTGACAGCTAGGGATGAAACCGAGACTGGAGATCAAATAATCGAGCGAGTTCGGAGAGCGGTCAAAGCGAAAGAGGGAGGAGTAGAGATAGATAGAATACGCAAGACAAGAGAACGGAAAGTGCTCATCAGCTGCAGTAGCAAGGAGGCGAGAAGGGGAGTGAAGGAGCGTTTGGAAGGGGAAGAAGGAGGCCTCCACGTAGAGGAGGTAAAGAACAAGGACCCCCTTTTGGTTCTAAAAGATATTCTACAGGCCAACACAGACGAGGAGATCCTCGGATCCTTGAGGAATCAAAACAGGGACCTTTTCCATGACCTCGGTGAGGATGAGGATAGGATCGTGGTTAAATTCAGAAGGAGAGCACGCAACCCGCACCTCGCACACGTAGTTTTGATGGTCTCCCCGCAAATATGGAGAAGAGCAGTAGAACGGGGGTCCGTACAACTGGACATACAGAGAGTAAGAGTGGAAGACCAGTCTCCACTCATACAATGCTCTGTGTGTCTGGGGTATGGACACGGTAAAAAATATTGCAAGGAGACTGAAGTCAAGTGTAGCCATTGCGGAGGGCCACATATGCGGGCGAATTGCGAGGAGGCGTTGGCAGGATTGCCTCCGTCTTGCCTAAACTGTAGCAGAGCCGGAAAAGGTAGCGTCCTCCACAACGCTTTTGACGCTGACTGCCCGGTCAGGAAGAGATGGGACGACTTAGCGAGAGCAAGGGTGGCTTATTGCTAAGGGCGTCCCGGGAACGACGCAGCAGCCAAGCGGCCCCAACAGAAGCCAGAGGTACACCGTGGCGCAGGCTAATCTCCAGCGAAGTAACCTAGTGACCACGGAGCTGGTTCTCGAAGCTTCGAGAAGGGGAGTGGCCTTCGCCTTGGTGCAGGAGCCGTATGTAGGCAGTATAGGCAGAGTGAAGAACTATGGGCCGGCGAGGGTCTACCAAAGCGCGGTACAGGAAGAGGGGCCTGTCAAGGCGGCGATCATTGTTTTTGACGTCAACCTTGATGTGGAACAGCACCCAGAACTCACGACGAACAACATCACAGTCGTGAGGATCCGGACCAGCGCTTGGGCGATCAACGCCGTTTCACTTTATTTCGAGCCCAACGCCCCTATCGAGCCCTACGTCGCCCAGATAACAAAGATCATTGCGGAGATAGGTACGGCAGGACTAATTATTGGGGGCGATGCAAATGCCAAAAGTGTCTGGTGGGGTAGCGCAAGGACAGACCTCAGAGGGCAGGAGCTGGCCGGGGCACTCCATCAATGGCAGCTGCACATAATCAACATCGGAGACACACCAACTTTCGAGGTAGTAAGGAATGGAAGGACCTGCACCAGCGTAGTCGATATAACGGCGGCGTCGGCGGATCTGCTGGATAAAATCGCGGACTGGAGAGTGGACAGAGGAATGACGGGGTCGGACCACAACGCTATCCTCTTCGAACTGGATCTCACAGTAGGGAAATGCATCACACTAAACAGAACCACACGCAAATACAACACAAAGAAGGCAAACTGGAGTGAGTTTGATGACAAACTCACCCAATTACTTCTAGCAGACAACATAAACACACAAAACATAAACACAATTACTAACACTACACAAATAGAAGAAATACTACACAAGTACACAGAATCAATCACACAAACATGTACACTACACATTCCAGCGAAGAGGACACAACAAAAACTTACCATACCATGGTGGACCGACGAGCTGTACCGCTTGAAGAGGAGAGTCTCGACGATGAAGCGAAGAATCCGCGGCGCTGCTCCAATCCGACGAGCGAGAGTGGTGCAGGAGTATCTGAAAGAAAAGGAGAATTACCAAAAAGCTGCCAGGGATGCCCAGACCACCAGTTGGAAGGACTTCTGCCAGAGACAGGGGAAGGAAACTGTGTGGGATGGGGTGTACCGGGTGATCAAGAAGACGGAGAGGAGAAAAGAGGACCTGCCTCTGAGGAGGGATGGTAGGATTTTGGGACTGGATGAGTCGGTTGTATATATCGCAGAGAGGTTTTACCCCGAAGACAAGGAACAAGAGGACACCGACGAACACCGAAGAATACGGGAGCTGGCGCAGGTGATTAACAGTAATAGTCTCGATGAAACACACGACCCAGGTTTCACGCTGCAGGAGCTGATGAGCACGCTCAAAACATTTAACCCCAAGAAGGCCCCAGGTGAAGACGGCTTCACTTCAGATATCTGCAACAGAGTAATTGCTAGCCACCCCCAGGTCTTCTTGTCCATAGCAAATAAATGTTTTGAGCTAGGGTACTTCCCGAAGAGCTGGAAAAAAGCGGTTGTAGTCATCCTGCGCAAACCCGGAAAGAAAGACTACACAGAGGTGAAGTCGTATAGACCCATCGGGCTTCTCCCGGTGCTCGGGAAAGTATACGAGAAGCTCATCATGAGTAGGATAAGATATTATTTGGTCCCCAGGTTTAGTCCCTGGCAGTACGGGTTCGTGCCCCAGAAGAGCACCGAAGACTCCCTCTACGTCCTGATAAACCATATTAGAAGTAACCTAAAAAAGAAAAAGATTATAACTATTGTATCACTAGACATAGAGGGAGCCTTTGATGCGGCCTGGTGGCCTAAAATCAGAACTAGGCTGGCAGA
Organism: Eudonia mercurella; assembly: GCA_963082485.1. Classification (NCBI taxonomy): domain Eukaryota; kingdom Metazoa; phylum Arthropoda; class Insecta; order Lepidoptera; family Crambidae; genus Eudonia; species Eudonia mercurella. Next base: position 12,828,193 of record OY720045.1, on the reverse strand, counting down.
AGAGTCGTGTCCCGTTAACCTAAGAAGGGTCATGGACAGTTATTTGGAGGATAGGAGCGTGGAAGTAAGGTATGGAGGGAGGAAAACGGAAAGGAAGACTAGCAAAGGATGCGTGCAGGGGTCGATAGGAGGACCAATCTTCTGGAACTTGCTGCTGGACCCATTATTGTGGCAATTGGCCGGGAAGGGGCACCATGTGCAGGCGTTCGCTGACGATGTAGTGATGGTGTTTGTGGGAGACTCGGGACTGGAAGTCTCAATGAAGGCTAACGGGGCGCTCTCGGATGTTTGGAATTGGGGTGTAGGAAATAAATTGAGGTTCGCAACCAATAAAACGGTTGCCATGACAGTAACCAGGAAATTAAAGTACGACACACCAATTCTAAACATGGGAGGGCGGGGCATCGTTATGCGAAGAGAGATGAAGGTCCTGGGTCTAACCATAGACGAAAAACTCACTTTTAACACCCACGTCGCGGATGTATGCAGGAAGGCCCTTAACATTTACAAACGATTGAGGACAGCAGCAAGGGTCAGTTGGGGTCTGAACCCCGAAGTAGTCAGACATATATACACAATGGCTGTAGAGCCCGTAATCACTTACGCAGCGGCGGCATGGGCCCCTGCGGCCCAAAAGATAGGGACACGGAAGGAGCTGGCAGCGGTACAGCGAGGGTTCGCGCAAAAGCTCTGTGGCGCGTACCGCACAGTCTCCCTTAATTCGGCACTTTTGCTGTCCGGGATACTGCCTCTAGACCTCCGCATTCTTGAGGCTTCGGCCTTGTATGACGCGAGGAGAGGCAGGTCTCGGGCGTTGCCGGAGGACAGGGAGATGGAGGCGCCTGTTGGCTTCGCAGAGATCCCGCATCCCGCCCTGAATGTGGGGAGTGAGTTCGTGGCCCTCGGGGACCAGGAGGCCCTCGATAGGTACGCCGTGCAGGAAGTTCAAATTTATACTGATGGGAGTAAAATTGACGGAGGCGTCGGAGCCTCCCTATCCATTTGGAAGGGGGGAGCCGAGGCCAAAGCAATTAAATTACCCCTAGCCAACTACTGCACGGTGTACCAAGCCGAGCTCTTTGCCTTATTCAGGGCGACTGCGGAAATTCTTAAGAGGGGTGAAACGAGCTACGGTATTTACAGCGACTCCAGATCTGCGCTGGAAACCGTAACAAACCGTGGCTCGCTCCACCGCTTAGCACACGATTCACGGGCAAACCTGAGAGAGGCCTCCACGCGAGGCAAAACTGTGAGCTTGTTTTGGGTGAAAGCCCACGCGGGACTGCCCGGGAACGAACGTGCAGACAAACTCGCAAAGGAGGCTGCAATTTCGTCGCGGAGGAAGCCGGACTACGACCAGTGTCCGATCTCGTTCGCCAAGCGATTCATTCGCGATGAGTCGATCGGCGAATGGGCCCGGAGATACGATGCAGGGACGACGGCCTCCGTGACGAAAGTGTTCTTTCCAGATGCAATCGCGGCATATAGGCTCGTAAGGAAAATCAAGCCAACTGGTGTAATAACTCAAGTAATGACGGGGCACGGTGGGTTTTCCTCGTACCTGAACCGATTCAAGTGCAAGGACAACCCATCGTGCATCTGTGACCCTGAACACGAAGAGTCGATACTGCATGTTATTACGGAGTGCCCGGTTCATGAGTATGAAAGAATGAAGTACGAAAGAAAGATAGGTATGAAAGTAAATAAAGAGAGTATACACAAAATACTAGCCAACAAATACACAAGAACGTCATTTCTAGAACTCTGCACTTATATTGCCAGGCAAGTAATAAAAAGAAACAAGACGTAGCAAAATGTATGTTCTTACCCGTATATTGAATATACCATAAGTAACATACTATATAAAGAAACAAAATGTAAAATAGACAGAATTGTAGGAATAGGAATAAGTAAGGTAAATAATTATAAGCAAAAATTTGTATTCGATAATGAAAGAAAATATAAGAAAAATAAAAATAGAATAAGCATGAATGCTATGTAGTAGAATTAAGAAACAGAGAAATAGTATGTAATAAGTAAATAAGTCTAGCAAATAAGATATAGGGCAGTATAATGTAAATGGAACCGAGAAATCAGAGATTAATAATAAGAATAGATAAATAAGTAATATAGGGCATAAGTAGATAGGGCACGAAACCTAGCAATAATAACGTCTCCGACATGACCCAGGTCGGGGGACAAGAATTAAATATAAAAAAAAAAAAAAAAAAAAAAAAAAAATGTAGAAATGACTGTTTGTTGCCTTAAATAAATAAAAAAAAAAAATAGGGTGGGCAAAGGCGGTCTTATCGCTCAAAGCGATCTCTTCCAGACAACCGTCGAGGTATAGGACAACTAAAAGGCAGTAGTGCACTAGTACAAAGCAAAATAATAATAAATAATAAAAATATTCATAGTCTTAGATAGCCTATGTATCTGGGACGATTGTATTTGTATGGTAATAATATTAATACAAGCGATGAATCGGCAAAACGGTTTATGTCATGGGCCAGTTATTTTTGGAGTAGTTTAATGAATAAATTTAAGTGTGTGTTTTACTTGTAAGGTGCATCACATTGTTATTAATTCTGTTTTTATTAGTGAGGACCTATAATTGACTTTCTGTTATTATTTTTAAGTTTTTACGTTAGTAATAGTAATATTAAAATTTATTACTAGCTAGCAAGTCTACAATATAAGAAACAAAGAAAAGAGATAACGCTTTTGTTTTTAGAACCGCTTCCTAAACCCAGTATTCTGTGTTATTATTGTGATGACCTTTGATGAATAAGACATGTTGGCGTTACTTGTATCCCACACGATCCGACTGACAGATCAACTGGGAAATTGCCTGCAATTGTCTTTTAAGCCGGTTAGGAAAAGATAGAGACGTTTAATAAAATGGTTTGGTAAATAAAGAGCTTGTCAGACCGGGCGTTTTAAACGCGCGCACGAAGCGCCGCGTTTCGAACACTCCATTTAATTGTTTGATCGGTGCCGAGAGTGTTTGTTCTGTTTGCTTTACAGCAAATCTTTTTCGCGCTACGCGTGCAACGAAATACGTGTAGCGCACGTCTGAAGCACTCTTGTATGCAAATGCAAGTCTACATTTCTCATTCTACATAATTTATTCAATAAATCATTGTTTTATACCATTCAGACCCACCAGGTAGGCTACTCTTGACGCAAACTCAATCTCAATACAATTCCAATGCGATTAATATGTATCGATATTCGGATATGTTTCGCAATTTCGGAACGCCCCATCTCGATAATAATTTGTTCACTCAATTTCCACGCAATTTAATTCCAATGTAGCTCTATTATAGCTTTTAAGCGTGCCATTTGAATTTTTAGATTTGGGATCGGAAATTGATTATTGCAATTGTGTTTCAAGAGTAACCCACCAGGCGTTTGTTTGTTGTTGTAAAAGTAACTCTAAAAGTATGTATGCGCCGAGCCCTGCTGCACGCACGGGTGCGCGGGCGCGGGGGCCGCCACATGACATGATAGTTCGCGACACCGCCGCTAGCGCAGACGCCGGCGGCGCTCGCCGCTCTTAGGAACCACCATCATACTGTACAGACAATCAGTAATCGTACCAAAAAATTTGGCAAGTCGTTCCTCTGTAAGACCATTCGGCTTTGGAATTCTTTGCCGGCGCATGTGTTTCCTAGCTTCTAGAGTCCCGGGTCTTTTAAGCGGGGCGTGAAACGGCATTTATGCAGGCCGCCATGAATGGGTGCGCTTGTTAACGTGCGTGTTCCACGGTGAGGAGCGCTCTCATTATTTTGGACTGCATCGGCTGCTTACCATCAGGCAGGATGTGGTCACTATGACGTGTCAATATAAAAAAAAAAACCAATCCAAAAGGCTTCACCGCGTGAAACGCACGTCGCTCGCTCACGTCCATCCATATTTTATGTACTTAACAATTTGCGCATTACAAGTCTATTCGTTTATAATTATTGTTTCAATTATTGCTCCCATCGGGAACAAGTAATATATTAGAGTATATCTATATAACACATGGGTGTTATTATTAGAAAAAAACAATAATGAAGTAGCATTTGCTCTCAAGCTCCTCCGTGCTTCGGAAGGCACGTAAAGCCGTTGGTCCCGGCTGCATTAGCAATCGTTAACAACCACCAATCCGCACTGGGCCCGCGTGGTGGTTTAAGGCATGTTCTCCCTATCCATCCATAGGGAAGGCTCGTGCCCCAGCAGTGGGGACATTATGAGCTGATGATGATGATGATTTGCACTTGTTGACGTTTACTATCTTTATGATACCTTAGTGGTCGAGTGGAAAAGCGCTCGGTCTGATATCTGGAGGAGATCCTCCCAGGAGGTTCAATTCCCAAGACTATAAGTCGTAACGTGGGTTTTGTATTATTAGATGCGTAACCCGGGTTTGGGATCGCCAACCCGCAATTGGTGAACGTGGGGTTTAAGCCAATTGATCATGGCTTGATTTCAATGATGAATGCATTTGCTTACTGTAAAGAGAGACAAATCATCTCAGCCAAAAGACGTCCACTGCTGGACAAAGGCCTCCCCCACGGATCTCCATGAGGGGTATTTGCCATAATCGCCACGCTTGGCAGGCGGGTTGGCGATCGCAGTAAGGTGATAATAATCACAGAGAGACGCTGCTGCCCATCCTCTGGTATGGTCCCATAGTCGCCTTCTACGACACCCACGGGAAGAGATGGGGTGGTGCACTTCTTTAACCCCGGCACCACACTGGGAGACACATTAGAGTAAAAGTGAAAAAACACTGAGAGACACCATTAGTTTACTGTAAAGGCTATCGTTTTGCTCACGTGGTTAAAACTCTACAGTCGACAGTTTCTTTGTAAGTGCGATCCACGTCCGATAATCGGTGACCGATTCTTAAGTCGGTGACAAGAAACGTGTGGAATTCTATGGTGCATGTACACACGTACTCCAAAAAGTCGGTTTCAAAATCGGTACTACAACCTCGGAGAAGAAATCGGTCTTACAAAAAGTCATTCGACCGTTATAAAGTTTTTAAATGCCATCTTATATCTCTGTCGATGTTTATCAAAATCAACTAGAAAAAAAATCTGATTCAAAACAGCAGCAGCGTTTTGAACATGTCTTAACCGTTTTTATAATATTATTGATTTGTCAATAAGTTTGTCGTGGTCCTTAGACGTTGAAGGTGATCATGCGTGTTCGTGGACTGCTGTGATAGCAGTTTAATAAAAACAATATATTAACTTTCTACTTTTTAGGGTTACGTATTAAATCATATCCCCTTTGTAGTTTATTTATTTACATACATAGGCACAATAACGGATATCAAACAGAAAACTTACAATAATAACATTGACAAAAAAATAAAAGTACATGCCTGTGCCCAATTAGAATTGTGCACAACATTTACCAAAATGGTTGACAACTATAAGAAAAAAAGGAAAAAAAAATTAAATTAAAATTAAAAAGTTTTAAAATTAAATTTAAATTAAATTAAAAGTTAGGTACAATTCTTATTAAAAAATAATAAAAGTAATAAAGTAAATATAGTTGTACCTTATATGGTTATTGTCTTTAAATACTACATGAAAAACATAAAATATTTATGACTTATCTCAAGTTTCTTATATTTTTCTACGTTTTTGTAGCGTATAGTAAACTATATTACACATTAAACTTATGTTATGACGAATTACAAACAGTATGAGTCACGCATCCAGTCAGTTCTCCAACGACTGACCTTACAATTTACTTACGTGCTGTAAACGCTACAAAGCTATAGATAATAAGGCTGATCAATCTAAGTGAGAATTACAAAACTTTAATTCCTTACAAATAAACAAAGCTTTGAATAGTTACTCAGTGTTTTGTCTCTTTTACTCAAATGTGAAATGAAGTTTACATAACGGGAATAAAACACGGAATAACTATTCGCAGCTTATTCTTTGTTTATTTGTAAAACTCTAAGTGATTTTATAAGAGAAATTTCTTCTTAGAAACCATTTCGTTATTTAAGTTGAAAAAACTTTCAAGCAATTTATTAACCTTAATCATAAAAACTATTTAAGCATTATTTAGTTAATCATTGTTTTGTCTCTTTTTAATTCAAAATGACGTTTGTGTGACGTTGACAAAACAATATTTAACTAAATAATGCTCAAATAGTATGAATATGGGGGTTACTGTATTTTATTTTATATTTATTTCATGAGAGTTTACAACTTACAGTAAAAAAAATATAACTTAAATAAAAAGTGTTTTTTTTGACTAACTAAAATGATGCTTGTTACTTGAAAAAAGAAACATTGTTATTTCCAAAAAAAGCTTTCGACTACGGAACCATTAACAACGCGATTACGACTCACACTTGACCGATTTTTTGTTCCCTTGTGGTTTTGCTGTTGGCCTCAGATAAGAATGTCGCCGAAACTTTATAGAAGAGGAAAAACCTTAGAAACGATACTTTACGACATCCGCCCTAGTCGCGACCGTAGGTAAGCATTCTAAATCTTACATAGATGACCACGGTTCGATTCTTGGTACAAAATCTTGTTTCCAATTTTGATAATCTTTGACTATCACCGTGCTTCGGAAGGCATGTAAAGCCGTTGGTCCCGGCTGCATTAGCAGTCGTTAACAACCATCAATCCGCACTGAGCCCGCGCGGTGGTTTATGGCCTGTTTTCCCAATCCATCCATAGGGAAGGTTCGTGCTCCAGCAGTGGGGACATAAAATGAGCTGATGATGATGATGATGATGATCTAAAACCATGGAAATTATACCTATTCTAGGACGTTTTACATGATCAAACAAGTAAACATGCAAATTCTGGCGTCGTGATCACAGATGACCGAACCATCATGTCAATTATTGTGTCGCCCACGCTGATGTCATCATCATCATAACCAGACCGTATCAGTGCACTGTTGGACATAAGCTCTCCTAACGCATACTACTGAACCCAATCTTCGGCTTTCTCTTTTTCTTTTTTTCTTTTTTTTATACGTAGCACGGCAAATGACTCCATTTCACCTGATGATTAATTGATTTTTTTCTTAATTTTATTTCTTATTTATTTCTTTAATACGTACTCTGCTATCCTCTTTTCTTTTATACTTACATTCCACATATATTTTCTTTATGCCTCCCTTACAAAAACATTAATTATTATTATTATTATCTCCTTTATTTATTTTCTTTCTTAAAACTAGATTTTTACAATATTTTAATATAAAAACAATAAAACATTATAAAAACCTAATCCTAGAGTACCACCAGCAGCGGGGCAGGGCCCAAGCTACCGGTGGTCAGGGCTGCAGAGTGAGGAACCTTCTGACAATACGTGCCGTGTCTAGGAGTACTGCCTTTTGCATCTGACCCTTAACCCAACCTTTCAGCGAGAGCCTCTCTAGATGTTGATCGAGGCTCTTCGCTATCAGACCGTTTGCCGAAACGACTATCGGTACAATAATGGTTGAATCCACATCCCACATGGCGGTAACCATATTATTATTTATTTTCTCTCATACATAAATTTACATTCTTAAATATTTTTTAAAAACAAAATAAATAAAACATTTAAAAATACAAAAAAAGTAAGGGTCTGCCGGCATCGGGACCAGGGTATAAGCTATCGGTGGATAGGACTCCAGGGACAGGAACCTCCTCACAATGCGTGCCGTATCGAGGAGAACTGCCTTCTGAATCAGGCCCTTGATCCAGCCGCCTAACGATTATTAATATTATTATTTTTACAGTACAATGCGTGAACTGCTCTCATATAAGGTTTTACCCCCAGTTATAAGATACAAGCTCCCTCTAAAAATACAATCAAATAACCGATATTCATCATTGGAATAGTAACCATATTACATGAACAAGGACTCCAAAGCGGTTTCCTGGTCGTTAGTTACCATTAATTGTTGTCAGTTCATTCTGTTAATATCAGCTTCTGGCCAGTAGCGACACAAATAAATTTATGGGCCCTACAGCACATTAATAAAGGACAATCCTTAGAATTATTTGATAACAAATCTCTGGAATCCCATTCGGAATACTCTTGGAACGCAGCCAAGGTCGGTGTGACCTTGAACTCAGATCCTCGGATTTATGAGTTTACTTGTAAGGTGGTGTAACGGTACGCTGACTAGTTCCTGTTTGTGACTTTGGTACCGTTATGTAACATTTTCTGGGGGATTGTTTGGGCAGTATTTGTTTTGCTTAAACAGAGGTGGGTTGGTCAGGGCGAGTTCGTAGCCGCTACTTTTTTGCTGGCGTCATGATCAGGCTTGTTAGATCGCGATTCCTTCAAGCAAGAAGCTCTTCTTCTCCCCTTTTTTCTCGGAGAGATTAATTCTACTTAATTTTTAAACTGTTAATTAATATATTATTTATTTACTAGTTTTAGTTTATAACCTTATTTTATTATTGGTTGCAACTCAATTTTTGAATGCTGTATACGTCTGTAAAAGCATGCTATTAAAACTAGTCCTTAAGTACTTACAATTAGTACTATTTAAAATGATATTGTCGATGGTATATCTTATCAAATAAATAAGTAAGGTGCTCCATAGACAGAGCAACTTTAGTCGCAGAAACTATCTTTGCTGAAGAGGAAGAGGAGAGAAAAAAGTTGCCAGTTGTAGTAACAAAAAGGACAAGTTTACGGTAGCGGCAAATTTAAAAAAGCTTCTCAAATCCTTGATCAATAGTCAGCGCTTGCCAGTTGTGGAAATCAGCAATATGAGACAACTAGTACAAATTTGACAGTTGCTAATTGCGGCAATTTGAAACTGAGACTATCATTGAATGCTGCAATTGACAACTATTCTCGATCATCAAAACTCGCAACTTGTATAATGGCCACGTCTATGCCCTTTCTTTAGGTTATATTAAAATTATTCAAGTGTAATACAAATAAGTGCATGCTTATACTGTAACTTGTTTTGTAAGACTTAAGGTACGACGACGCCGAGCGACGTGTCGCTAGCTACGGAGCCAATTTCATAGAATTACATAGAAACCAGTAGTGACGACGACACGTCGTCTGCTGCTGCTGCGTGGAGTTTTTTTTTTTTTTTTTTTTTTATATTTACGGGTAAGCACAGTGCCTTGATCTCACCTGATGTTAAGTGATGATAAGGCCAACGATGGAAGCGCACTTCACCCGGGACCCTCAACTGGTGAGGTACTGGCTATCTTTTCTCTAGCTGCCGGAACACAACAATGCTACAAACATTGATGTTATGTCGACATATTTAGATAAGATGGTGGTAGCTAGCCAGGCGGACAAATAAATCCTACCACCAACCAAACCGAGTACACAAAGATGTACCCCCCGCTGGAAATCGAACCCGGGACCTCTGGGTCTAAACCGGTGGTCTTAACCACTAGACCACAGAGGCGATTAAAACGGCTGCCAACTGGTACCTTTAATAATTAAAGAATTAAATAAATATATGGAAACAGCAAGTTGTATGTTGCTGTTACCACAATACGGAGATCATAGTTAAATAACTATTGTAGGTTCTTTGTATGTTTTCTCTTTTCCATTGTTATTTGTTCCGTAGACAGATGTCTACGGAGTGGCTTAAGCTTTAGCCAGCGCGAGCGTCTTATCTCTAGCTGCCGGAACACAACAATACTAAAAACATTGATGTTATGGTCGCCATATTTATATAAGATGGTAGCTAGCGAGGCGGACAAACAAGCCCTACCGCCAACTAAGAGTACACAAACATGTGCGTACCTATCCCTCGTTGAGAATCGAACCCAGACAAACAGAGAAGACAAAAAAGTTTGGGTCTGAAATGCGCCAACCACTCCGACAGGTATTTCTAATTTAAAATAATGTTAATAAATATTGCATGATTTGCTAACGACATATTATATATTTTTTCCAAAACCGGTTGTTATGGAACTCCTTGGGGAGGCCTTTGATCAGCAATGGACGTCTCTTGACTAAGATAATGATGATGATGATGATGCTTGCCGTGAATGAATAGTAGATAAAATGATTATGGAATGATTCCGAAAGATTGAAAAGTGCCGCAATATCAGATACTCACATTCTTACATAAAAGACATGTTAACAATAAATTTTTAATCTGACTTTGATTTTGTTACAGGTAAGCAAAGCGGTGTAAACACAAGGGTGCGTCAACATTTGTGAGTACGTTTGTTGACTTATTGCGTTGGCTTACCGCTCCTAAGTGTGTCTTGGCCTTATTCCAAAGGTGTTCAACCCCTCCCGGGTTTTATGAGCTTGGAGTTACATAAATGTTTTATTTTATAAAGTGTCAATAAAACAAAAATACTCGAGATCCATTTCACATTTTGATATTCCAATTACCTACGTACTACAATTCGTTTTTCAAACTGTTCAACTGACTTATTGATATTTAAAACTCTCCGCATTGAACTTTAAATTGCATAAAATCATTTTAAAGTTTGTATGGGATCATCACCTGCTTATTTTATGTCCCCACCGACGATGGGACAAGCCTTCCTTATTGATGGAAACATCATTAGGAGAAAGGACCATAAACTACCACGTGGGCCCAGTGCCGTGCTATGGTTTTTAACGACTGCTGATGCAGCCGGGACCAACGACTATGTGTCTCTTCCGAAGCACTGAGAAGTTCAATAGCTCTTAATAACAAATATTATTTATTTATTTATTTATTTACAACTTTTACAACATATATTACATGGCGGACTTTACAACATACAATACAACAATATAATACTTTACAACATATATTACAGGGCACCTTGCCTCGGACAGGCGAGTTAGTTGAAGTTTTTTACTTGTGAATTTGTGATTATTATTTTTATTTTTATTGTTATTTACACTTTATTTTATACTTGATAACATACTTAATAAAAAAATATAAGATATATAAAAAAAATCAGAATATTACCTATAAATATGTCCATTACTTACAGTTGGCGGACGAAATGATATGTAGCATTACGTCTATTAAAGTGTAAAAAAAAAAAAAAAATATATAAATATACTTATATAAACAAATATAATGTATATTATTACATTAACTACTTTTACAAATATAGTACAAAAATAAACGTATAATACATAATTTATAAATAAGACGTTACTGAGTTGATACTGTCAAGGTTTTATCAAAAAAGAGCATACCGACTTTCTTTTTAAAAGCGTCACGACTCGTAATTTGTCTCATTAAAAAAAGTTTTACGTATTTTACGTCAATGCGCAGTTCGCTTTAACTCTTAAAACAATAATATGTTAAGTGCATTGATATAACCAATACAGAAGTTACATATACAAAAGCAATATCATTGAACATTGATCATTTCTTCAATGAAGGCAAGCAAATGAAATATGGCCTCATAGGTAAGTGACGTGTACCATGACGGAAAGAAATTATATTCAGTAGGACAGATTCGTTTTTCATATTATACTAGCAATTTTATTTTTCGTTTAAATCTCTATGTTTCTTGGTTGCAATATCAATTATAGAATTGAATAGCTAATCAAATACTAAAAATTGCTTATTTATAGTGATAATATTGTTTTCATCCCCTGCTGAATTTGTATAACATTAACCGTGACATCTTATTTGTTCTTGTAAAACTAATTTGGTATTTGTTTTAAAAGAGAGAGAGAATACAACACTCTGTATTATTTTGATTTTTATAATGGTATCTTTTATTTTTTGTAAACTTATTAAATGTTTTTTAATGTAATAGTGTTGTTTAGATAACTTAGTTAAGCTGACAGTCTTACTTAGGTAAATGCAACAGCAAGCCCGACTTTGTTTCCGAAACAGAATAAACGATTGTCCTGTTTTATGTGTAGTTAAAATGAAATCGCAAATATTGTTTTTATTTTTATTAATAAAAAAAGAATAACAAACTGCATTTTTAATCGCTTTAACCCTGTTTACCACTGGGTTAATCATAGCTACAGCTACGCTTAAAACAAATTATTTTTCTTTAATGAATTAACTGGTTGTCTGAAAAGAAATCGCTTAAAAGCGATAAGACCGCCGAATTTTAACTTTATAATTTTTTTTGTTCATGTTTATGTTTTATAGTATTAACAAAACCCACTAAAACAGATACAATACACGATAAAATTTTACTAGAAAAAGAAAGATACAATACAATGCTAAATAAAAAAAAGTTAGATTTTTGATGCGTTGATGCAGTTACCATACCGAACTCATATGCACTATGACTGTAGAGCTTCTTAATATGTGAGTGTGATTGATGATAAAATACAGGAACAAACCAATCGGGGCCGGAGCCGAGTGGCTGGAGCCTGAAGTATTATTGTTATTATATTTTCCTTTTATTTCTTTATTTAGCTGAATGTATGAGGGGAGGTGAACAAATTTGGTTACGCTCTGATCTTTAGGCTTTTTTTATGTAGAAGAAAATGCATTACACATACCACTGTGCCTGGGGAGACGCAGATAGTTATGGGGGACTCTCCCCCCTTCCCTCTCAAAGGGAGAGAAGGTACTAAAAATATCTAGGTACTAAAAAATCCTTTTTTTGGGAGAGCTTGCAGTTTGCCTCAGGCGACAGAAACATAAAGGGTTCTTCAAGCCATGTGAAATAAAACACCGTCAGAGGTTTCCTAAAGAGACTACTAGATTCTCCGTGGGGTTCGGATCGGATCGGGAGCCTACTAGATTCTCTGAGGGGGTCCGATCGGATTTGGAGTTAAAAACTTTTGCACTTTACCTCCGTACCGCCAGGATGATCTGGGAGCTAGCTAGCTAGCATAAAACTAATTTATCGAAGAGATACTAAAAGAATTATATTCTTAATTAGGTTCATAAGAACTTTACTCTTCTAGTAAGGCAGTGAGCGTAGCTGGAACAAACATATATTTTTGATCGCTGTTTCTTTTGGTTCGTAGTACAGACGCCAGCACATTGACCTATCCAAAACTGTAAAGTTTCTTCAATAACTGTTCAGCCATATGCCATACACATAAAGTTCAAAGTCCACTGAGGAAATTGTAGTGGGTATAGTCTGATATGTAGGCGTGTGTACATCTACGACCTACTTCTACGATTCTCCGATATATTTTTTAAGTTAAAAGGAGGCAAACGGAGGAGCAAAGGCGGGTCACCTGATAGAAAGTAATCACCGACACCCGCAATACCATAGTAATCGCAGATGCGTTGCCGGCCTTGAGGAAGGAGTTAGATCTTGAGGAGGGAGTAGGAATTGGGAGGGTAGAGGAGTGAGAAATGGGCCTCCGGTACTTGCACTCACCGGACGAAACACAACAGCAACGAGTGCCATTGTTTTACGCCGACTTTCTGTGAGAGGGTTGGTATTACACCGGCCGTACCGGCGTGATAATTGCTACATTAAAATTCGCGAATAAAAACACTTACGATTATGAAAAAAATCGATATGAAAATTTGCTTCTATAAAAATATGATTTTGTGAAAATGATCTAACAAATCCCCATTACGTACTGCAACGCAGCGTGGCTCTACCACTCAAAATTGTTGTTATTGTTTACTTTTAGTTTTATGTTCTCATGATAAGCGAATTGTTATAATTCTTAATGAGAATAAAGATCTTAATGTATACCTTAGAATCATGACGCCAACTATAGAGATAAAAAACTGCATTCATTGGCTTTCTTGTGCAAGTGGATCATCATTAAAGTTGGTTAAGTATTTATTAGAGGAGCTCGATGGCGCAGAATTTATTGATTTACTATTTAATGTTTTTAAATTTTTTTCTTAATCAATCTAATTACCGAGTTTGAGATCTACGTACCGAACGGACGGTGGAATTAAAAACTATTAGAAAACAGAAGTAAGGGTAAGTAGACTTAAGCTGGTGAAAGTTGTGTTTCCCATTTCTCCTGTTAAACACTGGAATCTTGAAGACCAATCCACTAAATTTAATAACGTCTGGGTGCCTAATGTCAGTTTTGTTTACTATCCGTATTCATTCGTTTACGTTTTACGTTCATTCGATTACGTTTACGTAAACGAAAATTAGTATAGCATTGAAGCAGCACTTCCTAGCGATATACGAGAAACATACATAAAATTTTGCCATACTTATTTTCGTTTCCGTTAACGTTAATGTTTCGCACTTGACACCCTGTAGTTTTGTAGTTACACCATCGCCATTCATCACCATTTCCATTTTCTCCCGGGTTCTATATTCAATACGGGCATTGTATTTGTACTAGTTTTTGTTAATTTATGGTAGTTTTTGTTATAAGTCTTCTCTTCCTACCATTATCTATTTAATCATATCTTATCTTTACCAGTGGTCTTCACAGCAATGTAAGTACCTTTGTTGTATGAGCCTTCCTTCTTCTTAATCTTCTTCTTCTTCTTCTCAACTTTAGTCAACCAGAGATCTGGTATAAGCCTTCTTCAAAATTCTTCACTTATTCGTTTCTTGGTCAGTAAGGATCCAGTTAATTGGTTGAGCATTCCGAGTGAAGTGCGCTTCAATCTTTGGCCTTATCATGAATTCTGTCCGTCCCAGATGTGCGAGCAATACTCCACGCAAGACCTTACCTGTGTCTTGTACAAAAGGCACAACTGGTCAGGCGTAAAGAATCGCCGCACCCTGTTCAGAATACAGAGTTTTCGTGAGGCTGTTTTGATCACGGCTTCGATGTAGTTCTTTTGGTTCAGATCGCAGCGAATCGTCATACCGAGCATGTTGATACTGCTCTGCAGGCTTAGAGATGTACCCTGAAGAGTTAGAAGAGGAAGTAATGGGACTTTTTTTCCGTGAACGCAAATTGATGTAATTCGGGATGGACTCCAATTTAGACCAGCTTATAAGAATTGGCTTACCTTGAGAAGCTTTCCTTCTGCAGACTCCTTACTATGTGGTGAAGGTAAGTGACGATCGCAACGGCTGCGCTTGGACTGTTCTGGGGATCTATTTTTGAATCGCACGTATGACATTGTGTTGTCGCATGCGACTTAAGTCACACTCGTCTTCCAAATAACATGACACCGATTTAATCGTTTGTTTCCGGTGCTGCAAACATAATACGAAATGTTGGATGTTATCCGTTCCACGCAGAATTTAGAGAAAACCGGTAACAACCGCAATAAAAACGGAATGTAATATCCATGATTCTATTGGCTGTTAAAAAAAACCTTTGCTTTTTAATAGAAAACACTATTAATGGCACAAAAAACGAGCGACATGACATTGACACAATGCACTGATTTTGACGGTTATTCTATTAATCGGTTTGTAACGCTCGACTGTAATGACAAGGGTGAGGGCACTCGTTGCGGTCGAGCAATTCAAAAATATGGAAAGTCAAATGTCGAACGACAATCAGTAGAAACCAAGCGCTCGACTCAAGGCGAAGGAATTAAAATAGAGCCCCAAGCTTACCTTCTACAAGCTCCTTATTTTATGCCTTCACAGACAAAGGCCCAGCGCTTATCCAGACATTAACACTGTCTCTTTGTCCTAATATTAGAAGCCATTATATTAAACTTTGAAAAATAAATTGTCAACAAAACTTATCCATTCGTAAAGCCTTCGATCACGCGATATATCAATCAGCCGTAATCCAATTAAGAAAGTGTTACCGATTCGACGAAAATCGACGACTGTTATTCGATTAAATTCCGAGACTGAAACTCGATTGGATACGAATAATCGGGCTTACTCCCCGATTTTGGTGAATTTGCGCTGGGCGTAGTGAATTTGTTTGTTTTATTTAAAGTGGAAAGTGCCGAATTAATGTGCTATGTAGTAGACGTTGATTTTAACCGTTGGCGCGTAATAAAAGTAAGTAAAAAAATTATGAGAATAAAAAAAAGTTGTGTGTTAGATGGATTATGTAAAGATAACTAACTAACTAGAATAGCGCAGCGACCCAAAGTGAAACTTGGCCTCCCATAATAAGAGTCGCCATCTGGATCTGTCCTGCGCCACCTGGTGCCAGTCGTCCGCGTTGAGCTCGCGCCTGGGTCGTCCAACCGGTCATCGGCCACTAGGACGTCCCGTACACACACGCTCGTTATACAGCACGATCCTCTCCCATCCTCTCGAGGTGGCCGAGCCAGCGAAGTCTGTGGGCCTTTATCTCTCCGATGGTATTTGGCTCATGCACCTGATTTTCCAGCTCTAAATTTTTTCTCCTCCTCCTTATTCCTTCCTGTGTGCGTACTGGCCCCAGAATCTTCCTCCAGATCTTTCTTTCCGCCACCAAGAGTTTGGTCTCATCTTTAAGAGTTAGTGTCCAGGCCTCACAACCGCACATAAGGGTTGGGTGTATAACTGTTTTATAAATACGGATTTTTGTGCATTTGCTGAGAAGCCAGCCCCCCAACCGCCTAACACTCTCGCTTTCGATCGCTTTGAAGGCGAGGCCCTCGCCTCGCTTTCTAATATAACATCGAAATATAATATCGAATAATATCAAAAGCTATAGCCTCTAGCTTTCGATATGGCTTTCATATTGCTTTCGAAATGACAAGATGACACCTCCTCCTCGCCTCGCCTTCAAAGCGATCGAAAGCGAGAGAGTTAGGCGGTCGACCCCCTGGATACCAACACCTTGTGTAAAGCTGCACTACAACGGAGGGAGCTTGTAATTTAAATTATACGGGATGACATATCTGTCATCCCGTATAATTTAAATATATTATATTATTATTATAAAAAATAGGTTGTCAATTTTTTTACAACTAAACATTATATGTAAATTACATCATATTAAAATTTTAGCCTTGTATACCTATTAAAAAACATTTTTTTTTCCATTTTAATTTTTTTTGTGATGACGCAACCGCGAGATGCCTGCCAGAACGGTAATTTTTTAATTCAACATTATCATCATCATCATCTCAGCAAACGACGTCCACTGCTGGACAAAGGCCTCCCCTAAGGATCTCCACAAAGACCGGTTTTGTGCTGCTCAAACTAATAAACTCACACTCATATTTATTGTTTGACGTTTAATTTAATATTTGAGTTTTGTTCCTGTATCGATTGTTTAATTTGAGGACCCCTTTAACATGGTACATGACTGATAATAAAACATCATTACAAAAATTTCTAGCTTTGTGGGAAACGGCTCAGTCAGATGTAGCTCTTAGACTACTAGGAAGCAGGTTGTCTGTAGGTATTAAGATATTGATATATTGATATATCGATGAGCTCGATGGCGCAGTGGTTAACGCGCCCGGTCTGCGAGTGCTGAGGTTAAGCAACTTTCGCAAAGGCCAGTCATCGGATGGGTGACCAAAAATTTATCATCTCGAGCTCCTCCGTGCTTCGAAAGGCACGTTAAGCTGTTGGTCCCGGCTGCATTAGCAGTCGTTAACAACCACCAATCCGCACTGGGACCGCGTGGTGGTTTATGGCCCGTTCTCCCTATCCATCCATAGGGAAGGCTCGTGCCCCAGCAGTGGGGACATAAATGAGCTGATGATGATGATGATGATGATTAAGATATTGATAAAGACTAAAACCAGTTGCCTACCCCTATTTTTAATTATCTATATATTAATACGTGAAGCAAAAACTTTGTACCCGTTTTTACGAAAATTGCGCGGACAGAGGAGTATGAAATTTCGCACACTTATGGTTTATATAGAGAAGGTTATCCGAGTGTTGATATTTTTTAAATTTATGCATATAAAATACATTAAATCAACAACAACATTACACACACTACCATGTATTTGACACACACTTATTGTTTGTCTTTAATGCGGCTGCCATCTGTCAATGCCGATACGAACACACATTCTATCTTTTTTAATTTTTCATTGCTTAGGATACAATCCGTGCAGCCTTAATAAAATTACGGTCGAATTTCGACCAATGGCCGACCACTAGTTAAAGGAGAAAGATGTCGATAACTGGTTCATGTCGAACCGCCACTGCCACTACCCTATGCCAAATTATTAACTTAAGCGGAAAGTTACTGAAACTGTGTGTGTCTAGTGACATTTATCCGTTGAAGTCACAAAGAATATAAAGAGACATAAAAAATCGGTCGGCGGGCGGGCGTCCCTTAATTTTTGTGTCCACCGTACCGTGAATACAAAGATAAAACGGAATAAAAGGTCCGAGCGAGTTTGGTGCGATGCGATGTGACATCTCGTCGATATTGTGTAGTCTTGACGGGTTGACCGAGCGAGTAGTTTTTTTCTACATACATACATACTTGAGTGTGTGGGCGAAAAGCATTTCTTACGGTTAAAAAAGTCCCATGTCTCATGCTGGTCTGGTACTTAAAAAAATGAGTAAAATAGAATAGATATATTTATTTGCAATGCATGTAGGTACAAATAATAAGTTGTTACATTGGCTTATTCCCATGCGCTCCAAATCTATTGTTCTCCAAAATTCAACTTCTACATTTTGTTAGCGAAACCTTGTACGCTCTGCCTTATAAGGTCACTTTTTATCAACTACAAATATTTTGACAAAACACCTAATTATATCAGAGAAATAAGCCCTAGCATTTAAAATAAATTCAGGCTAGTTTTTTTTTTACTTTTCCGGACACAAAAATTGTAATATTTTTAAGAGCGGCCTCTCTGTCGGCTCTTTTGAATGAAACTAGGTGCACGTGTAAGCAGTGAAGGCATTGCGGCCTCTCTGTTTCGGCTCCTTTGAATTGAAACTACCGAAAGTGCTTTATTTTTCTTTTTAATCGAAATGTCTTTTGGCGTTTTTCTTGAAAAGTAGCGTATAAAAATTAAGGTTTCTTCATAAAAATAGTTTAATGTTGTTGAATTTATCCTCAAAATATTTGCAGTGATAAAATGTGACCTTATATAATATAGCATGCAAATTTTTACTTACAAACTAAAGAAATTAAACTAACTTATCGGCTAAGAAATCTTGTACTGATTAATAACATTTTTGCAACAGCAATGCTGTAATTTATTTATTTATTTATTTATTTATTTATTTATATATTGGCATACACAACAGGTAACAATCAAATAGAAGTAGAAGACAGGAATTACAATAGTTTAAAACTAGATCGAGAGCCAAGAACGTGTACACACAGCATTATATAAAATTTTAGCGCAAACATACCTACTTGTCACCACAACAGAATTAAAAATTAATAATAATAATAATAATAAAAATAAAAATCTTTATTTGGCACCATTTCAATTTGTAAAATTAAATGTGAACGATAACAACCGCATTCGTCGGATGACTGTGTCGCAGTTGCCAACGCCCACCTCCAAGACTGAGGAGGGTTTGGTACACTATACTAGCAGATCCCTTACATAATAACTTTAGATAACAGAGGTTATTATATCTATGGTATATATCTATGGTAACTTTAGATAACAGAAGTTATTATATCTATGGTATATATCTATGGTAACTTTAGATAACAGAGGTTGTTATATCTATGGTATACATTTTTAATAACATTAGGTATATAAGAAAGGGTGTGTGTGCATGTTTGTGTGTATGGGTGAGTCGATGTGTGTGTGTTTGTTTTAAGTACCATACGAGGACGTAGGCCTGAATACACAAGGAACATCCGAGGACGTTTTCAATCCGAGGACTTTTTTGTGAGTCCTCGGTTTGACTTGACTACTGCATCGTACTCTACGTGCGATTTTGAACCTTTCTATATACTTAATAAGAAAAAGTCAAGAAATCCTCGGATTGGTCTTGGAAATTTCTGTACACACCCCGACAGAGTGTGAACACCAGGCGGCGCCACTATCGATTTATACACACTTGCTATACACATGAGTCATGTATGTTGTACTGTCTGAGGACTAATGTGTAAATTTTACACTCAAGACCTCGGATTAGTATCAGTATCTGACAAAGTGTATTTAGGTCCTCATATGGATAGATTTTCACGTCGTTATCAAAGAGTGTTGTTTTTCCGTCCTCGTTTTGTAAGAACAAGGAATGTAAGCAAAGTAAGTATTTTTTAAATAGATGATCATAACTTTTAATGCAACCTTCATTATCAAAGACTCGCTCGCACGCCGGTCTCTGATGTCACCATCTCCGAGGTTACCATATAGAAAAACGAACTTTTTCTATATTGTCCCAGATCTGGGTTGTTGTAGTACCGTCGTTGTTCCTGATTTTCATAACACAATTTAGGAGGTTATCAATTCGGTTGTAGTACCTACCTATATGTTTTTTTTTATGTGTTTGTTCGCGCATATCTCCGTCATTTATGCACCAATTTGGATGATTTTTTTTGATCGCTAGATATTTTTCCCGAGATGGTTGCATTTTTACAAGCTTTTATTTAGTTTCATTCACCTGTTCCGGTGTCTGAAATCAAATCTTGCAAGTTAAATATGATCCACTTCCCGGTTACCGATTGAGCTAAAATTTTGCATGCATGTGTAAATCGGATGACAATGCAAAATTATTAATACATGAAGCTGATCTGATGATGAAACCGGAAGGTGGTCATAGGAACTTGGTTGTTAAATGACACAACCCCATCGAGTTTGGACTCCTTAGATTCGTCTTGACGAGAACTTTGGTGCTAAATGGTAACTAGGGTCTGATGATGGAGCTGGAAGATAGCCATAGGAACTCGGTAATTAAACGACACAACTCCATCGAGTTTGGGTTCGTATGGTTCGTCTTGACGAGTACTTTGGTGCTAAATGGTAACCAGGGTCTGATGATGGAGCTACAAGATAGCCACAAGAACTCGGTAATTAAACGACACAACCCCATCGAGTTTGGGTTCGTATAATTCGTCTTAACGAGTACTTTGGTGCAAGATGGTAACCAGGGTTTGAAGATGGAACCGAAAGGTAGCCATAGGAACTCGGTATTTAAACGACACAACCTCATCGAGTTTGGACTCGTTTGATCTTTCTTGACGAGTACTTTGGTGCTAGATGGTAACCAGAGTCTGATGATGGAGCTGGAAGATGGCCATAGGAACTCGGTAATTAAACGACACAACCCCATCGAGTTTGGGCTCGTATGGTTCGTTTTGACGAGTACTTTGGTGCTAGATTGTAACCAGGGTCTAATAATGGAGCTAGAAGATGGACACAGGAACTCGGTAATTAAACGACACAACTCCATCAAGTTTGGGCTCGTATGATTCGTCTTGACGAGTACTTTGGTGCTAGATGGTAACCAGGGTATGTTGATGGAGCTGGAAGATGACCATAGGAACTCGGGAAAATAAGTTCGTTCGTTCGTTCGTTCCGTTTGTTATGAATGTGGATTGTCTTAGATTAGATGCTCTTTTGCTCCTTTCAGAGGAAAAATCTGCGGTCCTCAAATAATCATCTTCATTTCTGTTCCTCTCATACATCTGGTTTTGTTTATTCTTTCTTTTAGAACGCGCTGCCTCTCGAAATCAGGATGGCTACATAAAGAAAGTCCGCGAGCTCTTGTTTGATAGAATCATGGCAGATCATCTTAATAACGTCCTATTAGAACTACTTATGTATTTTATGTATGTTTATTTATTGTAGTTTCCGTATTTACAATACACGTAATTATATGTTTATGCATATACAATATTTATGCATGTGTTATATATACTTACATTTAAATTATTTATAATATATCTTATTGAACCTACCAATGTTATCTCTGCATCACCCTAAAGTTGTCTGGTAGAGAATGACTCGGGCATTAAGTCCGCCATGTAATATTTGCTGTTGCTTTATATGTTGCAAAAGTTTAAATCAATAAAAATAAATAAATTTGATGGATTAGATGGATGACCCAATGCTAAGGTGAGCACGTGCCGAGGGCTGAATGGTATGAGGGTGTATAAACATGTCATATTGCTAACGTTGCGCCTCAGGGTACCAGGTCGAACCCTGTTGTACTGAAGCCCTTATACCTACCCCCTACAATGGACCTCTGGGGATGGACCGTTTTTGTCCTATACTCGTGGGAACAACATGAACAAAAAAAAAACTACTACACAAAGAAAGAGACGTTTAGAGAAGGTTTCGCCTTCTCTAAACGTCTCTTTCTTTAGTAAAAAATAGTTTAGCACTAGCTAAACATAGAGAAAACTAAAATATTAAAAAAGTAAAAATAAAAAAAATAAAAAATAAAAACCTTTTTAAAAACAAGCTTTTTAATATGCAATACGAAATAAACTAGTTGGTTAGGTACCCATCAATAAACAAACATCACAGACTTCGGAGATATCCTATGGATCTCCTGAATGACGAACAGTACACATATTGTGATTGGTTAATGTATTGAATACAAATGAAAGTAGTTGGTTAGGTACCTATCAGTGGACGAAGGGTCGTGGATTACTGAGATACCACATAGAACTCTTTAGGTATCAACAGTACAGATATTGTGGTTAGTTATTGTATTGAATACAAAAGAAAATAGCTGGTTAGGTACCTATCAGTAGATAAAGGATCGTGAACTACAGAGATAATTTATGGAAATCCTCAATAAAGAACAGTACCCATATTATGATTAGTTATTGTATTGAATACGAAGAATAGTAGTTGGTTAGGTACCAATCAGTGGGCAAAGGGTCTTGGATTACTGAAATGCCCCATAGAACTCCTCAGTGACAAACAGTACAAATATTGTGATTGGTTATTGTGTTGAATACGAAGAATAGTAACTGGTTAGGTACCTATCAGTGGACGTAGGGTCGTCGATTACTGAGATACCACATAGAACTCTTTAGTTATCAACAGTACACATATTGTGGTTAGTTATTGTATTGAATACAAAAGAAAATAGCTGGTTAGGTACCTATCAGTAGACAAAGGATCGTGAACTACAGAGATACTCTATGGAACTCCTCAATAAAAAACAGTACACATATTATGATTAGTTATTGTATTGAATACGAAGAATAGTAGTTGGTTAAATACCAATCAGTGGACAAAGGGTCGTGGATTACTGAAATACCCCATAGAACTCCTCAGTGACAAACAGTACACATATTGTGTTTAGTTATTGTATTGAATACGACAGAAAATAGCTGGTTAGGTACCTATCAGTAGACAAAGGATCGTGAACTACAGAGATACCACATAGAACTCCTCAGTGACAAACAGTACACATATTGTGATTGGTTATTGTGTTTAATACGAATAAAAGTAGCTGGTTAGGGATCTATTAATGGACAAAGGATCTAGCCGTAGTCAACTGACAATCACTTCGAAGACCCCATGTAAGTTCGAATTGTAGAAGGAACAAAAATATGTGATCAAACATTATCATAACAAAAACAAAAATGTATAAGTAATTGAAAAAAAAACGTGTTGAAAAAAATCCACGAGCGGGATTCGAACCCGCACCCCATGACATGACGAGTCAGGTGCACCACCAACTACGCTATCGTGGCTCAGTCCAACTCGCCGAAATTAATCAACACTATCTACTTTTACTTTATAAGCCAAAGGAGCTCTATTCAATGTCGACAACTACGTCATCAACATCCGATGTTAATATTTTTACAAATATTGAAAGATCAGTTAAGAATTAGGCAAGCTATATTAATGATAATTTACATATTATTTTACGCATATTTGCGAAATATTGTTGTGCTTGAGCCACGATAGCATAGTTGGCAGTGCACCTGACCTGGCATGGGTGCCGCTGTTCGAATCCCGCTCGTGGATTGTTTTTCAACACTTCGTATTTTTCAAATTCTAATTTGTTCGCTCGTTGCTATTTGCGTAAAATTATATGTAAGGAATCATAAATAGAACTTGCCCAATTCTTAACTGATCTTGCAATATTTGTAAAAATATTAAGATCGGATGTTGATGACGTAGTTGTCGACATTGAATAGAGCTCATTGAACAGAGTCATGGGGTACGGGTTCGAATCCCACTCGTGGAATTTTTTCAACACTTTGTCTTTCTTCTTACCATATTTACTTTTTATTTATTTAAATGTAACTGCATAGAAAAGAAGAAATAAAGTATATAAGTTGCGAACCCCCCCGCCAGATCCTCTAAATGCCACTACACATTTACAGAATATACTAAACATGCACACTAACTTAGGCCCAAGACACCGTATTCGTAGAACAAAGGTACGACGAGCCGGTTCATACGCGCTCTATACGCTTCTCCCCACCACCACGACCCGGTCATCCCGAGCCGAGGTCTGAGCCTTTAGAGGCGCCCTCGGGTTGATCCCCCCGATCCGATCCGAACCCCTCGAAGAATCTAGTAGGGCACGGGGACATCCACTAGTGCGTGATGCCGTTACCTCTAGAAACCTCAGAAGGTGATAAGTTTCACACGGCTTGAGGAACCCTTTACGTTTCTCGCCGTCCCCGAAAAAAAAGCCCGGTGAAGCTGAAAATGCCATCAGCAAACTCTCCAAAAAAAAAAAACATACCCTAAATATTTTTTTTTTAAATCTTAGAATTTTTGTTTGTCCGTCTGTCTATTTGTTTGTTAGGTACTCTATCACACACAAACCGCTCAACAGATCTTGATTCAATTTTCTTTGTTAGAAAGCAGAATTATCTAAAAAAGTACGGTGTTACATCTAAATCAGTTGGGTCAGATCATAGACACAGCTTGACTTCTCTGTGGTACACCACCACCATTCATAGTGGTGTATACGAACTTCTTATGGTAAAAAAAATATTTAATATCCTTTATAATCATTTTTATAGCTCTTACGAACGGAGTCACGGGCAAATTTTAATTATCCATAACTAACTTTTTTTTAGAAGTAGCCGTTACTTAGAGTCACTACTAACTAACTACCTTTACCTTTAGGTTTACCAAGAACTTCTAACTGCCGGAACACAACAATGTTGATAACATGGTTGTTATGGCGACATATTTAGATAAGATGGTGGTAGCTAGCCAGGCGGAATTAGAAGAAGCCCTACCACCGACCAAACCGAGCACAATCTGTACCCCCGCTGGGAATCGAACCAGGGACCTCTGGGTTTGAGTTCTTACCACTAGACCACAGGTGCGGTAAAATTTCTTAAATATGTTAATATTTTTTATGACAATTCTACCACCAGTTTTACCGCCTCTGTGGTCTAGTGATAAGACCACCGGTCTCAGACCCAGCAGTCTTGGTTTGATTCCTAGCGGGGGTTCAATTTATCGCGGTGGCGCATTCTTAATTTAATAACATAAATATAAATAGGATAATTTATAATAAAGCTTCCCCGTAATATTAAAAAAAAATACGATCACTGATTGTGCATTTCGCCTCTTTAACACAATCAAAAATTTTGGTCTCAATACGAAAATAGCAGTTCACATATACCCCAACGCGAGTTATTGTAAACTTCGCCGCGCCAAGTCGAAATTACTTAATCCTTACAATTACAAGTCCTGACTAGGTATGACTAATCCCTACTTCCATAAATAGATCAGAGAAAATAAATCTAAGCTTTTTACTATTAAATGTTACATTGTTATTACAATGTTAACTAAACCTTTAAGATTTAAATGTATTATAATATTTTTAATATAAAATCATATATTACGTAAGTGAAATAGGAATCATAATAAATTATCACAAGAAGTTACCCGTAGACTGCTGTAATACGTCCGCACCGTATTGGAGTCTTGTGTGGAATCTGCGGCTACTGCAATGCGTGCGACTCTAGTCACAAGCATCGCTAGGTTTCTTTGATAAACAAACGCCTACACTTCCACGCAACAAATTATTCGCGATTGGTCATTTTGTCAGCCAATAGTGAAAATACTGTGTTGGAGCATTAAAAAATAAATGTTCTCAGATGGTACTTCAAACATGTTATTTTTACACATTAGTGGTCCTCGTATTGTATACGCGGGACTCGGGAAAACGTCCTCACATAGTTTGTGTAAAGTCTAACACAAGGTCCTCGCATTGTACTGGGCTCAAGAAAAAGTGTGTGAAAGCGAGTCCTCGGATTGTCATGTCTAGTCCGGCCATTGGGTCCTCGAAAGGTTAACACAAACGTCCTCGGAAGGATGTCTCCATAAGCGTTGGCAGTGTATTTTAAGTCCCCGCATTGGTCAACGAAAGTTAATAAACAAAATGCTGCGATAACGCCACAAGAATAGACCTGTCAATTAGCAATGTATGTTCTGTTTCTTTCCATCGTATTAAAAAAGCAATACAACGTCATTAACATAGTTTTTGAGAGAGTCCTCGGTTGGGTGATATAAAACCAAAGTCCTCGAAAGGCCGTCTGTACAAACAGGGGTGTGTGTGTGTGTGTGTGTGTGTGTGTCTGTGTGTGTGGGTGTGTGTGTGTGTGTGTGTGAGAGGGTGTGGGGGGGGTGTGTGTGTGTTTTGTTGTGTTAAGCATGTTAGGAGACTAATTAAGCAAGTTAATGTTACTTATGTATAAATATTTATTCTTTATTTATTTATTTATTTTTCTTTTTTAATTTAATTTTAAATTTTTATCGATCAAGCAACTTTTCTGTTTCATCATAAGTTAATTCTAGAATCCATTTTGATACTGAAATTTTACATTCTTTATAGGTAAACGCGTAGATGTTTAGATATTTATTTACTTTATTATAGAGAGGACCACTAGAGAAATGAAACTGACGACGAACGACTTCCAAACGACAACGCAAAACTTGGCAGACCTTGTCACTACGGCGCTTATTTTTATTTAGATCTGGATCATATGCAAGAACAGAATGGTTCCGAAGAACGCTGCTCAGCACATACAGTTTCCTGACGGTGAGGACTTCAGAGATGCTGTATAGCTCTGTCGTGGGGAAACACAGTGGTTTGTTGAGCATTACCTTTACCACTGCTCTTTGAGCCCTCTCCAAGCGAATGATATGTGATTTCGCAGCACCACCCCAAGCCACAATACAGTAAGTGATAACTGACTGAGCCAATGAAAAGTAGACAGTTTTAAGTGTTTTAGCATCGGCACTACATCTCAATTTTTTGAATAGGAAAATAAGTTTTCTAGTGCGGGCAGTTGCCGAATTTATTTGATCTTTCCAGCTCAAGGTACAGTCAACGATCACACCGAGGTATCTCAATGAGAGAGTACGACCAATTTGGAGACATGTTTCGTCACATTGAGTATTTAGCTCGCATTTATGTGCTGTAATAGTATACGACATTGGAGGTTGTGACTTCATACTAGGGGTGAAAGTTATAAATTTTGATTTTTGTATATTAAGTGTCAATCTGTTATTAAAGAGCCAGTTCATAACTATTTTAAGCGAATACTCAGCATTAATTTGTGCTTCTGCCCAACTTTCACCGTGTATGATTAGTGCCGTATCATCCGCGTAAGTAACAATGTCGGTGTTTGGTATGGTGAGATTACAGAGTTCATTTATGTATATTAAAAAGAGGGTTGGGCCGATCACACTGCCTTGGAATAAAAACAAACTATCTACTGCCTCAAATTTTAGACAAAAATAAAGACTTGAAAACTACATATGTAAATAAATAAATCAAATTACAATAAATTACATTAGATTACAAAAAAATTAATTACAATAAATTAAATTACAATGAATTAAATAAAGTAAAGTAAAGTAATTAGTTATTTTAGTTATTTTTTTAAATATATTTTTTTAATAATCCTCACTGGTTGTTCTTTTATTCTATCGGGTATTTTATTGAAAAATACTGGTGCCATAAACTCCAGTGTGCAGCAGCTTTAATTGATATTGTATCCTCATCATATGTATCAGCTATTCTGATGCTGATGTGTAACATTTGACATCTCACCTTTTGAAATCAATATTACAATAGAAAATAGAATATTGAATACGTACGTACGTACGGAGATATATATCTCAATCAGTAGCTCGTCTGCGAGAAATAAAAAATAAAAAAAAGGAAAAAAAGGAAAAAAAGGGCAAAAAAAGAAAAAAAATGCACTGGCTTACTTCAAAAATAAGGAAACTGCTGAAGGTAAGCTTCATACAAACGCATATCACACTTTAGTTTTAAGATAATATATACCTATTGTATGTATAGAATGCTAGCGGATCACACTGTTACGCTACTTACGTTACATTTCTAGATATGTACTTCCGTCGCAAATTGTACCTATATATAGAAGGCGAACACTAAAAAAAAAGAAATGGCGCAGTGGATAACGCGCCCGGTCTGCGATTGCTGACGTTAAGTAATTTACGCAATGGCCGGTCATCGGATGGCTGACCAAAAATTTATCATCTCGAGTCGAGTTCCTCCGTGCTTCGGAAGGCACGTAAAGCTGTTGATCCCGGCTGCATTAGCAGTCGTTAACAACCACCAATCCGCACTGGTCCCGCGCGTTTATGGCCCGGTCTCCCTATTTATCCATAGGGAAAGCTCGTGCCTCAACAGTGGGACAAATAATGAGCTGGTGATGAGAGCATCAAAATAAAAAATAAAATTTTGAGTAAACTTGCCGTTAGTGACTTCGATACCAATTTAGCATAATCAAAGTAGGACTCCGAAGTGGATAGTTAATACACTCTTTTTAAGTCCCAGACCAGTTTGGGACATGGATTTTTTTTACATTAAGGGGGTGCCGTGCGGATTTCCGAAAATTTATGTGTTTTTAAGTCACTGGTGCTGGGCGCTGAATAGGTCATATACATTAAAAGGACTAGTGTAGGTTAGCTTGATCCTTTCACAAGGCCATGGTTGTCTTGGAATTTGAAACAAATACTCAGAAACTGCATAAACAATACGTAAAAGTAATGATATCTAAAAATTTATTTCTTCAGAAACTTTGTAAATATAGCACAAATGAAACAATGATCCGACATCAAAATGTTTGTAATTATATTCCGCAGGCCACTGTTGTCTTATTTTTCAATTAAAAAATATGAATATGAAAATATTAAGACTTTTATTATTTTTTACCCAAACGCCTATGATTTTATAAAAGTAAACTTTGTTCTAATTTAATCACCAGCCTACTCTGTACAGATATTAGTGTGCGTGCCTATTCGTAGTCGTGCGCCGTTGTCACACCACCGCCACGCGCCGCTCGCTCGCTATCATAAAGAAACTTGAAACTCGCAGTTTTGCGTCCGCGCTGCACCCCCTTAAAAAAATAAAGCTTTCCGCACACCACGGCGTTCCAGAAACCAGTTAAGTAGAAATGTCCAGATGCGAAAACATAGGCACTGGTGCCTTTTCACGCGTTGTTTGGCGAAACATGGCGGTTGTATGGGACTTCGACTGCAAGTTGTACTTTTAATAAACTTCCCAACCTATACAAAACTAAAGCCTAGAGTACACTCGCCGAACTACCAAGAAGCACGTTACTAAGTCACAAGACACGACACGAGAGTCAAAGTTCTGTCAATAGTTATGTACAGTCGGCCTCACATAAATCGGTGCAATGCGAGTAGTCAAAAATATTAACCGGTTATTTACCGGTTATTTACCGGTTATTTACCGGTTATTTACCGGTTATTTACCGGTCATTTACCAGTTATTTACCGGTTATTTACCGGTTATCGGCGGACTACCGGTCTCAGAACCAGAGGTCCCAGGCTCGATTACATACATGTTTGTGTACTCGGTTTGGTTGGTGGTAGGACTTTTTTGTCCGCATACCTATCTATTACCATCTTATCTAAATATGTCGCCATAACATCAATGTTGTTAGCATTATTGTGTTCCGGCAGCTAGAGATAAGATAGCCAGTGCCTCAGTAGTTGAAGATACCGGGTGAAGTGCGCTTCCACCTTCGGCCTTATCATCATTATCATCGTGAGATAAAGGCAAAGTGCTTACCGGTAAGAAAAAAATTAAATTTTTGGCAATTTGATATCTTGGCAAAACAAATCTTACTGTTAAATGATTAGAAATGTTTTTGACTACAACTATCATTGTTTTTGAAACAAGCACGAAAATACTGAAAACTTACGCATTATTAAAATATTTGTACCCAAATAGTGACTGTTTTTTAATGCTTTTATTTTCAATGTTCATTGTTATCGTGTTACAATCAAAGTAATAGTATCTATCTATCTATCATCATCATCATTACTAGCTCATTTTATGTGCCCACTGCTGGGGCACGAGTCTTCCCTATTGGATGGATAGGGAGAACGAGCCATAAACCACCACGCGGGCCCAGTGCGGGTTGGTGGTTGTTAACGACTGCTAATGCAACCGGGACCAACGGCTTTACATGCCTTCCGAAGCACGAAGAAGCTCAAGATGATACATTTTTGGTCACCCATCCGATGACCGACCTTTGCGACAGTTGCTTAACCTCAGCACTCGCCGACCGGGCGCGTTAACCACTGCGCCATGGAGCTCACCGACATCTATCTATACCATATATCTATCATCATCATCTATCTATACCAGATATATATATTTCAACCAATATGATGCTTAGGTAAACTTTGAGGTTAGTTTTCCTTAAATATCAGTTTATTTATGACCATTGCTGTTGTATTGATTTATTTGGTGCTGACTATACAGCGTGCAAGTTCCAGACAAGGAAACATCTTGGGTGTACACGTGGTTCGCATACAAAAAACTTTGTAACATTGGGTGGGTTATAATAGGTACTTATCTATAAGTAAGTAAGCAAGTAAAACGTCTATTGCTTCTCTTTAACAAAAAATCAAAGCTGTGGAACTCCTTGCCTCAGTCTGTGTTTCCTATCTATACGAATATTATAAAGCTGAAGAGTTTGTTTGTTTGTTTGGTTGAACGCGCTAATCTCAGGTAGTACTGGTTCGAATTGTAAAATTATTTTTGTGTTGAATAGTCCATTTATTGAGGTAGGCTATAGATTGTTCGTTAATTAACGCGGGTGAAACCGCGGGGCATAGCTAGTCAAATATGTATAATATTGGGGTCTTCAAATCACGAGTGAATAGGCAAGCATGTTACGCGGTAGGCTACATCATCACTTACCATCAGGTGAGGTAGTAGTCAAATGCAACCTTACCTAATTATATATATTATAAAAAATACATAAAGTAAGTTACAATACATAATAAGAATAAGAATAAGAATAAGAAACATTTATTGACTTGCACAAAACAAATACAAAACATATGAGAAAAGATAGGGAGAACCACCACGCGGTCCCAGTGCGGATTGGTGGTTGTTAACGACTGCTAATGCAGCCGGGAGCAACGGTTTTACGTGCCTTCCGAAGCACGAAGGAGCTCGAGATGATAAATTTTTGGTAACTTATCCGATGACCGGCCTTTGCGAAAAATGCTTAACCTCAGCACTCGCAGACCGGGCGCTCTTTTAGGCTCTTTAAAGATAGAAAATGTCGACCACTGATTCCTGTTGAATGCTAGTACCACAACATTTATGACAAATGATTTATATAAGCGGAAAGATACTGAAACTGAGTTAAGTGATTCTTTTTCGTTAAGGTCACAAATAATATAAAGCATGCATCTTTCTATTTGGAGCTGACTGTACTTCAGCGTGCAAGTTCCGGACAAGGAAACATCTTGGGTGTATACGTCGTTCGCATAGACAAAAACTTTGTTACATTCTCTGCTAAAGTCAGAAAACTTCCATATATGTATATTACCTAATAATATACCTTAGTATATTGTTCCTGTTTGGAACAAAATGAAGATTCGCCTTAGTTGACGTAGTAAGTAAGTCCAATATTGGATATTAATGTCTAATAAGTATTAAAAAATAATGTCCAATAAGATGTACAAGTGCAACAATAGAAATGCAACAATATACATCATCATACATCATGCAAAGATGAAATTAAAAAACATCCTAACTTTAATAGAGAAAACCATGTTTATTATATTGTACTCAAATATTTATTTATTTAATTTTCTTATTAATGAAAAAATGTGAATGTTGGACGACTGATAACGAACGAGGACAAAACAAAATAGCGAAAGTGATGAAATACTATTGTGTGGAATTCGGATGGTGCAGAATTGCGAATAGGAAGAATCGCTACTGTATCCAAATAATGACTGTGCACAGTAGCGAATGTCATCATCATCATCTCAGCCAAAAGACGTCCACTGCTGGACAAAGGCCTTCCCCAAGGATCTCCACAACGACCGGTTTTGTGCTGCTCGCATCCAGCGGCTTCCCGCGACCTTCACCAGATCGTCGGTCCACCTTGTTGGAGGCCTGCCCACACTGCGCTTTCCGGTACGCGGTCGCCACTCGAGGACTGCTCCGCCCCAGCGGCCATCAGTCCTGCGAGCAATGTGTGCTAAGCTCAAGTGGCAGTGGGCAGGGCACATAGCGAATGTGATGAAATAATATTGTGTGGAATTCGGATTGTGCATTTACGAATAGGATGAAACGATATTGGCATGAACGTCGAATAATTCGTTTCAGACCTTATCTGTCACTCCCGAAATATCGGATACTCACATATAACAAACATAGTAACAATCCCTTTAATAATTTATCTAAAGAAAGTGACCATGATAGTTTAAATAGTTTTTTTTTTTTTTTCCTTTAGTTGATGGCTTCGTGCGGTTAGCACATTTAGCCAGTGTCAAAGTAATTTTTCTTACAAGTTATAAATAAATAAACAATATTTCCATCTTGTATGATGATGATGAATGATAATAGAAATGAGAAGTGAGAAATGATATACCCCCCAACCCCTCGAGTATCTTAGTAAAGATGTGGAGCTTTACTAAGTCCTCGGGCGGACTTCTTGAGAGAATTTGAAAAGTGACGTTGCACTGTTTTGTTTCATTTGCCAACAATCATGCACACTCACGAACACTTAACGGTTAATAATCCACCATTACTTCACATTAATATTCGACATAACACAAATTTTAGAAAATAAAACAAAACCGCAGACATGACTCTTCACTTTCCCGCCAAGAAGTCCGTTTAAATAGTTTAATAGTGAAGATGGTTGGAATTTTTTTAAAAAACAAACAAACTATTAAATTCCAGGCCCAACATCATACTGCCAGCCCAATTGGTACGATAAGCTGTCTGCGCAACTCAACGTCATTTTTATACATCACTTTCTAATACACAGCTGAGTGCTGTACACACCTAGTACTAGAATATTAGAATGAGATTTTTTTTTTTTTTAAATAGAGAGAAGTTTCTTCGTGCAATAATGGATTTATTTATATGTCGGCGGCGAGGTTGGTTTTGTAGATAGGACGGTCGAGCAAACCCTGATTCGTCGATAACACAGTTCATCTTGGATCTTCAAAATAAAAGCGCAGTCGTATTCCTTACAGTCACTTTAATCTTATTTTAACATCACAATTAAATTATTTAGAAACAGTTGCCCGATGCAAATGGATTTTAGAAACGAAGTGAGTTCTGCGCGTGCGTACTTTCCGACCGCTCCCGTTCAAATGTCCCCAGTCCGTTGTCGCGCCAACTGACGTTGACGTTTCGCGTACCATAGAGCATAGGCTGCGCAGACCACACTAAGTATAGACTATACTTGTCGTTTCTAAGCGATGCTAGCGCCACGTTTCCGACATATACAATAAACTGTTATAATATTCCGTCACAAGCTAAATTAATCACAGAGGTAGTTTATAGGGAGTTTATCAAGATAAACGTTGTTGCCTTAACAGTAAAACCCTGCCCGTTTTCAGTTAACTTAACGACGTGAAATCCTTTGAATGTTAACCGTAGAGATAACTGGCCAGTTTACGAGGGGCAGTTAACAATGTTCTGAAAGTTAATGCTTAACCTGATGGCGTTGTGAAATAACTAAAGATTTTGTTGGTTACTTAATTTACTTTGGAGCCAGTAATAAAGTATTATCAAGAGGGAATTTAAAAACAACAAATAGGTTTTAAAATTTGCGTGAGGATGAAAGAGACAAAACGATTTTCCTAAAGTTAACGCACACTACACATTAAAAGGTAATTGACACAACTAGTAAGCTAGTTAGCTAACTTTGTGTACATTTGCATTGAAATTGGCTATTTAAAAACCGGCCAAGTGCGAGTCGGACTCGCGCACGAAGGGTTCCGTACTTATGACGTATTAAAAAAAACTACTTACTAGATCTTGTTCAAACCAATTTTCGGTGGAAGTTTGCATGGTAATGTACATCATATATTTTTTTTTAGTTTCATCATTCTCTTATTTTAGAAGTTACAGGGGAGAGGAGGACACATTTTACCACTTTGGAAGTGTCTCTCGCGTAAACTATTCGTTAAGTTTAGAAAAGAATGATATTAGAAATATCATTTTTGAAGACCTATCCATAGTATGGGTTTGATGAAAAAAAAATTTTTGAGTTTCAGTTCTATGTCCATACATACCCCCAAAACTTATTGTTTTTTTTTTCTATTTTGTGTGAAAATCTTAATGCGGTTCACAGAATACATCTACTCACCAAGTTTTCAACTCAAGTTTCCAACTCACTAACTTTCGGAAAAAAGTGGCTGTGACTGTGACATACGGACGAACAGACAGACAGACAGACCGACAGACAGACAGTCAGACAGACATGACGAATAAGGGTACCGTTTTTTGCCATTTGGCTACGGAACCCTAATAAAAAATAAATCACATGCGTTCCGTTTTAAGTAAGATACGCTGTCGTATCTTTAGGCATTGCAATGAGGTCTAGAATCAGTTTAAAGGCTTTAGCGATTTCAGTAACATTTCTATTGTTAAATCTTGCAATAAGATTTATTTGACAAAGCGTACAGAATGCATTGTCTATCTTAGACACATACGAGTATGACGTCAAACAAAACGAAAACGCATTCGTTAGAAAATAGTTTCTGTCCAATACAAAGTATTGTGAAAGTTTCGGTTGGGAAACGAAAGGAGTTTGTTTGTGTTAGCAATAAAAACTGTTCCAGTACAGTTGTGTAGTCAGAATTTTGTGAAAGAAAGTAATTTGAACTGTGTTACATTTTGTTATATTTAAACTGGAGTTGTATTGGAAATCGAATTGCATGAACAACAATGTATTAATGAAACTCGTCATAGGTTCAGCCTAGATTTTTACCATTGAAAATGGTTATCAGATGCAAATCGCCTGAGACGTATTTTGGTCATAGCTCCAAGGATTTTGGGAGAATCGAAATGAAAATAGTACCAAGAGTTGAGAAATTTATCAAGACACGTGTGAGCGTTTGAATTTTGAAAATCGGCTGAAAACCTTTTTTGGAATTTTAAAAAATGTAAAAAAAATCGGGTTTTTTAGCAGGTGTTTGTATACTATATTGTAAATATAAAAAAAAACCGACTTAAGAAAAAATTAAAAAAGGGTCCTAGGGTATTAGTTTAACAACAAAATGGCGAAAAAATTTTGAAAATCGGTTTATAATTGTGACTTGTAGGTGATCCCTTTAGATTTGGTATTGTAGAAAAACAGGTATTTCCGTATATAAAAAATAATGTAGCTTCTTTGATTATTGACCGATCGTCATGGTAATGGTGTTATAAGATGCGGATGCAGGCGAGAAGTGCATTCAAGTTGGAATTGTGTTATTTAAAATAAAATGTTTTTTTTCGTAAATTGTTGTATTCATTTTCAATGCTCCGATTCTTGCGGGAACTGTGAAATCTGTGATTTTTTTTCTTTTAAGGGTTAGCACTTCGCCTTTATAACATCTGATGTTAAAAGATGAGAATTCCGAAGATGGAAGCGGACTCTATCTTATCTCTAATTGTTAGAACACCATAGAGTTCCTAACGCCTCGGTGGCCAAGTGGTAAAGCGCTCGGCCCGATGTCCAGAGGTCCCGTGTTCAATTCCCAGGTCGTGCAAAGTGTGTATTGCATAGCCCGGGTTTGATATACTTTCACGCGTAAACTATTTAATGATTTGTTTGTTTTGTTGTCATAGAAACTGTCAATGCGGTTAGTCCGCCGGGTTAGATAATCTATACTAATATTATAAAGCTGAAGAGTCTGTTTGTGTGTTAGAACGCGCTAATCTCAGGAACTACTGGTTCGAATTGAAAAATTATTTTTGTTTTGAATAGTACATTTATTGAGGAAGGCTATAGGCTATATTACATCACGCTATGACTAATTAACTCGGGTGAAACTGCGGGGCATAGCTAGTTATGAATAAAGGAGCCTAATTTAATGTCGACAACTACGCGTTGATGTTTTTAAATAGGTATCTAGTTGTTTTTTAAGCACAATATTATGTTTGCTATCTAGCTTGACGACTTCGATCGATTCGATTTTTCTAATTGAAAAAGACAAAAAAGCATCTCGAAAGTGGTCCTGTTTGCTCATACCTATACATTTAAATTTCGAATAACAAATTTGAAAAAAACATTGGATAGCATCAACAACTTCAGCTTACTATGTACCTTATGACTCAGGAATAAAGATTAAATTAAGGTACTTAATATCAGCTGTCATCGCCACAAACGTCATTGTGGCTCTATGGCCTCAAAGTCGCGTACCGTTTTTCAAGCGCTCATCGGGAATCTAGTATATAATTGATCGTAGCTTCACGATGACAAGATCAGTCGCGTGATTAAAGATACGACTGCCTGTACGTTAAACACGCATTGTCGAACTACAGTTGTCAATTTCGTATTCTCTTAACTTGCAACTCGAGAGAAGCGATAATATATCTCGAAGCGTTCTCCCCGAACTCTCGATACTACACGTGTCGAACTAATATTACTTTGACACTTCACTTGTCGGATAGCGGAGAACTTTGGTAGGTACTGTAAGCAGCATGTTTGAGATAACGATTATTGTTTAATTATCTAATGACGTCCTTGAAATGTCGATTCTATTCAATGTCTTTTTTTTCACAGTAGACCATACTGCGATCGCCAACCCGCCTGCCAAGCATGGCGATTATGGCAAGCCCCCCCCCCCCATTTGGGGGCAGGTCTATGCTCAGCAGTGGGCGTCAAGCTAAGCTAAGCTAGGCTTGAGGAGCTCGATGGCGCAGTGGTTAACGCGCCAGGTCTGCGAGTGCTGAGGTTAAGCAACTTTCGCAAAGGTCTATTATCACGATCTCCTCCGTGCTTCGAAAGGCACGTAAAGCCGTTGGTCCCGGCTGCATTAGCAGTCGTTAACAAACACCAATTCGTACTAGGCCCGCGTAGTGGTTTATGGCCCGTTCTCCCTATCTATCTATAGGGAAGGCTCGTGCCTCAACAGTGGGGACATCAAATGAGGTGATGATGATTTACAGGTAAGAACTTGTCCTCCATCCACTTAGAAACTGGATAACTTTGTGTCTTTAATATAACTAGCGGAACAAAAGAACGCCATGAACATTAATGTTATGAAAACATTCAGATAAGATGGTGGTAGCTAGCCAGGTGGGCGAACAACCAACTGAACCGAACAAAACCATATACGTATTTGGTATGGTTCGAATGTAAATAGAATAATTAAAAAAGCTTTATTAGTGTAACCCTTGAACAGTCGCTCTTAGTACACAGTACCCGCATGCAGAGTACCAAGTTGTCTTACAAATTCAGTGTGGCCCCGGCACTAAGTGCATTTTAGTGTTTAGTACAACGCCCTGACACTCGCCCGGGGCAGAGGTCAAGATATCGTGTGGGCTAAGTGATGAGAGATACGCTTTTTGTATTCAATACCGTCTCTAATCTATTTTTAATTACTGGCTCAGTGGTCTAGTGGTTAAGAGGTCCCGGGGTCGATTCCCAGCGGGGGAACATGTTTGTGTACTCGGTTTGGTTTGTGGTAGGACTTGTTTGTCCGCCTGGCTAGCTACCACCATGTTATCTAAATATGTCGACATAACATCAATGTTTGTAGCATTGTTGTGTTCCGGCAGCTAGGGATAAGATAGCCAGTGCCTCACTAGTTGAGGATTCTGGATGAAGTGCGCTTCCACCAATTGGCCTTATCATCACTTAACATCAGATGAGATCAAGGCACTGTGCTTAGGTACCCGTTAAATATTAAACAATAAAAAACATGGTGTCGCGGTAAGCGTATCAGCCAACATAAAGTAATATTGGTCATAGTAATCTTCGAATCGTAGAAAAGATTTAGTAGAGTTCAAAATGGAGTATCACAACACGTAGTAGCAGTAAACAGCCTATCTGTCCCACTGCTAGGCAAAGGCGTCCATCATTAAAATCAAGTTATCGCTACAGTTGATGGGTGATGGCTTAACCACCACGCTTGCTAATTGCGGGTTGGTGATCACAAACCTGGGCTGTGCCTCGAAAAATCCGAAACACATTTTTTCCGACCTGGGAATTGAACCCGGGACTTTCGTTATACGGCCACCGAGGCGTTTACAACACGTGTTATTACAAAAAGAACTTGGGTGAAACTTTAAAACCCTCCCCGATATTAATTCAATATTTGATGGGATTACGTCAAAGTTCTTATATAGGTATTCAATACCATTCATTTTACAAACCAAACAAATAATATATTAAAAAATAAACGGACAGGAGAACTTGTACTGAGAAGAAACGACAAGAAACACAGCAAGGGCATTTTACTTCTTTTCTTTTACAAGGACAAATATTGGAAAATACCCTTTCCTATGAATCATTTTCAAAGTCCGTGGTCTAATGGCGATAATCTCAGAATTATTTGTATTGGTTTTGAGACGACCCCGCTTAAAATGTTTCTATTAAAAATGAAGCAAAGAGGTAGGTTTTAGAAACAGTACACCAATAAAACCTTATACCACGGTGAACACATTAAAGACATAATATAAATAAAAAGTCCTTTTTAGACCTATATGTAAAAAGTTTTTAACTTGTACCACAAGCGAGGAACAGTGGTCGATCGGTCAGGTTCGGGGTTCTAGTATTGAAACGGAATTATTTTCCGTATTTGTGTTTCGACCCAAAGCATATAGAACATGTAAGTACACATTGTCGTTATTTGTCTTGCGTCCGCTCCTCGTAAATAATTCTGCTCGAATATTATATTCGCCAAATAAAAGAGAGTTAACGAAAGACTGTGTACTGTCAGGTCAAAGACAAAGGAGAAATTCAAATGGTGGTTTTGACTGATTGTCTGTATTTGACTTATATACTGTCCCAAGCTTGGTAAAGGCCTCCACATCATTAAAATTAAGTCATTGCTACAATTTTAAGGTATTGTCTTAATACCCACGATTGGCTAAATCTGGGTTGGTGATATCAAATCCGAAAAATGTTTATCCCTTAGTTGGTATCGCTAAAAGGGTAACTTTGTTGGTATCGGGAGTAAAAAGTGATCCCCTATAAAGTGACCTAAGAAATTATAAAATAAATTCAAATGTTTGTTTAAATTTTCTCTTTTCTAATAACACTTATAAGACTTTAAAATAAAAAAAAATCTTAACTTTTTTGAAATGTATGCTGACCTTTAGTTTTCTAAAGGTTAACGGTTTGCAGAAGGTTTGCAAAGACACTTGCAATTTAGATTGTGAACAAGATATTCCTATTATATCAACAAACGGTTTCACAGGCAAAATGTATCATCTCAAGCTCCTCCGTGCTTCGGAAGGCACGTCAAGCAGTTGATTGCGGCTGCATTAATAGTCCGCGTGGTGGTTTATGGCTCTTTCTTCTTAGGGTGTTTCCATCCATAGAAGAGTCGTGCACCAGCGGTAAGGACATAAAATCAGCTGGTCATATGATATAATGTGGATTTCAACGACTGATACGTTAAAACAGCAACCGGATTTACGACTTCTTTCGCAGTCGAAGTATTTTATTTGGCCACCCATCCAATGATTATCACGCATTGCAAAAGTTACTTTTAAAATCTTAGGTAACCAAGTTAAAATATAATAAAAAAGTTAGCGCAATAACGATAAAAGTAAAACAAAACATTGAGCAGCGTAACGAGCGAAATTAACTAATCAAATCTTCCCCAAAAAAGTTTAATTTAACATCACCAACAATAATTACAATTCAGAATCTAATCAAGGACGCTGGGAATATCTTTTGTAAAGGGCAAAAATGTAAAATCACGACTGGGACAAAAGAAACTCTCCCCCTATCATAATAAAGGCGTAAATCATTGTTTATTACGTTTCGCGCGAGTCCTATAGAAACAATAACCTTGTTCTGCATTAGTGTTGGAGGTTAGGATGTATCGATTATCGATATCGATAGTCATGCGTTATTTCATTTTTGCAGAAACTTCAAATTCAAATTTGCTTGTGATGGAAATTAATTTAGGTACCAATTTTGTCATGGCATAGTGTTTCAATGAATTGATTTTAAAATGTACTTTTGCTACTTACTATTCATTCACATGTAATTGTATTCTTTAAGTCTTTAATCGCCGTGGTGGTCATCAGTGACCGACAAACAATAAATTTTCTATTGTATCTGGTTTTGCGGCAGTCAACGTGTTAATTAGCTGAATTGATACGGTTAATAAATTAACCGTTTTATAGGCAGAATTTTCTTTTACCGAGGTAATATTTCTCCATTTACCGCCACACACAACACTAACAGTGTCCCTATTAGTGAGTGCAGTGCGATGCGCGCTCGAAAATGGACGTGCAACTGCCGTTGCTATTTGCGTTCATACAAAACGCCATTGTTAGCATGGACGAG
The DNA here is from genome assembly GCA_963082485.1 of Eudonia mercurella. NCBI lineage: Eukaryota > Metazoa > Arthropoda > Insecta > Lepidoptera > Crambidae > Eudonia > Eudonia mercurella. Next base: position 12,787,784 of record OY720045.1, on the reverse strand, counting down.
GTCAGCATCTTGCAGATCTGCAAGTTGAACTTCAAGGAAGACAAGTTTTGCAGTGGCAAGGCGTTGCTTTTTAAGGCCGTCGGCAAAGCCAACCAGACGCCATCTCGCCGGAAGGATGGAACTGAAAAAAGTCTCCAGGACATAATCATAATGAACAGTCACGGAGACCAACCCGGACTATGTGCCCTCATTCGTGGCGAAGGAGCTTCACTAGCTGCTTCCCGTCACATTCGACCACGTCGATGTCATCAGGCTGTTAAAGGACATCAACTTCCTGAAAACGAGCCTGGCAGAAATAGTGGAGAAATTAGAAGCCTCGAATAACACCATTGGTGAGTTGCGTGCCCAGGTAGTGTTATTAAGCAACACTGTCTCGGTAAGTAGGTCACCCGAGGCCGCTAATGTGAACACTAGTCGCGGAGCGCGAAATGCATCTATCGTCACCGTCACCGGCCGCCGTCGCGTGCGATGCACGTCTACTCCTCAATGTGCCTACGCTGCTGCTGCCGCAAGCCAACCTGTCGGCGCCACTCCGTAACCTGAGCGGCGACCGATTCAACAGAGGAAGATAAGTGCGCCTGCGGCTCCACAGGTCCATCACCGCGACAAGGAGGGTTTCACCACAGTTGAAAGAAAGAAGACGAAGCCCGTCTGACCTGTGCGGTGTCGCGCCTACCGGACCGAACCACCTGCTGCATCCAGCTACATTTACGACGCTCCTATACGTATCCCGGCTCCACTACTCTACGAATACAGAGGAGATCGTAGAGTATGTGCTGATCAAACTGGTTTTAAACTAAATTAGTACAAAAAAAATAAAGCTAGATAGAGACAACATTATCTTTTGGTCAGGTTTAATGAGAGGGAAAAAGGTTAATTAGTCTTCAACTGAAAAGTGAAAGAAAAGAAATATTTAAGATTACAGTGACTTATCGACATATTTCTACACAACACTAGACTTTACGTGATATACATTGGACAACACTTAAAGAAAGAAACGTTTGGGGGAAAATGCCGCGAAATATTGTTCTGTAAATAATGTCAATGCGATTTGGAAGTCATAACCTAATTTTTATACTGCGGTTTATACAGAAGTGATGCAAATGGCGGTTGAAGCGGGGAAACGTCTTCAGAGTCAGTCAGTCATGGGCAGTTCAATGGTGTTTTTCGAAGCAGTTAAATTGTTACATTTATTTACATATTATATATTTAATATACTTGAGAATTATACAAACAAGACATAATATACATAATCATCACGGACAATGTTATTGTTATTATTATTTGAAAATGAAAATGGTTCTTGCTTTTTCTTTCTTTATGTTTATCGATAAAGATGTTAATGTTGTGCAATAATTTAAATACATATAAGTGTGGCTTGACTTTTTGGCGGGAAAGTAAAGAGTCATGTCTGCGGTTTTGTTTTATTTTCTAAAATTTGTGTTATTTCGATTATTAATGTGAAATAATAGTGGACTATTAACCGTTAAGTGTTCGTGAGTGTGCATGAGTGTTGTGGCAAATGAAACAAAACAGTGCAACATCACTTTTCAAATTCTCTCAAGAAGTCCGCCCGAGGACTTAGTAAAGTCGCCCATCTTTACTGAGATACTCGAGGGGTTGGGGGGTATATCATTTCTCACTTCTCATTTTTATTATCATTCATCATCATCATACAGAAAAGAAATATTGTTTATTGTATATTGTAAGAAAAATTACTTTGACACTGGCTAAATGTGCTAATCGAAGTCATCAGCTAAAGGAAAAAAAAAGTGTGGCTTTGCAACTGCAAAGTTGCAAGGGTCTGGAAGGTGTGGGGAAAGTGTGAGAGCTGACTGCCAACCTTTACTAGTTGGAGAGGCATCCTAAGAAGAAGAAGGAGAACTTCACTTGGAAGTTCGTTTGATCATCTGTAACATTTTAAATATGTTAAGTGAAAATACATAAAAGCATGGCCTCACAAACAGCTGAAAGCTTAGAATAAGCAATTGCTTTTGGCCTTCTAAAGTCTCTCCCTCAGTCAACTTTAACAACTTTTATTCGTATTAAATTATATTCGCAAGTTCATAACAAATGTCCACGGAATTATATTTGAATAACCACAGTCGTACGGAAACTTCTGTTCGTAATAAACTGCCCCGCCATTCTCAATTCCGTGCACAATATTTTTGTGCTTGAAAAGTGTACGTCTAAAACAATTCGGTAGGAATAGGCTGCAATCGTTTACTGTATACTTTCGTATATATCGAGTACCCACACTTGTACATTTTCCAGGATTTTCCTAACGAAAAAATACCTTTACGGCGCGTATATACGATCGAGATTGATATTTAGTAATCAGTAATTACTGTAAGTTATAATTATTCTACTTAGTTTTAAAGTGATTTTGTAAGGGTTTAGACACCATCTCTTTTTAAAAAGGAAATATTAATTTGATAATTGTCCTTTGATATTAAATGAGCTATATTTATTGTCAACGTATTGGTGGCCGATTAGTGGGTTCCTGTTCGAGATAAGTAAAGTAAAAGTAACGTAAACAGCCTATAACTGTCCCACTGCTGGGCAAAGGCCTCCATCATTGAAAACAAGTCATCACTACAATTGATGGATAATGGCTAATTCACCACGCTTGCCAAATGTGGGTTGGTATACCAACCCGGCCATTACCATAATTTTTTGTGATGACCTGACGATTTTAATTATGGAGCCTTTTGCCCACCAGTGGTACCGGATAGATTTTTAGAACTAAAAAAAACTTAGTAATGAACTTATAAATGATTTAAATAACGAATGAATTAATGATTGAATGAATGAATGAACGATTGAATGGATGAGTGAATGATGACATAGTTTGTCCTGATTTCTTAACTTTTAGTATGGCTACCCTTCATAGCATGATTGATCGATCGATTCCGTCTTCTTATTGCTACAATATTGTTTGCGGATTCTGTTGGATGTCATTTGATGACGAATGTGTTTACTTAATTGTATGGAAACATAGAATATTTTGTTTATGACCACGAAATATTGTATGAATTTCACAAAGGTAGTTCTTATCGTCAGTCTATATTTACATGCAAATAAAAAGGATAGCAACAAATACATTAAATACGATAAACGCTACCCGCTCATGTATATACATGAGCGGGTAGCGTTTATACACAGCTACACAGCTACATCTATATAGCTGCTTTAAAAGTTAGTTAAGTTCATCACCACCAGTTCATTTTATGTCTCAACTGCTAGGGCACAAGCCTACTCATGGATAGAAACACCAAAAGGAGAACGAGCCATAAACCACCACGCTGTCCCAGTGCGGTGGTGGTTGTTAACGACTGCTAATGCAGCCGGGACCAACGGCTTTACGTGCCTTCCGAAGCAAGAAGGAACTCGAGATGATACATTTTTAGTCACTCATCTATAGCCATCGGATAATATAACGCGGTACTGATTCTATTTTAACTCGTTCAACAGTAACCCTGTTGTCTTTTAACTACCATTGTGGTCTTAAGCAGGCGGGCCCCCTGATGGTGAGCGGTCACCGCCGCCCATGGACATCAGCAACATCATGTGTTGCCGACCTGAGAAAAACCTCTTTACACCCCTTTTGGAAGAGTCCATGCCATAGCTCAATAGGAAAACCTAGGATAGCAGCTCATTCCACAGTTTGATGTTACGTGGAATAAAGCTCTTCTGGAAACGAACTAGGAGCTGGCCATTCAAACCCGCCTATCATCAGTATGCCTTGAAAGAACGCTCTAATTTTTGATCACATTGCTCGCCGGGAACCTGGTAATTTGGAGAAGCTTGTACTGGTGGGTCACGTTGAAGGAAGAAGAAGCAGAGAAAGAGCGCCTGCCCGGTGGACGGATGCAATTCTGGAAGCCCTGAAATGCAAAACGCAGGCGGCTATCCGTCTAGCCCAGGATAGGATCTCTTGGAGAGCCCTGGTCCGCGATGTTGCTATTGGTGGTCACGATCCTCAGGCATGAGGACTCGACGACGAAGAAGAAGAAAGGAAGCGAGCCGTTCGAGAGAACGGTGGAAGAAGCGGCTTCAGGGTGGATAGTGAATTGCGCTTCCACCTTCGGCCTTATCATCACTTAACATCAGGTATGATATTTGCTTAACCGTAAGGAGTTTTAAAAAATCTACTTAAGAAGAATAATTCACAAATGTTGAAAAAATTTCCACGAACCATGATTTGAACAAAATTATATAAACAAAACAAAAACATTTTAAGAATAATTCTAATAACAAACAATTATGAGATGCTATTGTGCATTGTCTAGAACCGACATACATTATAGATTGAACCAATCAATCATTTTCCACATTGTTTTTGGTTAGAACGTTATCTGCTATTTTGTTATCGTAAGGCTTTTGTATTGACTTGGAAGTATTTATGAGAGTATTATATTTTTCTTTGGTGAGAAAAACATGTGTAATATTAGAATTTCGTTCTAATGTTAGTATTTTATTTATCATAATGTTTTGATAATTGAAAATACTAAAAAGTTTGTGTTTATTGCAATCATGACGTTTACGTAAGGTGATACTTTAAGGGTCTTACAAATAAACAAACAATAAGCTTCGAATATTTATTCCGTGTTTTGTCTCTTTTACTCTTATTTGAAATGACGTTTACATGACAGGAACAAAACACGGAATAACTATTCGGAACTTATTCTTTGTTTATTTGTAAGGCACTAGATGTATTAAGTACACCGCCTGTATATCAACATATCCAGAACTGTCAAATTTCTTCAAAAAATTATCAACCATATGCCATAGACATAAAGTTCAAAGTACCTTGAGTATATTGAGAAAATTTTACAGTTTGTGGTAGTCTGATCGACACGTCTGTGTACATGGACCCTGTTCTGCTTTTACCTAAATCGGTAAACAATTTTAAATATCTAAAAGCTTTCCTTTCGAGCTAATAAAATTTATGTATTTTTACACCATCGTCCTCACCATCAGCCTATATTAGTCCACTTGTTGTCCACAAAGTTGAACGTTTTTGTCATTGAACTTTAGTTTAATCATCAGCTCGTTTTATGTCCCTACTGCTGGGGCACGAGCCTTCCCTATGGATGGATAGGGAGAACGGGCCATAAACCACCACGCAGGCCCAGTGCGGCTTGGTGGTGGTTAACGACTGCTAATGCAGCCGGGACCAACGGCTTTACGTGCCTTCCGAAGCACGGAGGAGCTCGAGATGATACATTTTTGATCACTCATCCGATGACCGGCCTTGGCGAAAGTTGTTGCACTCTCACACCGGGCGCGTTAACAACTGCGCCATCGAGCTCCTTTTTACATTGTATAATGACATTTTTTATTTTTCTTCGTTGTTTTAAGATTAAAATTCAAGCTCACTAACAGCAGCCTATAAGTTAAACATAGTTACTGAATTTAAACGCCTTGGCTGTAGAGTGGCAAAGCGCTCGGCCTGATACACGAAGGTCCTACAATTGGGTTAAGTAAAGTAACTAAAGTAAACAGTTAAAATGTTCAAATAATTTTTAACGCAAATTTTGTTGCGAACAAATTACAAAAACACAAATGTTGAAAAAATTTCCACGAGCAGGATTTGAACCTAAACCCTTCTGACATACCGGGTCAGGTGCTCTTCCAATTGAGCTATCGTGGTTCTAACTAGCCCGTCTTTTTTCTTAAAGTATACAGCCTACAACTGTCCCACTGCTGGTTAAAGGCCTCCATCATTGAAACCAAGTCATCGCTACAATTGACGGCTAATGGCTTAATCGCCACGCTTGCCAAATGCGGGTTGGTGAGCACAAACCAGGACTATGCATTGAAAAATCCGAAATACATTTTGCGCGACCTGGGAATTGCGCTCCCGAGATCTTCATTTTTCGGGCCGAGCGCTCTGCCACTTTGCCACCGAGGCGTTAAGTAAAGTAACTGGGTCCAATTCCCAGGTCGGTCAAAATGTGTTTCGTATTTTTCTAATCATGAAATCTTTGCCCAGCAGTGAACATTATATAGGCTATTTTCTTACTTTACTTACTGAAATAAACAAGTAAACAAGAATTCAACAAATCAAAATTAGCAACACGATAAAGGTTGCACAAAAAGAAATCAAATCCATCAGAACTCCAAAACAAAAGAAACCCAAAATCTACTTAACACAACTTCCGAATACGGGCACGTTAAAAGATATTCTATAAATCGAATGTGAACACACGTGAATGGAAGAACCCCCTGTAAGAAGGCTCCACACTCCATAATGACCAGTAATATGTCGGAAGGTTACAAAAATTAGCCTCCTCTGTATTCCGCGCGTGTACAGTAGAGGGCCCCACTGCGCCTTGGGGGACGCCATTCTGGACGCTCCTTAAATTGTGAAGAAGGTATGTTCGTGTTGGCAAGTCGAGTGGAGAGATAAGTGGCTTGGGAAATCAGAGCGGGAACTGCTTTTGAGATTACTAGTATTAGTGTCGATGTTTCAGTATATTGTGGTACGGAAGAGGTTTCCAATTTGTAGATGCGTGGGGTAAGTGAGTGATTGTCGACGTTTTTTGTTTTTTTTATTTATGTAGTACGTAACAAATGACAGTCAACTTCAAAACTAAATAACAGTCTTATAGTATAGAGCAAAATGTATACTGAAACGTGTACACACATCATTACATGAAGATGTTAAATCAATTGTCTTAGGCAATACAAAAAATTTGGTATAACAAGAAATTTTATTTTATTTTATTTTGTTTTAATTATTATTTTAAATGAAATAAATGCATTGAATTTATTGTATTTTGCTTTAAAGAAATTAATGCTCTGAATAGTCACGCTATTATTTAACGCTATACTAAATTAACTACAAGTATAAACAAGTTTAAAAATATTACCCTCTTACGAACACAAAGTTTATTAATTGAACGCAAGATTAACTTTGCACAGATTAGCTGGTAAAATTTTCTAAACTAACAATGTAGTATCTTAACTCATTAAAATTTATTAATTCTCTAACCCATAAATTAAATATTGGATAACTATTCATCATCATCATCAGCTCATTTTATGTCTCCACTGCTGGGGCACGAGCCTTCCCTATGGATGGATAGGAAGAACGGGCCGTAAACCACCACGCGGGCCCAGTGCGGATTGGCGGTTGTTAACGACTGCTAATGTAGCCTAACAACTACGGGTATAACTATTACAACATTTAAAATGATAATGTTAGTATTTTTTACCCTGCCAAACTTTAACCTATCGCTTAGTAAGTAAGTAAACTGTTGCTACGTTTATTTTTACGCTGCACCAGTTATCTTCGCGTCTGAACTCCATTTCCACTTAACATCAGGTGGGATGGAGTCATTTGCCGAGCTATCTATAAAAAAAAAGTACATAGCCTAGGCCCAATGCTGGACAAAGGCCACCATCATTTAAATGAAATCTTCGCTACAATTGATGAATATTGGCGTTACTTGCTATGTTTTGATTATTTAATTTTATAGGTTAGCCTTAACCCCAACGTTTAAAGCAATTAACGTCGAAAAGAAAACAATGTGCAAATTATTAATTAAAATGGTCTAGTTCAAGTTTTCATTTAATTTCAAGTGTAATGTTCTAGCTTGAACACTCGTGTGATTTCTTTCACCAACATTATTTCTATTCATATTACAATGTAACTGCGTTACCGCTAAAAAGGCCTACACTTCTGAAGCACCCATAAAAATACACTTTTCTCTCCATTTTTGTTTCAAACGAACCATAAAGCTATTGACAGGTATTCTCAATACTCCCCGATTTGTAAGTAAAGAGCTACGTGACGGGTCGTCGAGAGAACGGCTGGAGCGGCTCCAACGGCCCGCGCTGTCCGGGCCCTATCTGAATTCTAAAGGACAACTTAAGAGACTTACCTCTAAATGTGTTGAAATGTAAGCTTGTATCGCAACTTTGGGCATCTTAAAAGGCATGCTAGAAATAAAGCTGTAAATTTCAAGTGTTTAAAAAGCCAAATAGCCGAGACGTGAAAACTCACGGTACAACTAGTCCATCAACTGTCATTCCATCCACATCACCTTGATGGATGGCGGTCTACTACTGTGCGTTTTTCATGAAATTTCTTGCCTCGAATCACAGTGTTGTGGAACCAGCTCTCGGTGGCGGTATTTCCGGATCGTTACGACCTTGGGATCTTCAAGAAACGAGTCTATTCCTTCCTTAAAGGCCGGCAACGCGTCTGCGATTCCTCTGGTTTTGCGGGTGTCCATGGGTGGCGGTGATTACTCTCCATCAGGTGACCCGCCTGCTAGTTTGCCTCCTTCTTATATTAAAAAAATAATAATTTAAAGTCACTCAGCGAGCTATGAAGAGAGCAATGCTAGGTATAACCCTAAGGGATCGAATCCGGAACGAAGTGATTTGCCAGAGAACCAGAATAAATGGCATAGCTCAAAGAATTAGCAAGCTGAAGTAGCATGGACTGGTCATATAAGCCGCAGGACCGATAACCTGGGTAGACGTGTTCTAGAGTGGAGACCGCGACTCGGTAGACGTAGTGTAGGACACCCTCTGGCGCGATGGAGCGACAAAGTGGCTAGCAGCGGTTAGATGAGAATAGTCAAAGATCGGGCTCAGTGGCATGCATTGGGAGAGGCTTATTTCCAGCAGTGGACTGATGTGGGCTGATATCAACTATTTGTATTGATACCAAAAGTTGATATCATTACTAATAAAAATCAATTGTCACATGTATGTCATAAGCATCACTTGAGAACGGCTCAACCGATTTGGCTGATTTATTTTTTGTTGGGTTCGTGACTGTCTGAACAATGATTGTATCAAAAAAAAAGTTTTCGACGGGATATGGGTGTTCACTGAAGCGGAGGAAGTCGCGAGAGCTACTAGTAAAATATAATTAATTATGGAACAAGTCAGGCATTGCAATTGAAAGAGGAGAAGAGGACCTCTTCGGAAAAGTAAATTAAACCAGCATGTAATTGAAAGTACTAATTGTTATGATTATTTACATATAATTTTACGCAAATATTGTTGCGAACAAATTACATATTGAAAAAGACAAAGTGTTAAAAAAATTCCACGTGCGGGATTCGGAACCGCTCACTATGACCTGAACCGGGCATTGGTCAGGTGCACTACCAACTATGCTATCGTGGCTCAATCCACATGTCATGTCATGGGGTGCGGGTTCGAATCCCGCTCGTGGAATTTTTTCAACACTTCGTCTTTTTTGAATACTAAATATTAGTCTGAGAACTGTTCAAGGTTCACTGTTCAATATTCGCTAAAAATCTGGTGAAATTAATATATCATTAGCTTATAAATGTCACACTGCAGGGTTCAGATCTATCCTAATTAAAAGCAGCACAATAAGAGATCGGAGAAGCTTCATGGCGCAGTGGCCTGGTCTGCGACTGCTAAGGTTAAGCTACTTTCACAAAGGCCGGTCACCAGACCAAACATTTATAATCTCGAGCTCCTCCGTGCTTCGGAAGGCACGTAAAACCGTTAGTCCCGGCTGCATTAGCAGTCGTTAAAAACCACCAATCCGCAATGGGCCCGCGTGGTGGTTTATGGCCCGTTCTCCCTATCCATCCATAGGGAAGGCTCGTGCCCTAACAGTGGGGACATAAAATGAGCTGGTGATGATGAAGAGATCGAGCAATAACCCATTACGCTGGCCTGATGCAGGTGTTTTAGCAATAAATGGCATCTTACAACAACTCACCGTGGCTTCTGAACTAGCCTTGCTTAACTTGCTATATGTTCTGATGTTAACTTACTATGTAAATACTTAGTTGACAGAGCATCAAAATCACAGATTTTGAATATACTCGCCATTTGAACACACGCCACATTAAGCATAACCAAAGTAGAGTTCCGAGGTATAATGGATAACACTAGTGATGGGTTGCTAGCCGACCATCGGATGTGAAAGCATCTTGGAACCCTTGACCCTTAGTCTGCACTTACGACATGCACGGGAAGTTGGATAGCTGATTTATATTATTTTCACGTCCCCAGACCCGCATAGGATACATGATGGGATTTCCAACAATGATAATCAGTTACGTTATAATATAGTTATTATTTAAATTATTATATGTATATATGTGTGTGTGTGTGTATGTATATACATTATGGTTAGTTTAAGTATGTTGACGATGATTCATCATCATCATCATCCGCCTACACTATTCCACTGCTGGACATGAGCCTTTCCAAGTGCACGCCACTGAGCACGATTCGCGGGGACTCTCATCAAGCTCATTCTATTCGTAAAATAGTCCTGCAAACTTGGTTCCACACCACAGCTAGGGTTGGTTCGAAGAGATCTCTTCTAGAGATAGGCTCACCTTTGTATAAATCTTGAATATCTTGTTTAATGTGTGTTTTATATGTGCAAAAGGACTAAATAAATAATTCAGCATTAGAATTTGTTATAAGAAGCTCAAAAAGGTTCAGTTTTAAAGCGGCGCATTTGTCCTAAATAATACCCCGCTGACGACAATCCCATAGCTTTACGCTCCAAGCCCCGGCTTTATAGTTATTTTCATCTCCACCGGAGTACCTATCATTAAGAATGTTGTAAATCCACTTCAGGAGTACTTTTAATACTGATCTCTTTGATTATTCAACCAAGAAAGGTTGAACTTTTGTTAATTAGGAAGGCGAAGGTTCGCCGTAGATTAAATTAAATACCCTTAAATTTATTTTGAGCGGTCCGGTAAGCCGAGCGTGTAGTACATATTTTCGAGCAAGTTTTATTTTAAGGCGTTCTGTAGAAAACGTAGTAAAAACTTTTGCTACCTATGTGTAGTACGACCACCATCTTGTCTTCGCAGTCACTGATAAGATAATCACGAAGAGTTAAGTTCAATTTTGTACTGACAAATCTTCGGTCAATTAAGTACAGATTTCCAATGAGTGCTTGAAAAACGGTGGGTGACTTTGGGGCCATGGAGTCACAGTGACGTTTGTGGCGATGACAGTAAGTATTTGGTACAAATATTTTGCAACCTTACTTTAATCTTTATTTTTAAAGGTTAAGGTTCATAGTAAGCTGAAGTTGTTGATGCTATCCAACGTTTTTCAGATTTTGTTAGCAAACAGGACCACTTTCGAGTTGTATTTTTGTTCCGGATCCTATACATTTATTTATCTACTCAATTTTAACTTTACTAGCGTTATTAACTGTTTAGGGGCTAGTCTATGTATTGACCAATCAGAAACACACTCTGCTTGACTGGGGAATTGAACCAGGACCTCTGGATACGAGCCAAGCGCTATGCCATTTGGTCATCAAGGCATTTTCTATTGTTTTTTTTTACATTTTTTGCAAGTGACCATCACATACATATTTTATAGTAATTATTGACCGGATCCGTACCATGTTTTTGTTATCTTTCAGTAACAGCAATATATCAGAGGACAGTCGCTTGCAGTAACTTGAGTATTTGTTACTTTTACAAATTTAACGTAAAAGTAACGTAACTAAAAGTAAGTTATTTGCTACAAACATGATAATTTTGACAGCTCACTAACATAGACCACGAAGATTTAGTTACTGATCCGTTAAAAACATTTTTGCCAAGTTTTTATTAGCGCATGAACGATTGGAATCGCCCCGACCGAATAAAGACTTCACCCAGACATATTTTTTAAAGAATCTTAGTTCCAACTCTATAATTTAAAGTTGGATATGCTCCAAGCGGTATTCCAAAATGGAATCCGAGTAAAATAATACAATTTTAACTAAAACTAGAGGAGCGGGTCCGTTAAATTATTCAGGGATTCCTTTTGCGACAAAGTGAGTGAAGGATCGGCGAATATTTATCGTTTACTGAGGTTTCGTGAAATATTAACTGGCGCCGCATTATTGCTAGTCTCCCGTGAAAGGATTGGTGATGATTGTTCAGACATTTGCTTTTTTGTGTTTCGAGTGGTGAATGTGAGTTTTGCTCATTGGGAGATCACGTTAACGAGAATTGAGGTTTTTTTAGTAGAGTTTGTTGTTTGCGTCTGGCGGCCTTGCCAGCTTCGCCGGTTTTTGTGAGTGTCAAGAAACTTTAAGAGTTCCTCGAGCGGTGTGAACGAAATAGAAACCTTTTAAGTTTCTCGACACTCACAAAAATCGGTGACGCTAGCAAGGCCGCCAGACTAGACAGTTCCTCAAACGGTGTCATCAAAATACTATCAGGAACGTGCAAGTTTAAAACTGTATTTGAACACTAGTGAAAAAGTAATTGCTATTCTATTGAAGATGAAAATATTTGTTTTTCACATCGAAAAGGTTTTATATATAATATAATAATATTATATTCAAGTCAGATCTCTAGTTTATTAAGAGAAACGTTATCTATTCCAGGCTGTACACAATTCAGTATGTCTATTGAGAGGCCACTATGTGATGGTTTTGTTTCTGGCTCATCTCCAATAGATCCTGCAATGCGTACAAATTGTTGTCCTACACAGCACAGATCTTATGTCGCCAGAAGAAATACCACTGAACGTATTTAGGAATAAGAATATATCTTTTTTCGGTATCTCCTTTTATTTACATAACCGTTTTAGTGCTGCGGGATTGGACATTGCAATAGAATATTGCCATTATACAATGTTAACTTACATGGTTTTCTTATAGACAATACCATATGATTTAAATTAGATTTAATCATGATCAGATGGGCTCAACTGGCAGTGGGCAGGGCATCGCTCGCAGGATGGTTGGCCGCTGAGGCGGAACAATCCTCGAGTACGACCGCGTACCGGAAAGCTCAGTGTGGGCAGGTTTCCAACAAGGTGGACCGACGATCTGGTGAAGGTCGCGGGAAGCCACTAGATGCGAGCAGCACAAAACCGGTCGTTGTGGAGATCTTTGGGGGAGGCCTTTGTCCAGCCGTGGACGTCTTTTGGTTGAGATGATGATGATGATAATCATGAACATCACCAGCTCACCTTATGTCCCTACTGCACTAGCTTTCCTTATAGATTGGCCCTGCACTTGGCCCATTGTTAACGACTACTAATGCAGCCGGGCCCAACGGTTTTACGTGCCTTCCGAAGCAGTGAGAAGCTTGTAATTACAATTTGGTATCCGATGATGATGATAATGAGTATGATGGGAGTAACTGTTTTAAAAATAGCTGATGGAGAAGAGTGGGTCCTTGGTAAAATGGGTCCGAAGACGATGATAAAGAAGAAGAGGAATAAGAAGAAGAAGATAATGCTTCTATTAAATATAATGATGACTGTACCCAAGAAAAGCTCTATGGCGCAGTGGCTAACATGCTTGGTCTGCAAGTGCTGAAGTAAGCAACTTTTGCAAATGTCGGTTATCGGATGGGTGACCAAAAATTTATCATCTCAAGCTCTTCTGTGCTTCAAAAAGCACGTAAAGCCGTTGGTCTCAGCTGCATTAGCAGACGTTAACAACCACCAATCCGCACTGGGCCTGCGTGGTGGTTTTTGGCTCGTTCTCCCTATTCATCCATAGGAAATGCTCGTGCCCTAGCAGTGGGGACATAAAATGAGCTGATGATGATGATGATGATGTACCTTGTGACACAACTCGCCATCACGCACCATTTCAACCTAATACATTATCTCACAGGAATCGCTCCTTCATAAAACAATTCTACCACCATTTTTCCACTCCACCCATAAATCATAACCTTTTAAGGTATAAAATAATACAGGAAAGTTTTCCAAATTCCCCCCCACTTCGAGAAGCGTGCATGTGTAAGCCATTTTGGACCTTACCACCTTAAGTTAAAGTGGCTGATCACACGTGCGGCAAATAGTTATCGTACCAGAACAAAATTTACGGTGTGAGGGAATCTATTTTTCTTAAGTTTTTCGGTCTAGCTGGGGTTAATTGGGGAAGTTTGATGGAGGTGTGTGATTTTGGTGACATCTTTATGACGCGAGACGTTGATTGGAGATTTGTGATATGAGCACGTTTTAATAGTCGTAGCGTTGGTACCTGAACGGATAGATGCTCAAGTTGAATGCTAGAATTCGCGGTTTGGTTTCCATAGTTCCTATAGTTTTATTTCTTCTACTTGGCCTTGGTATCACCTGATGTTAAGTGGTGATAAGGCTGAAGGTGGAAGCATGGAATCCTCAATTACTGATGTACTGGCTATTTTATCTCTAACTCCGGAACACACTATTACAATGCTACTAACATTGATGTTATTGCGACACATGTATAGATAAGATTGTGTTAGCTATCAAGGTCAACTTTAAACAAACCTCAGTAATTCAGGATTCCAGATGAAGTGTGCTTCGACCTTCGGCCTTATCATCACTGAACATCAGGTGAGATGAAAGCCAAGTACTTACCTGTAAGTAACTTTTTTTAAAAATCTGTTTAGCCGAATATTTCGTACAACAAACGAGGGTGGGAACGGATTTTTTTTATTTTAATTTTTCTATTCTATTAGTTTCAACTTAAAATATGCCCTTTATTTTTTTTCTGTAGTACAATTACTTCACAATATTTTTTCAAAAACTTTAAAAATCACCACGTGGTTTTGTTTTAGTAAAGATCACTATGCGGCTGTCGGATACGGTGACGTCACGTCATCCGACTGCCAGCAAACTAAACGTGTTTAAAGCAAATTAATTATGTACAATAACTTTGTAAATACTTATCGTACCGAAGTGAAACAAAAACTAAATGATTTGGAATATCGTCTTCTATAATGGTATAGGGTATAAATAAACTTTTTTTTTATCTTTCCCAAGTCCACGACATACATTATATGAGCTCGTCTGCGTGAATACCAGACACAATAGAATTATTTTAATTGTTATCGGCCGGTGGCCGGTCGCTCGACATGCAAGGTGTTAATTATATAGGTGAAACCAATCAATCATTCTTCCCATTGTTTTTGGTAAGAACATTATCTGCTATTTTGTAAAATAATGTGTAATTTGTAAAATATGTTGTAATGTAAAAAAACCTACCACCAACCAAACCTCCTACAAAGCGCACAAATAAGAAATGTAGCCAAATGAGCTTTTATATCTGTCCCAGAGTTTAAAAAGACCATAATATGAACATTAAAAATAGCTGAAGCCTCTTACCTCGCGCGAAGCCTCCTCTTAAATGACACGAATTATTGACTGAAACTCATCAAAAGAAGCCACCAAGTTTCGAAGTATTGAGAGCAATCGCTTTTTCTCCTCAATGTTTGCGAATGGAATTCAATACTTTTGAGCTGTTACAGATTTTGCCTTTTTCATTGATGCGTCGCGTCGCGTTGCCTTTGTGTTTTTTAATATTTGAAAATATGATTGAGCGGTTTTCAACCATCCATCATGCCAACCATCCAAGTTTTACATTGCCTATATCTTTATGCGGTAGCGTAAAGAAATTAAAGAAAAAAGTTATACTTAGTTAAGTTACGTTTTTTAAACTTTTATTTCTTTTTAGAAATTTTTAATATTGACGCGACATGTGTAACACTGCGCTGCGCCGCTCAATTGCGCCGGATGTGTTGACTCACTTCTTCAAAATTAAAAAGTTATTATTATAAACTTTGCATGTCTACATGGCAGAATATGTGAAACTATAAAAATATGACCAACTTTTTGTAATACCAACCATATTCTTAGCAAATAAAATATTCTATTCTATTTTATCAACCACAACTATTAGTCGCGTTGCTTTTTTCGGTAATATATTCATATATACCTATAGTAGTGTTAATATATGCCTATAGTAGTATAATATAGTAGTCCTTTCTAAATAGTAGGTATACAGTAGACATTTCAAAGATTCATGCACACCAAAGAAGAAGTCGTTTTGGCATTTCTATAGCTATCAAAATAAAAAAGTTCTCTTTGATCGTACATACAAACCCTGTCATTCATTTTTTGTATATTTTTTATAACATCAGAAATTGTAATAGTTTTGTTCGTACAAGAGATAAAAATAATTGAAGTTTAGAGCCATCTGTCGGCAGCTGGGATAACCTTATAAGATTTGTAGAAGCACAGTCATGCTTGGAGAACTAGCAGCGCCATTTTTCAAACGTTGTTTGAAACAATTTCACAGTGTCACGTGTCCTGACGCGCCTGACGATCACGTGTCCCTGACGGTCACGTGTCCTGACGCGAGTTTAACATTTTTTACCCATACAACGCCGCTAAAGAAGTTTTCACTTCAAAAAACCGACAGAGAGGCCGCTCTTAAAAATATTACAATTTTTGTGTCAGGAAAAGTTAAAAAAAACAAGCCTGAATTTTTTTTAAGTGTTAGGGCCTTATTTCTCTGATATAATTATATGTTTTGTCAAAATATTTTTTATTTGTTAAAAAGTGACCTTATTTAACCACTCATGTGCTTTAATTACCACATAACAATTGAATTCTTTTGTGTCTGGGCCCGAAAGCGACTGTGTATATAGTACAAAAATAAACGTATAATACATAATTTATAAATAGGACGCTACCGAGATGATTCTGCGAAGGTTTTATCAAAAAAGAGCATACGGACTTTCTTTTTAAAAACGTCACGACTCATAGCCATCCTGATTTCAAGAGGTAGCGCCTTCCATAGGAGAATGGACTGAATATGGAAGGAGGAGTGTACAAAGCCAGATACAATAATATTTGAAGAACCGTAACACCGACACACATTCTCTTCTCCCTATCCATCCACAGGGAAGGCTCGTGCCCCAGCAGAGGGGACACAATATGAACTAGTTTTTTACAATATAATGTTCAAATAATTTTTAACGCAAATTTTGTTGCGAACAATTTACAAAAACACAAATGTTGAAAAAATTTCCACGGGCAGGATTTGAACCTGCACCCTTCTGACATTCCGGGTCAGGTGCTCTTCCAATTGAGCTATGGGAAATTTTTCAACATTTGTGTTTTTTGAACTAGTGAAGTTATTTTTTTTTCTGATCAATCTAAATATTTTTAATACTTAGGGCTGCCATTTTTGTTTTTATACTACTCAAAACAAAATAAGGGCCACGAGGTATTTTGTCTGTACCATGAAAATAATAAAACCAATATTAATTTTTTTGTCTCCATAACGAAAACTAATGTTGTTTTTACCGTGTAGACCAATAAATTTATTCCAATAATAATGATTAAAAAGTTTATTTGCTTTTGAAAGAAAACACACATTTAAGGTTAAAAATAAAAACAATGTAAAGTTACTGAAAACAAAGGAAAATACTCCATGCTCATCTTTTAGTAACGGGTATGCCCCCCTCGTTTCGTTACGCACTCCTGAAGCCTGG
The DNA here is from genome assembly GCA_963082485.1 of Eudonia mercurella. Classification (NCBI taxonomy): domain Eukaryota; kingdom Metazoa; phylum Arthropoda; class Insecta; order Lepidoptera; family Crambidae; genus Eudonia; species Eudonia mercurella. The sequence goes on along the minus strand of OY720045.1, from coordinate 12,770,520 downwards.
AGTGCATGCTCTCAATCAAATGCCTGACATTTTCCATTGGAATCTCTTCCCAGGCTCTTTTAACAGCGTTGATGAGTTGCTGTTGGTTGTGGATTTCCTGATCACCGTCTCTAACTCTTCGTTTCAACTGATCCCACATGTGCTCTATTGGATTTAAGTCCGGACTGTTCGCCGGCCACGGCAAGACTTGAATTTGAGACGCTTCCAGTACAAACCGAGTCGCTTGAGCCGTGTGTGCACGAGCATTGTCTTGCATCAAGATGAATCCAGGACCCGCTCGCTGGGCAAATGGGATCACATGTGGTCTGACGACTTCCTCAATATACCGCTGAGCAGTAACAGTACCCTCATTTAAAATAGCGAGCTCAGTTTTGCCGTGTAAGCTTATCCCGCCCCAAATCATTACATTTGGACCACCAAAACGATCGACTTCATGGATGCAGGCTTCTGAAAATCTCTCGCCGCGTCTTCTCCATACTCTAATACGCCGATCGTCGTTAAAAAATTTAACTTTGCATTTGTCTGTGAAGAGCACCATGCCCCATTGGTTTATGTCCCAGTCCAAATGTTGACGGGAAAATCTTAAACGATTTGCACGATGATTTCTGGTTAATGGAATACGGACAACTCGCCTTCTTGATGCCTGCTGGTCTTCATGCAATCGATTACGAATAGTTTGTTGTAATTTTGTTGCGAACAAATTACAAAAACACAAATGTTGAAAAAATTTCCACGGGCAGGATTTGAACCTGCACCCTTCTGACATTCCGGGTCAGGTGCTCCTCCAATTGAGCTATCGTGGTTCTAACCAGCCCGCCGAAATTATTCAACACTTTTTACTTTGTAAGCCAAAGGCGCCCATTCAATGTCAACAACTACCGTCATTAACATCCGATCATAATATTTTTACAAATATTAAAGATCAGTTAAGAAATAAGCAAGCTATTTTATAAAATGTTCAAAATGATTTTTAAAGCAAATTTTGTTGCGAACAAATTACAAAAACACAAATGTTGAAAAAAATTCCACGAGCAGGATTTGAACCTGCACCCTTTCAACATTTGTGTTTTTTTAAATAATTTTAAATCAAATTTTATTTAAAATTGTTGCCAGCATTAGATGAATACTACAATATTAAAAAGTTTAGGTATCAAAGAGTTTGTATACTCAATATTTTACTACTTTCAATATGTAAATGTTTAATAATTTACACCAAAATGAAAAAATACCTCGTGGCCCTTATTTTGTTTTGAGTAGTATATATTTTATACATGTTTATGTGTTACGCTTGTGTTGCTATCGCAGCATCACCTAAACCGGTTCCGACGGAAGATCAGCGCTAACCTCAAGGCTAGCATTTTGCTGAGTCGGAACCGTTTTGGGACTCTCCTTTGATTTTTCCATTTTTATCTGTATGTTTGAACTGTTTTGTCCCAAATAAATTTATTTTCATTATTTTCATTGAAGTAAGATTTGATTAATTTAATTAACCTACTCGTATTAATTGCTTTTATTAATTATCTATTTAGTTGCCATGCAAATTAAATGAAAAAAACTACTGTATTGTTTATAAGACTAATGTTTTGCACGCAGTTTCGTTCAGATAAGCGAACGGCACAGTTAATTTAGAATAATCTTTCGCGAAATAAAGGCAAGATGAAAGACTCAATCAGGCTTCACCAAGATTTTCCACACAAAAAGATTGTTATCTCGCTATCGTTTCCAATAAATTGCTTATCCCTTTGTTTCTATTTGACAGACAGCGCAATTATCTTTGATAGTAGATATCAAACGGAGAGGCCTGTCAGAGGTTTTTTTGGCGATTTCAAAATAGGATTCTATCATCACCAGTTGATCCTTTGTTTCCATAGTGACGTGGATAAGATAACAAATAATATATTTTTTGAAGTACCAATATACTTACTTTTCTTGTTTTTCTTTGTGTAAGGGACGGTGAGGACTTTTCATAAGATTTTGTTTATAGCTTAGTACAATTTGCATAGCCAATATTGAAATTGTGGATGAATACTGTAGAATAAAGTTTATATTCCCAGCGGGGGGTACATGTTTGTGTACTCGGTTTGGCTGGTGGAAGGGCTTGTTTGCCCGCCTGGCTAGCTACCACCATCTTATCTGAATATGTCGCCATAACAACAATGTTTGTAGCATTGTTGTGTTCCGGCAGCTAGAGATAGGATAGCCAGTCCTTCAGTTTATGAAGATTATATAATAAAAAAGTATATTAAAGTTTTATTTATTATAGAATGTGGGAGTAATAAAGGTCAATAGGTAAAAATGTATAGAAGCTGGTATACCCCTCCAAATGAAACAACATTTACTATGACAGCTTTGTTGAAATGTTTGTCCGTTCTGAGTTATAGGTATTAAGAATAAGGTAAAAGGGGATATCTATTAATATTGTAATATCTTAGTGTCTACGGGAAAATAACATCAACATCGTTGTATATTATTATTTTATTATTTTATATATTTCGTAATTATATTGAAATATAAAGTAAAAACTACGTAAACACATAAGTACTTTGTGTCGGAATACAAAGAAAAGGAGGATGCAAATCCTGGTCCCACCTTTCAATAGATATGTGTGTTACATCGCTGGATAGGATTGGATTTTTGAGCAAGTAGTCAGACCGCCTCCTCCGTCGCCTCCTCCACAAGAAGCAAACGAGGAGCCTCAAGCACAAATCGCAACTGTAATTCACGTTCCTGAGTATTCACGAGCACCAAACACTGCCAGGCATTGTATTTTCTTCAACTGTCGTAATGTCACTCGTCGTAGAATACCAGAAGTCATATGATGATACCAAAAGCTTTACTTGGAAACAATGAATAAAAAAGAAGGAGAAGAAAGAAAGAAACGAGGAGCTCGATGACGCAGTGATTAACGCGCCCGGTCTGCGAGTGCTGAGGTTAAGCCACTTTCGCAAAGGCCGGTCATCGGATGGGTGACCAAAAATGTATCATCTCGAGCTCCTCCTTACTTCGGAAGGTACGTTAAGCCGTTGGTCTCGGCTGCATTGGCAGTCGTTAACAACCACCAATCCGCACTGGGCCCGCGTGGTGGTTCATGGCCCGTTCTTCCTATCCATTCATAGGGAAGGCTCGTGCCCTAGCAGTGGGGGACATAAATGAGCTGATGATGATGATGATGATGAATGAAAAAAGGATCCATTAAATTTTCTTTTGTTCTTTTTCTTTCTTTTCCCTAACGTTCTACTTTTAAAACTCAGGCCGTCGTCGTGTGCCACAGAGCTGCCCGGAGAAATTCAGTTACTAGTCGTATTACCTTCTTATTGTTTATCATCATAGGATCAATCGTAAGCGGCTTGCGTCCAGAGCCTTCCGGCGACCTTAAACAAAGTCGTCTGCCCACCTTAAAGGTGGACATCCTACGCTGCGCTTGCCTCCTGTCGAGAACTTTCGAGTCTGTCCTTCTCAGCTTTCACGAGGTTCTCGTCATGCAGGATGGCTGATTATTATTGTTATTAACCCGCATCCAGTTCGATCCTGTCACTCTCTTGATCTAATTCTTCCAGCGAAGCGCATGACATCACCTCGTCGGAAATAGATAAGATTATTTCAACAATTTTAGTTTGAGCACATAATATTCCTCCTCCCGCCCCCCTTCGAATAGTAGACGCTTAAATTAACACCCGATACGGAAGGAAGATGAAAGCTGCCGACTTCTCGATCGCGCATTAGCATAAACCAATATCCGCGAGGTTGCGAGTGCAGTACCTACCATCGGTTCGTCACTATGTATCATCGGCTCATTTTATGTCCCCACTGCATTGGCACGAGCCTTCCCTATGGATAGGGAGAAACAAACACTTATACTACGTGTAACAGAAAGGTGTTGTAAAAATGAACTACAAATTTCCTACAACAGCGTTGAATAGTCACTTGCCTTTGGGTGATATGAGAATTATTAATCTTCAAATTGTAGCTTAAAATATAGTTTGAAACTTGAATCATAGTCTTTAACATTTTATTTTGCATTTACAATGCTTCTAAAAAGGACTCAAACCTATGACCCTGCGCATTCCATACAACAGCTCTTCATAGTATCTCATTTAAAATCCGACTCGATGGACCAATTTTTTTAACACGTTTCTTATCATCATCATCATCGTCAGCTCATTTTATGTCCCCGCTGCTGGGGCACGAGCCTTCCCTATGGATGGATAGGGAGAACAGGCCATAAACCACTACGCGGGCCCAGTGCGGGTTGGTGATTGTTAACAACTGCTAATGCAGCCGGGACAAACAGCTTAACGTGCCTTCCGAAGCACGGAGGAGCTCGAGATGAAACATTTTTGGTCACCCATCCGACGACCGGCCTTTGCGAAAGTTGCTTAACCTCAGCACTCGCAAACCGGGCGCGTAAACCACTGCGCCATCAAGCTCCTCTTTTTACTTTACTTTCTTATGTTACTTTTAAAAGTGCCGTTGTATTTTCTCATAAAATGTTCACTTCCATAAAAGACAAATAAAATATGACTTCGCAAACAGGATAGAGCCTTAAGCAAAACAAACGTCCCCAAGGAAATATGCCACGCAACTAACGAACTTAATGCCAAAACTTTAAACCGGAAACTCGAGATAGCGGTTCTACAAAAAAGCAACTGAAAGTTTTTACAATGTATTTTGTGAATATTAATATTAGCTGAAGTGTTCACAACTCTGTTTGTAGTTGAGATCTGGCCGAAGCAGATTCGAGAATCTGCATTTCTTTTTATGATTAAACCACCGGTATCAGACCCGGGTTGGATTCCCAGCGAGAGGTGTTTGTACTCGGTGTCGTTGATGGTATGGCTGGTTTTAAGTCCGCCTGACTAGCTACCACTTATCTAAATATATCGCCTCAGGTAAGATAGTGACCAAGTGCTTCCTTACAAGGAATTTAAAAAAAATGGGTGACTAAGCCTGGGCCCGATACTCGAAGGTTCTGAGTTCATGTCGGACAAAGTGCGCTTCGGATTTTTCGATGAATAGCCCGGGCTTGTGATCACCAGCTCGCATTTGACAAACGTGGTGATAAAGCCAATGCCCATCAATTTTAGCGATGACTTAAGGCGAAGGGTAAGGCACACTAGCACCGCCAATTGATAATTTGACAATCACTAACGGACCGGATCTTTTTTAAACATTGCGTACCGTCCGACAACAGGAAAGCATCCATAGTATTAATTTAATAATTGTGCACTACTTTTTGTTGCGTGGTTTATTCACAAAACGGGCTATCGCATTTATTCGCAAACAATGGCTACTTTTGGTGTTAGCGAATGAATACAAAAACAAACCTAAAAGTAGTGCACAATTATTAAATAATAGATGTTTGCCTAGTGTCGGAACGTCCGCAATGTCTAAAAAAAATCCAGTTTAGCAGTTATCAAATTAAATCCATTAGCGGCGCTAGTGTGCCTTACCCTTCGCCTTAATTTAAATGATGGATTAAATGGGACAGTTATAAGCTATTTACTTATTTTCTGTTTTAATATACATATGGCATTGAAGCAGCGCCTCATGGTGATAAACAAGAAGTGTTAAATACATACAAGTTCTCGTTTTCGTTAAGGTGATCGAATGGCGAATGAAACTCGCATTACCACCCTGAACATGATAACTCGGGAGTTACCATCGATCTCACAATGGTACGAGCCACCACACGACAACGGAGTAGTATATTATTTGATTCCAACATTAGTCTGCGTTTGCGGTAATCGAATAGGTTTACGAAAGCGAGGATTGTAGTTGCAGTTATTACTAATCGATGATTATGTTCAAGTCAAGAAAAAGGTGGAAATCTACCACCAGCCTGTGATCCTATCATACAAAATAAGAAATCCCACGCCCAACACCATACTGCCAGACCAAAACAAATGAAGCTCTTTCTGCGTAAAACGGAACGATTAAATTTAAATGAGGTATACAAGCTCTCTTCAAGTCTCTCTGTGACCACGGACCCTGCAAAGGATTTGAAACGTCAGGATAAACATTATTTAAAAGTGATGTGTAAAATAAACGCGAGTAGATCCGTAAAAGTTGTTTCATTTCAAGAAAAAGGTATTATTCGAGATGCATTTTTTAATAGTCAAGATCTAATACTTAGATGTTAATTTTAAAAAATCGTTCTTACTTAAGGTTTCGTGCAGTAAGCACGCGTCTCAGTTCTACAACTGCAATAATGTAATAATAGTTTATGGTAACCCTCCATGGCCTATATTGATACCTATTGACGTGATGAGAAAATGTGTTACCGCTAGGTACTGTCCAAACAAAAACAAGTAAGCGTCATATTGTTTGATAGCTAATTAAAGATTCCGATAAAGCTTTGGTCACCCATCCGTTAAACCGGCCTTTGCGTTAGCAGACCGGACGCGTTAACCACTGCTCCCCTTCTCAATCAAGCTCCTCATTAACTTCTTTTTATCAACCCCTCTTGCCCCACTGCTGGGCACAGCTCTCCCCCATTTCCTTCCATCTCTTACGACCCAACTGTCTCTAGTGAAAATTAGTTTTTGTGTTAGAAGCAACTATAGATTTACTTCTACGACAGAGCAGCACTTGACCTTCATTTTACCGAATGCTAAGGAAGGCACTTCACCCGGACTCCTCAACTAGTTTCGAAACTAGTTGTATTATCTCTAACACTAAGAACATAATAGTGCTACTAACATTGTTATTATGGCGACAAACTTAGCTAAGATAGTGGTAGATAGCCGGTCGAACGAATAACAAGTCTTGGCGCCAATTGAACCGAGTACATTCGATTTTATCCGACTATAGCATACTATTGAATATAATAGAATAGAATAGAAAAACATTTATTTACAACACAAAAAGAAAAAAAAAGAGGCAAACAGTATACACACAAGAGATGAAAAATATTGCAAATATATAGTTCTCCGTCCATGCAGCCAATCATCATTATCATTCATCATCAGCTTACACATCATGTCCACTGCTGGACTTTTTGGAACGCAGAGCTATAAGGCTCATCGGTGATGACGCACTTGTCGAGGCCAAGCTTACCAGCCTCACACATCGGCGTCGTGTCGCCTGCCTGTGTGTCTTTTACCGACTTTACTACGAAGAGTGTGCTGGGGAGCTTTTCAACCTCATACCACCATCGCCCTTTTACCACCGAACCTCCAGACGTACTGCAGGATATCATCCCCATCTAGTGAAAATTCAACTATGTCGCACTAAGCGCTTCATGTTATCATTTTTACTGCGCATTGGCAGGGAGTGGAATTCTCTGCCATCGTCTGTGTTCCCAAAAACTTATAACCTGAATTCCTCCAAGGCGAGAGTTAATAGGCATCTTCTGGGGCAGCTCGCTCCATCGTAGACCTCATCTACGCTTACCATCAGGCGACATCGAGGTCAAGAGCTGTCTTATAAGATATAAAAAATAAATTTAAAAAAACATAGGCCTTTCCAAGTGTACGCCACCGAGCACGATCCGCGGCCACTCTCATCCAGCTCTTGCCAGTTGCCTTGAAAAGTAAGAATGTACCCAAATTGTGGTATAAATTGCCTGCCAGCATTCGCAAGAGTTCATCGGTAGCATAATTCAAACATACATTGAAAGATCACTACCTCTCCAACACTGGTAATCAGATACGTTATATATAATTATACAGTTAGATTATTATATGTATACGTATGTGTATGTATGTATATGCAGACTTCCGTTCCACACCACAGCTCCAGCTAGAGATAAGCTCACCATTATATATTTCTTGTGTGATTTTTATTTTAATATATGTTTTATATGTACAATAAAAGATAAATATACAATATAGAATGTGTGGGTTCGAACCCTGGTCGAGAATACTTACAGTGCATCTATTTTTTTTCTTTTAAAGCAAACTGTCTAATCCTTTGGCCACCAACCTGCTTTTTGGTGAGCGGGATGTGGCCTAAGGTAGTACATGCTTAGACAGGAAATGCCTATTCACTCTTGCTTTGAAGAGACCCAGGTCGTAGTGAACAGGGAACACGTGACCAGGTAGCGCATTCCACTCTTTGGCGGTTCGCAAAAGAAAAGAGTTAGCAAACCGCTTGGTACGGACAGGTGGTATGTCTACAACGTACGGATGGTAGGCTAACCTGCGTCTAGTACCCCGATGGTGGAAGGTGGCTGGGGGAACGAGATCGTGAAGTTCACTCGCACACTCTCCAAAGTGTATTATATAAAACACCGATAGACCAGCAACTAAGACTTACAACAACTTACATTCCCTAAGATATGGTTGAGTGAAGCGATGGCTGATTCATATGTCATACTCGTGAACGGGTGCCTCCTGTGGAGGCAGGTCTGCTCTTGCTTACTTATCTTATTTTTATTATTATTATACTCGTATACCTACTTTAACTTTGTTTTCTTAGATAATTTTTGACTTCTATTAGTACTGTATGACATTGTGAAAATTGAAATTGGTAGGTACCTGATGTAATTTTTGCAAACTAATTTTTTTTTTTTTTTTGTTGTATTTTTTGGGTGTTGTGATTGTCCTTTTTTGTGTTTGTTTGTGATGGAAAGTGTCCTTTTATGATAGGGCATTTTCCAATATTTTTGACGCTGTAAGGGAGAAAAGAGCTTGACACTTGCTGAGTTTCTTGCCGGTTCTTCTCAGTACAAGGTCTCCCGCCCAGAGTAGACTTACAAACCGATGGCATAATGACGTTCATAAGAGCTATTTGTAGCCTAAACTGAAAAAATGATTTTGAGTTTTGAACTCTGCGACGGTGGCTGAGGCTCTGAAGTTCAGCTGTATTTTGTGTGTATTTTCTTAATAACTTTCGGCAAACTTCGTGTTTCGGCTGTCATCGAATTTCTGTCAGCTATAAAGTAAGTATACAGAGTTGCTACTACTCCTTTTACTCACGTAATAATTTATTTTAGAATGAAGGAAAATACTGTTGTGTCATACACATAATTGATCGTAGGTGATGCTTAAATAATTAACGATTTATAGCTTTACAGCTCTATAAGGTCACATTTTATCAACTGCAAATATTTTGAGGATAAATTAAACAACATATTTTAACAATTTTTATGAAAAAACCTTAAATTTTTATACGCTAGTTTTCAAGAAAAACGCCAAAAAACATTTCGATTAAAAAGAAAAATAAAGTACTTTCGGTAGTTTCAATTCAAAGGAGCCGAAACAAAGAGGCCGCAATGCCTTCACCGCTTACACATGCCCCTAGTTTCATTCAAAAGTACCGAAAGAGAGGCCGCTCTTAAAAATATTACAATTTTTGTGTCAGGAAAAGTAAAAAAAAAACTAGCCTTAATTTTTTTTAATTGCTTATTTCTCTGATATAATTAGATGTCTAGTCAAAATATTTGCAGTTGATAGAAAGTGACCCTATATAATAATTCACTCAAAATGAAATGAAATGAATCTTTATTCAAGTAAACATATTAGATAAGCGCTTTTGAATCACATCAAAATATAAAATAAAAATAAATAAATATTTTACCAACCACCCTATTCAAACACTCGAAAAAGCGCTTATGAAAAATGATTGTAATGGGCAATCATATTTATATACAGATAAATAAAGTATCAAAAAACAAAAAAATGCAGCAGAAGTGAATTAAATAAAACCACCCTCTAACTCCAAAATCCATTCAATCTTTCTAATTATCTGCAAAACAAAAGCCGTGAGAAAGATGCCAATTCAATTCACAAATAAACAAAACGATAACTTCTCCCATTATACAATTTAGAGCAATCATTAAGAACCGCATAATCTCGTGTCAGACTAAGAAACAAGCTACTAGGTTTACTCTGCAGGCCCATACATCACAAACTTAATCACTTTTCCCAGATTAATCGTTTTATCGTACGAACAAACCGTAAAGTAAATTAATTACTTAAAGAGTAGTTCGCTTAATTCACTCGATGGAATGGTCTTTCTTAATCGAGTTTAAAATTGGAGAATTTATTAATGGATTGGGTGTGTCTTTACGTCCAGTTTGACAGTAACTGCTTGACTTACTATTCGAAAAAACACATTAGGTCAGGATCTTCTGTTCACTATTCTATATCTTACTATTCGTAAAACACAATCTGATACGCCGAAGAACATTTAAAACTTATTTTACGACACAGAAATAAAAATGACTGTAGGTATAATTTTACGTAAATATGGCGAATTAATAATAAATCGGAATCGTGTTGATAGGAACAATAAATCACGAACGCCTTACCACCTACCAAACCGAGTAGAAACATGCACTGCTCCTGGGAATCGAACCCGGGACTTCTGAGTCTGAGACTTGTGGTCTCAACCACTAGACGACAGAGGCGGAAAAGCAGTACGTTACGCAAAGGCGAGGATCAAATGTTGTACAGCTGAAAAAAAAACTCTGAAACTTATAGCACTTTGTCAAACCAACGCTCGTCATTGTCTAGTAACGCTATTGCGACATGGTTTTAAAGTGGTCAGCGACTTTTAGTGTTGACTGTACAAACATGGCCGCCACCCATCAATTGCAAATGACAAGCAATCAACGCCGCCGGACGACACTTGCTATTTCATTGGCGTAGACTGATGCCATATTTTATTAATGACAACGAACACACACATATTTAATTATTTTTTTCCTTTAGTTGAGTATGGCTTCGTGCGATTAGCACATTTAGACAGTGTCAAAGTAATGTTTCTTACAAGTAATACTTAAATAAACAATATTTCCTTCCTGTATGATGATGATGAATGATAATAGAAATGAGAAGTGAGAAATGATATAACCCCCAATCCCTCGAGTATCTCAGTAAAGATGTGGGGGCTTTACTAAGTCCTCTGGCGGATTTCTTGAGAGAATTTTAAAATTGACGTTGCACTGTTTTGTTTCATTGCCAACACTCATGCACACTCACGAACACTTAACGGTTATTAATCCACCATTATTTCACATTAATATTCGACATAACACAAATTTTAGAAAATAAAACTAAACCGCAAACATGACTTCACTTTCCTGCCGAGAAGTCTCTTTATTTTAGTGACTCCGTTTGCTTAAGCATGTAGGGATATTGTGGGAGAAAGTATTTCTTCTTTTTAAATAAAAGATATTCCTGTTCGCCTCAAGTGCCTTTTACAGCGTAACTGGACATTAGTAAGCGGTGAAAAACTTAAAGGGTTCCTTGGGCCGTGTGATCGAAACCTTCATAGAGTCCCTCTGTAAAGGTTTCGATCCAAAAGAAAAAAAAATAGAAAAGAGAATCTATCATATCTAACATCTTATCTCTTAACTATCAAAACACAACGTCACCTACATTCTTGTAGAGCGACAGCCAGACAAGATGTTGGTAACTAGCTAGGCGGACTTAAAACAAGTCCCTACCTCGATAACTTATCAACCAGGTACAATAATCTGTCCTCTAACCCGGGACATCAGGGATTGATACCGGTAATCTAACCACTAGTCTACATGATACAGACGTTCTAAGAAACGTCACCGACATCTGTTTACGTGCAAGGCGTACATTAGTTGCGCTGATTGCCTGCCAATGGTGATGGATGGTGCCTCAAATGTGTGCGGCTGCTCGTTTGACCATTCATTGTAGGTCTACCGAGGCCAATAGTTGGATAAGGCTCATCAAACTCGTCCGTCAAACTTATGTTACTAGCATAGGCGTAAATAACATTCATGTAGGAGAAAGGGAACGAAGAAAAATGAAAAATTAGGGGCACATTCGATCGATGAATAAGTTATGTATCTGTAGTTTTAATTATTTAGTAAGTTAGTGTTAATATTTTCCTACGAAATGTACTAAGTGTCTACGAGAACGCTGCCGACAAACCGTTTTATGGTTTAAGAGTATTGCATAAAATACCATTGTTAACATTTTTTATGAGAAAAAAAGTATGTTATATTTTTTATTTTATTTTTATTTAAGAGAACAAACAAGATAAAAACACAAATGTTAAAAAACGATAGCTTAATTGGAAGAGCACCTGACCCGGAATGTCAGAAGGGTGCAGGTTCAAATCCTGCTCGTGGGAATTTTTTCAACATTTGTGTTTTTGAAATTTGTTCGCAACAAAGTTTGCGTTAAAATTATTTGAACATTTTTAAACAAGATAAAGACAAGTGGGTACAGGGCTTCTATTTTCTTAATGTTTCATAGTAAACATGCATTCTCCCTATTGTCTATAGGAAAGGCTCGTGCCCCAGCGGTGGGGACATAAAATGTGCTGATGATGATGATAATGATGATCGCACTTCCGCAATGCAACTGAATATTAATTTTCCATGTCCATTTATTAATATATTAATCATAATAATAAATTGACATAAAATAAATAAAAAAAATAATGTTAATAATAAATCTGACGACAGCTAAAACACGAAGATGACCGTGAGACATTTAGAAATGGATTCACTGTACAAGCAATACTTACACTTCGCCCGGTCAATACGACAAGCTTACTGGCAAAAGGGGAGGTCTATGTACTGAACATTTTATACCTACCCCATCTTTTTCCTATAACATGGATCCTTTAAACAAGGTGTTAAGCAGCAACTTGCAGGTGCGCGGCAGTGAGGACGGCTATTGGGGCACAATCTGCTCCATAGCTGTCTTCGAATCTGGTCCTGTACCCATTTAGTTCGACTAGGCGTTTGTGTGTTGTTGTAAATGAAACTCTAAAAGTATTATATTAGAGTATATCTATATAATACTTTTTGGGGTGTTATAACACCCTATCGGACCAAGTGGGTTGACATCAGGTGGATCTTTAGTCAGTTCTATAGAAATATCTTACTTCTTTTTCATTTAATTATAGATTTTATTTTTATTTTTATTGACGGGAAAGCACAGTGCCTTGATCTCATCTGATGTTAAGTGATGATAAGGCCAATGATGGAGGCGCACTTCACCCGGGATCCTCAATTAGTGGAGCACTGGCTATCTTATCTCTAGCTGCCGGAACACAACAATGCTACAAACATTGATGTTATGGCGACATATTTAGATAAGATGGTGGTAGCTAGCCAGGCGGACAAACAAGACCTACCACCAATCAAACCGAGTACACAAACATGTACCCCCCGCTGGGATCGAACCCGGGACCTCTGGGTCTAAACCGGTGGTCTTAGACACTGCACCACAGAGGCGGTTAGATCTAAAATAAGAACAATAATACTAACTAGTGGTCGCCCAGTAGTCGAAATTCGACCGTAATTTTATTAAGGCTGCACGGGTTGTATCCTAAGCAATGAAAAATTTAAAAAGATAGAATGTGAGTTTGGATCATAATAACTAAAGTTAGATATTGTTCTGAGGTTTGGATTGGCATTGACAGATGGCGGCCGCGTTAAAGACAACAATACCTGTATGTCAAATAGGTACATATGCGTGTGTGTCAAATACATGGTAGTGGGTATAATGTTTTTTTGTTGATTTATTGTATTTTTTATGCATAATAAAAAAAAAAAATAATAATAAACGGATAACCTTCTCTATATAAACTATAAGTGTGCGAAATTTCATACTCCTCCGTCCGCGCAATTTTCGTAAAAACGGATACAAAGTTTTTGCTTCACGTATTAATATATAGATTCTATCAGCATAAAAAAAACAACTGAGGTTTGTTTATAATGCCAGGAGTGTTTAATGTCAGTATTGAACAGGTAAGAAAATACATAGTTAATTATAAGTGTTAGTTAGGTTTACGAACATTTATACTTAACGATATATTACTTGACCACTGCCCCAGCAAAAAAAAACCCGGTCAAGTGCGAGTCGGACTCGCGCACGAAGTGTTCCATACTTTATGACGTATTAAAAAAAAACTACTTACTAGATCTCGTTCAAACCAATTTTCGGTGGAAGTTTGCATGGTAATGTACATCATATATTTTTTTTAGTTTTATCATTTTCTTATTTTAGAAGTTACAAGGGGGGGGAGACATTTTACCACTTTGGAAGTATCTCTCGCGTAAACTATTCAGTTTAGAAAAAAATAATTTATGAAACCTCAATATAATTTTTAAAGACCTATCCATAAATACCCCAAAAGTTTGGGATTAATAAAAAAAAAAATTTGAGTTTCAGTTCTAAGTATGGGAACCCCCAAAAATTATTTTTTTTCTATTTTTGTGTGAAATCTTAATGCGGTTCACAGAATACATCTACTTACCAAGTTTTAACAGTATAGTTCTTATAGTTTCGGAAAAAAGTAGCTGTGACATACGGACGGACAGACAGACAGACAGACAGACAGACAGACAGACAGACAGACAAACAGACATGACGAATCCATAAGGGTTCCGTTTTTTGCCATTTGGCTACCGAACCCTAAAATCACTGAACGCCATTAAATCCGCATAAACAGTTCCATTCGAGTATGTGATATACATTGATGTCCCAAGTTTCCTAATAATATATCAAACGAGCTACCAAACTTTGGGCGCCGTAAAAATGTTCCAAATTCATATCATTTAAAACTTTCGCCAGATAACCAATCCCATATATCGGTACGATGGTACGCAAAATTGATAGGTGGATTCCAACAAAAGGAATAAGCAATTTGATGGAAAAAAAACAGTACAAAATGGCGTAAGCACATTCATCAAAGGCTTGCGCTCCCAACTGACGGTTGCGAGGAACGACGCGGATGTGCGCTCACTGGATGTGGCGTTGGTGAATTTTTCTATTATTATAACAAGCAGGGGCAATCAACGAAGTTAAGAAGAAGTAAATGTAAACTCATGCAACTCGCTTTTTGTAATAAAAAACTTTACAATTTATTAATATAAAAAATATATGTAAAATAAAACTCAAACCCCTTTCCCGAACTATGTATAATTGGTTCGCAATAAAATTTTAAATCAATCCTCTAGAAAACCTTGGTCTCTAATACCACAGAAGCGACAAACAGTAAATATTAAATATTGTAATATTGTTGAAAACGTGTATGATAGCTTAAAAAGTTATATTAAGCAATTATTTATTTCTTTAGTAAGCATTTTTTATTTACCACTTCGTCTACATAAGCGTAGGTAAACATAAAAGTTATATATTATGAAAGCTTATTATTTTAATTAAAAAAAAAGAGAACTGAGACTCTTTATTGGAAGAAATCGCTTGAAAGCGATAAGACCGCCAAAATATAAGTTTGTAATCGTTTTGTTCATGTTTATAGTGTTGCAATAAAAGTATTATCTATCTATCTTATTCATAAATGTTTAAATAATTTTTAACACAAATTTTGTTGTATAAAAATATTATGATCGGATGTTAGTGACGGTAGTTGTTGACATTGAATGGGCGCCTTTGGCTTTCAAAGTAAAAAGTGTTAAATAATTTCGGCGGGCTGGTTAGAACCACGATATCTCAATTGGAAGAGCACCTGACCCGGAATGTCAGAAGGGTGCAGGTTCAAATCCTGCTCGTGGAATTTTTTTCAACATTTGTGTTTTTATCTTATTCATATTGTAAAATAAGGTAATAAATTTTAAATAATATTTTTTTAAATTTTCTTTAATCATATCCAGTTTTCTTAACTCCTAGGTAGGCGGTAGAAACGAGAGAGGGGTATAATCCATCATGATCACAGTACGTAAACATGGTTCGGGCCCAAAGGATTAGCGGGATGATTCGATCTGATTTGTTTATTATCTCATAGGTATGTACCAGGGAAAGATCTTTGTCTAACATAAATGTTATGTAAATATTGAGAAACACATAGTTTATTATACCAAACTTTGAAGAGACCTCCAACAAGGTAGACCGACGATCTGGTGAAGGTCGCGGGCAGCGGCTAGATGCGAGCACCACAAAACCGGTCGTTGTGGAGATCCTTGGAGGAGGCCTTTGTCCAGCAGTGGACGACTTTTAGCTGATATGATGATGATAATGTAAATGATGAAACTTTAAAGAATTAAATCTACGTCGGGAACAAAACACGGAATATCTATGCCAAGCTTTTACTCTATAACACGTATTTCGATCCTTGTTGCTTTGTTGAAGTATACTCATAGTTAGTATATAAAGTGTAAACACAAATAAACAAGTCTCTTAGATCTTAGCTCCTTC
The DNA here is from genome assembly GCA_963082485.1 of Eudonia mercurella. Classification (NCBI taxonomy): domain Eukaryota; kingdom Metazoa; phylum Arthropoda; class Insecta; order Lepidoptera; family Crambidae; genus Eudonia; species Eudonia mercurella. Next base: position 12,754,429 of record OY720045.1, on the reverse strand, counting down.
TTACTAGCTTAGCTTACGTCGCCTGTTCCACAATGACTAAAGACGAAAGTCTTCAATCCGTGCGTCATTCCCGTCATGACATACGGAGCCGAAACGTGGACACTCACGGTAGGGCTGGTTCACAAATTTAAAGTCGCTCAGATGGAAAGAGCTATGCTCGGGGTTTCTCTGAAGGATCGGATTCGGAACGAGGTGATCCGCCAGAAAACGAAAGTATCTGATGTAGCCCACCGAATCAGCAAGCTGAAGTGGCAGTGGGCCGGCCATATTAATCGCAGAACCGATGACCGTTGGGATAAATGAGTTATTGAGTAGAGACCGCGATCGGCAAACGTAGTGTAGGACACCCTGGAGCGACGATCTTCGCAAGGTGGCTGGCAAGAGCTGGATGAGTGTAGCCACGGATCATACTCAGTGGCGTGCACTTGAAGTGGCCTATGTCCAGCAGTGCCCCAGTATGGGCTGATGATGAGATCTTAGCTCACAAAGCTATTGACAATACACGGCTGTTTGATTCATCTCCCACACAAGGAGGTTAGGTTAAAGCAACGCTTGTACGGCGATTTAAAAATCGGAAGTACCGAATAAAATACCTTTCAATGGTAGTACCTACCTACAAGGTATAAAGAAATCTCGGCATCCGTCATTGTCAACATGGAAGTGTTTCAAAAAAGAGTCCCAAGACGATTTGTAGCGACAACGGACAGACCGGCAAACAAGTTTTATGTGTTAGTGTATTCCTCCCAAGAGATTGCGTCAGACATTGTAGAAAAGCTAAAAGTATAAAAAAGTATTCTTTGTCTTTGCACAGACCTCTTCTTTAGTTACCACAGATAGAACGCTAATGTCGAGATTTAAAAAAGGAGGAGGTTTTATTTACATTGGTTCTGTGTTCTTTGTATAAAAAAAACTTTTGTTGTATAAAAAATTGTAAAGTTTATAAAGGTACTGCATTTGTGCAGTAGTTAGCGTAGGAAGTCTTTGTCACTTGGCACACTTAAAGTTTCAAATACTTGAAACTAAGTAAATATGATCACAACCTTTTATTATAAACTTACTTTGTAAATAAGTTTGGAGTTTGAAGAGGAGCTCGATGGCACGGTGGTAAACACGCCCGGTCTGCGATTGCTTAAATTAAGCAACTTTTGCAAAGGTCAGTCGTCAGATGGGTGACCGAAAATGTATCATCTCGAACACCTCCGTGCGTCGGAAGACACGTAAGACCAACTGCATTGCTGTCGTTAACAACACCACGCATTGAAACCGCGTGGTGGTTATGGGCTCGTTCTCCCTATCCATCCATAGGGAAGGCTCGTGCCCCAAACGTAGGGACTTTAATAGGCTGATGATAATAGTGATGCTAGCTTTAATTGAGATATTGTTTTTTTTCTATCGGCAAAGCTCTTGGCCTTTATCTAACCTGATGATAAGGCCGAAAGTGGAAGCGAACTTTACTCGGCATCTTCAACTACTGAGGAACTGGCTACTAAAATTGATGTTATGGCACAATGTGGAGATAAAAGGCGAACTTAAAAAAAGCTATACCACCAACGAAACCAAGTGCTCTGCAAGTGTGAACTGTCTCAAATATCCCATCGCGCACCAAGAAATTTGGTGACTCGTTTCTTTGTCGCACCTCCAAAAGATGGAACAGTCTACCAGCACACGTTTTCCCTTCTTCCTATGATATGGGGTCCTTCAAAAGAGGCGTGAAGAAGCACCTTGTGGGCCGGCAGAGTGAGATTAACTGATGCTACGTTTGTTTTCACGCTGCACCAGATATCTTCGCGTCTGGACTCCATTTCCACTTAACATCAGGTGGGATGGAGTCATTGGCCTAGCTATTTATAAAAAAAAGAGCAATCGTGGACCTCCCGCTGGGAATCAGACTCTTTGGATTGGAGATGGTTATCACTAAATTATAGACTAGCACGACTAAATCCGCGTGGGTTTATTATCTGTCATCATCATCATCGTCATCATCAGCTCATTATATGTTGCCACTGCTGGGGTACGAACCTTCCCTATGGATAGATAGGGAGAACGGCCTATACGGATTGGTGGTTGTTAACGACTGCTAATGCAGCCGGAACCAACGGCTTTAATTGCCTTCCGAAGCACGGAGGAACTCGAGATGATAAATTTTTGGTCACCCATCCGATGACCGGCCTTTGCGAAAGTTGCTTAACCTCAGCACTCGCAACCGGGCGCGTTAACCACTGCACCATCGAGCTCCTCTAAAATAACATCCATCTGTATTCTTATGTTTCTGTAACCTATTAATAATCATAATAAAATTATTTCCTACTAGCGGCCCGCCCCGGCTTCGTACGGGTGTACTTTGATTTTGAAACATTTTGAGATATAACATAATAATATATTTTTTAAATATAGCCTATGTTACTCAGCGCTAATGTAGCATTCTAATGGTGAATGAATTTTTTAAATCGGTCTAGTATTTTTTGAGTTTATTCGTTGCAAACATACATACAAAAATATTTCCTCTAATATTAGTATAGATATAGATGTATACATCCTGAAGGTCTTTTATAAATATCGGTAAAAGAATTTCTTTAATCTGATCAGTATTTTTATCGATTACTATTATTTTAATAAGTTTATTCTTATGTCCTATTGTTGTTATACATATAGTTGGCTGCAACAATAAGTAAACAAAGAACTAACCTTATTAATATCGTAAAGCTCACTTTATATTTATATTTACAAAGCAACAGCCAGAGTTATCCATCACCATCGGAAAACTGGAAACTGGAAACGCGAAGTAATTTACCGAACGGAAGGCGGAACATTTAGAAACGTCAATTCGCAAAGTTAATAGTGTGGAATTATTAATTTGGGCAAATTAGATTGAGTGGAAGGCATTAGTAATGGCGCCTGGGAATAGTCACGGAGTTAATTTCATTGGAGAAGCGTTTTTTTACGGAATAATAGATGGTTTAGTTTATTTTAATTTTATTTATTTATTTGTTCGTACACAAATAAACATTTACAATGGTTAACGTTTTGGATCGCAATAGTACAGGTAACCTTATCTCTAATAAGAAATTTCTTTCAGCTGCCCATGGTGACAGGACTATTGAAAGTAGCTAGTTAAAGTAGCTAGACACACTGCGCTCAGAACTATTAAGAAAATATAATATTCATCTATCTATACTAATATTATAAAGAGGAAACCTTTGTATTTTTGTATGTATGTATGTTTGCAACGAATAAACTTAAAAACTACTGGACCGATTAAAAAAAATCTTTCACCATTGGAATGCTACACTAGCGCTGAGTAACATAGGCTATATTTAAAAAAAAATGCGGTACGAAGTCCGCCGGGTCAGCTGGTATAACATAAATACAACCACACACTAAACTACATATGTACACTAAAATATGAATATACTACTAAATCATATACACACACCAAAACGTCTAGGGATCAAGTACATTTTAAAGTATCATTGCGTTATAGAATTAATATTTAAACTTTTTGGGTCGTTATTGATTTTGTTTGTGAATTTCACGATATGAATAATTTTTTTTTTACATTGTTCAAATGTGAAAAATTAACTGTCAATCTGAATTACTTTAAAAGAGCGTAATGGCAACTATACAAAAGCAGTACAATTTCTGCACTGGAAGCGAACAAATTTGCAATGGTATGGAGCGACGGCGTCATTTGACAAGGGAAAAGATGTTGAAAGCCGTTGGAATGTTTGGAGGACCTCTGGATGTCCAAAACGCTTGAGATTTTGTCAGGAAGTTCATCCATATGTAGGGGGAACAATCATGGTTTGGGCCGGTATTTGAATCGGTGGAAGAACCGATCTCATATGGATCAGGGGCAACCTCAATGCTCAAGTCTACGCAGAGAGAATTGTTTCAGATGTGATCATCCCCTTGCGAGGCCGATTGGGTGATTCGTTTCGACTAATGCATGACAATGCACGTCCACACACGGGTAGAGCCGTAACACCCACTCTTGCCGATTCTCATATCAACGTCCTGCCGTGGCCTGCACAATCACCAGACCTCAACCCAATTGAGCATGCATGGGACATGCTCCAAAGAAGAGCTCTGCCGAAGATGGATACCGTGCACACCCCACAACAACTTTTTGACTTGTTAGAAAGAACTTGGGTGGCTATTCATCAAAGTGATTTGGATGAACTGATTTTAAGCATGCCAAAACGCTGTGCTTGTGTGATTCGTGTGAATGGCAGAAATACAGATTTTTTATATATTTACAATAAAATTAAAAAAAAATCTACTTTGTTCTTGCTTTTTTTGCTAATTAGGTGACGACCTTAACGTAAGCTAATTTTCCTTAATTTGTTAAAATTGCATTTTTTTATTTCTTTTTAAATAGGGATAAATTGTTTACTAAAACATAAAAAATAGAGCAAGAAGCCAGTCTGGAAAACCCGATTTGGTAAATATTATTAGAATTTTTTTAATAGCTAAAAATGTACTTGACTCCTAGACATTTTTGATGTGTGTTTACTATAAATAAAACATAACGTGATTCAGTGCCACTCAAGTAACCAATAGTTAGCTGTTTTTTAAAAGTACGCACAATGCGACAGTCTCGTACAGGTATTGGTAACTTATTCCAAAGTTATTTCTGAAATTAAGAGTAACAAGTTTAATTTAAAACGAGTTATAACGAATCTATTTATAGTTACATATAATTTTAGAAGACCTCCGGGTCGAGCTCTTACTCAGTCCGTCATTGAGACGATTGGGGAGTACTACATAATATTTATCTTTGACAAAATCTAAATATTAATAAATGAAAGTACTTTTTAAGCACATTGCGCGCATGTAGGAGTACGAAATTTGGATATTTTTTAAATGATTAGGTGAAAGAGTATCGTAACATAAAAAGTATGTATAATAATGTATGTTACATTACATGGTATATGTTGCGAATTACAGCCGAATTCCGACCACTAGGCGACAACAGTAAATATAAAAATGGTGAAACTTCTACGGTAGGCCATATTGGATGTTTTTGCACTGTTATCGTACGAGTAGCATTCGTAGCGGGCAGCGAACGTTACGATTTGCTACGACTCTTGTAGTGCTACGGCGATCCGTAGTGCTACAAGAGTCGTAGTCGTAGTCATAGTTACACCGTGACAAGTTCATGATGACACACGTTTTACTTTTATATATCACCGAGGATCGGATAGTAGCCTCGTTTTCATCACATATATCGTATGCTCGATTGATAGTAAAGCATTTTTGGACGCTATATACACACGCGAACACAATCATAAAATAACAACAATGACACTGACAATAAACATAATTACAGGACACAGATAACTTTAAAAACTAACAAAAAAAATTGTGTGCCGTAGCATCTCAAAAGGGCTCAGCATTAGTAACATGTTGTACGTAACTTTTTGTAACATGTTGTATGTTTAATTGTGTGTTTTGTTATGTGATTCTTATATTTGCTTTTTTTTCTTATTTCTTCTTCTTCCATTCACCCGCATTGCAAGTAAATCACAGATTTTCTGAAACAACCAGATTTTCATTTCAGTATCGTACAACATACATAAGTTCTTGGGACTGTTCCTATGAGCCCACAGCTGGAGGACATTTTTTATTTATAGTTTTCATTTTGTCTTTAATTAAGTTATGTTTGCTTTATTTTTTCTTGTAGTAAGATAAGTTTTGTTTCTTTCTGTTATTATTGTTTTTAATATATTTAATACAATATAGTATCTATAACACATAAGTCCAATAATGATGAGTTGATGACGTATTAATTTTCAACTAAAAACAAAACAGTCATAAATTAAAAATAACGTAACCTTACTAATATTGAAGAGTTATTAACGTCTACGTCTCTAAACTAGCGTACTTCATTAATCCACAAGCAATTGGACGGCTTACAACGACACGTAAGCATGCAATGAATCATTAATTCAAATATAAATATATAAACGAACTAAATAGAGCGTCGATAACCAAACGGATACATCAGCATCATCAGCTCATCATAAGGATGTGGATAGAAAGAATGGGCCATAAACCACCACGCGGGCCCAGTGTGGATTGGTGGTTGTTAACGACGGCTAATGCAGCCGGGACAAACGGTTTTGCGTGCCTTCCGAAGCATTTTATCTTATCTTAGTGGGGCTTGATGAGGTTTTCCTCTTGCAGTAATACTTCGACCTATCGGGATCTTTTGTGCAACCCCGTCCTTTCACTCTTCTTCCTCTGTAAAGATAGATGCCATAAGTTTGGCCACGTCCTTAAGAGCGAAGAGCTTGAAGTCCTCCGGTCTCGGAAAAGCCGACCCCAGGAGTCCCTTTTTTTTCCTAGCCAGAGAGTCGCAGTCACACAGTAGGTGCTGCATTGACTCCGTTTCCTCTCCACATGCCTTACACAAGTTTTTTGTTGATAGATGCATTCTATGGAGCATTTGTTTTGTGGCATAGTGCCCTGTCAAGGCCCGATTAACGCTAAGTTGGCGCAATTACACAAAGTGAGTCATCATCTTTATCATCATCATCATCATCAGCCTACACACGCCCACTGTAGAACATAGGCCTCTCCAAGTGCACGCCAATGAGCACGATTCGCAGCTACTCTCATCCAGCTCTTGCCAGCCACCTCGCGGCGATCGTCGCTCCGAAGCATAGAGGATATCGAGATGATAAATATTGAGTCACACATCCGATGACCGGCCTTTGAAAAAGTTTCTTAACCTCAGAAATCACAGACCAGGCGCGTTAACCGCTGCGCCATCGAGCTCCTCAATACGGATACGGAAACGGATACATGCTCATGTTTAATGCGAGAATTTTTGGTTTAATCCCATTTGCTTCGTTAGACTTACGACGCAAACCCATTTCTAGTAAAAGTACAACAGATTCGCGAACAGAGAGGCTATATCGAAGCTGTGATAAAAACAGCATCACGTAAACTCGGTGTCCTGAACAGGGTGAGGCGATTCTTTACGCCAGATCAGTTGTGCCTTTTGTACAAGACACAGGTGCGGTCTTGCGTGGAGTATTGCTCGCACCTCTGGGACGGTTCAGCAAAATATCTTCTCAATGCCTTGGACAGATTGCAGCGACGCGCTATACGCATTATCAGCAATGCAGAGGTCACTAATGCCCTCGAGCCCCCGCAATTGCGTAGAGATATAGCGTCACTCAGCTTCTTCTACCGACTTGGGGTCCTTCAAACGAGGTGTGAAGAGGCACCTTGTGAGCCGGCGGGGTGAGGGTGACTGATGCTGCGTTGTTTTCACGCTGCACCAGTTGTCTTCGCGTATAGACTCCGTTTCCACTTAACATCAAGTGGAGTGGAGCCATTTGCCGAGCTATGAATAAAAAATAAAAAAGTATATTCGCTTTCTAGGGAGTAAACAGGACTGTATATATATGTATATATATTTTTTAATATTTTCAAGGTAAGCACAGTGCCTTGATCTCACCTGGTGTTATGTGAAGATAAGGCCAATGATGGTAGCGCACTTCACCCGGGATCCTCAACTAATGAGGCACTGGCTATCTTATATCTAGCTGCCGGAACACAATAATGCTACAAACATTGATGTTATGGCGACATATTTAGATAAGATGGTGGTAGCTAGCCAGGCGGACAAGCAAGCCTTACCACCAACCAAACCGAGTACCCCATGTACCCCCTGCTCCCAGCAATCGAACCCGGGACCTCTCTAAACCGGTGGTCTTAACCACTAGACCACAGAGGCGGTTAGTGATAGATACATAGAGCAATAATGCCATTTGCGGATTTGATGATTTAAAAGTACATATTTTAAAGTTTATTTTAATTAAAAAACTTTGACTTTAATAATATCTTTATTAAAAAAAAACTATTCGCAAACACACTCATTTCAATAAAAAACAATCAAACAGTTTTTGCGTTGTCAGTAAATTACGTGTATATCTTAAGGTGAGTCCACATTAAATAACATATTATATAACTTGTTACAAAAACTTAGGTATGTAAATAAGGTATATAAGGTTATTTTATTGACACTTATCGTCCACACTAATAAAACATGCTACATAATTATGATATATAATATGTTTTATCATAGTCTGGACGCACCTTTACATAACAAGGAATATCTACGTAATATACGTACATACATAACATAACCATTGGCCTTCATCATCACTTAACATCAGGTGAGATAAAGGCACTGTGCTTACCTTTAAGATTAAAAAAAAATACATTTATATAAAAAAAAACATTTATATAAAAAAGGGGTTTCTCTGCGAGATCGAATCAGAAATGAGGAGATCCGCAGAAGAACAAAGGTAACCGACATAGCCCGAAGAATTGCTAAGCTCAAGTGGCAGTGGGCAGGGCACATTGCTCGCAGGACTGATGGCCGCTGGGGCGGAGCAGTCCTCGAGTGGCGACCGCGTACCGGAAAGTGCAGTGTGGGCAGGCCTCCAACAAGGTGAACCGACGATCTGGTGAAGGTCGCGGGAAGCCGCTGGATGCGAGCAGCACAAAACCGGTCGTTGTGGAGATCCTTGGGGGAGGCCTTTGTCCAGCAGTGGACGTCTTTTGGATGATGATGATGATGAAAAAAAATGATGATGATGATTAGATGATGATGAAGATGATGAAAAAAAAACAACATTTTTCAACATTTGTTTTTTTGTACTTTGTTCGCACTAAAATTTGCTTTAAAAATTATTTGAACATTTATACTTTTATATCTTAGAAACAACCCTCAACCAACGAAGAGAATAAAAGATGTCATTTTCCGTCCCTTCTGTTATCAACTCTATCTCCTTAATGTTATTTCTAAAGTATAGCAATGAAAATAGTAAAAACACTCTTCTGAAGCCATTAATCTCACTACTCGCAGTCACCTTTCGGGAATTTAAAAATGGCGGCCATATCTCAAGTTTCCTGATTATACTAATGAGTAGGTCTCGCATAGCGCCGACCGCCACGTGTCGGGCTCAGAGCATTAATTTCTGGGATGAGACGGCCAACGTTTTTGCGTACCGACGCCTGCGATGCCGGGCCTGGTCTGAGCGGAAGATTGGAGCGGCAATGTTTTAAATAAATGCATCTTATCACTAGGCTAATAAGTCATTACCCATTTTTTATTAACTATGTTTTTGCTATACATTTTCAAAAAGAAAACCTCAGTAAATTTTAATTCTTAAATGTATTTACTGAGATAATTTCGAATAAATGGTATTACGAGGCTTTATCACATTATCATCATCACCAGCTCATTCATCAGTATGAGAAACTCGATGGCGCAGTGGTTAACGCGCCCGGTCTGTGTTTGCTGTGCCGGTCATCGGATGGGTGACCAAAAATGTTCCACCTTGAGCTCCTCCGTGCTTCGGAAGGCACGTAAAGCCGTTGGTCCCGGCTGCATTAACAGTCGTTAACAACCACCAATCCACACTGGACCCGCGTTGTGGTTTATGGCCCATTCTCCCTGTCCATCCATAGGGAAGGCTCGTGCTCCAGCAGAGGGGACATAAAATGGGCTGATGATGATGATGATGACCAGCTCATTGAATGTCCCTTCCCTATGGACAGGGAGAATGGACCATAAACCACCACGCGGGCCCAGGGCGGATTGGTGGTTGTGAACGACTGCTAATGCAGCCTGGACCAACGACTTAATGTGCCTTCCAAATAAAGAGGAACTCGAGATGAAACATTTTTGGTCATCCATCCCGATGCCTGGCTTTTGCGAAAGGAGCTTTACCTTAGCAATCGCTGACCGAAAAAAAAGATTTAAAAAAATAATAAAATAGAGATTTTTAAGCAATCGCTTCCAACTCGTCGTCCGCGCCACAAGCGGAATGAGCGGACGTTCCGCTTAAATTAATTACATTCCTGATGGAGAAGTAATTAGTAATTAGGTATTTCGCTGGCTACCAGACAAGGGTTTTGTATAATTCACGCAGATTCCCGAACGGAAGGTGAATGACTTTGCGTGTAGTTTGGGCACCGAACAGTGCTTTTTGCTCGTTCGGCGTTCGGTGGGCGATATCAACAGTAAGTTCATGAGCGTCTAACTGTTGCGTTCAGATCGACATCGACACGTGGTAAGGTTGAGCCATAACATTTTTTATAAATGTCGTTACTTCTATAAAAGCGTGCGCTCATACTTCTTTACGGTCGACGTCGGTAAAAAATTGTCGAACGTCAAAAGTACTTATTTTTAAGTTTATTTACGTCTAGCAGACACGGCGGACTTCGTACCGCTTTGACAGTTTCCATCATTGAGTTAAATATATATCAATGGTTTCCATGACAACAAAACATACAAATCATTTTGTATTGGAGTATGTGTGTGTGTATGTATGTATGTATGTATGTATGTATGTATGTATGTGTGTATGTATGTATGTATGTATGTATGTATGTATGTGTGTATATATATATGTATGTATGTTTGCAACGAATAAACTCAAAAACTACTGGACCGATTTAAAAAATTCTTTTACCATTAGAATGCTACAGTAGCGCTGAATAACATAGGCTATATTTTAAAAATAAGAAATATGGTTCAAAGTCCAAGGGGTCAGCTAAGTCTAAAATAAATCGGGGGTAGATACGTAAAAAGTGTTTTGTTTCAGTCAAAATAACATTAAAATTTACTCAATTATTTTATTTTGTTATATCACTTTTAAAATAGCCAAGAAGAAAATAAAAGGGTTTTGTGGAAATTTTTTCAACATTTGTTTTTTTTATAATTTAAAAAAAAGGGTTTGTTAATAAAAACAGTTGTTTTTTTAACAAAATAGCTAAGTAAACAAGATAGCGTCTTATTCTCTTACACGTTAAAGGTTAAACATCAAAATGTCTATCATCGTTACACAAACTTTCACGAAGATTGATGAAAATTACATGAGACAATACTTAATAATGATTTTCTTTTAGCAAATTTCAAATTGGTTTTAGAAGGTTTAAGATAATGCCTAATGGATGAGTATTACTAAGCGGGTTTATGTCATTCAATCATTGTTAAACGATGAGTCATGGGATGGGCATAAATTGAGAGCTTTTATTTATTTTTAGCATAAGGGATGCAGATAGTGCGTGGTCCACTGGATTCTAGTAAAAAAACTGAAAACACAATTTATTTAAAATCCAGATGTAGTATCAAAAAAATAAGACCATAGCGTTTTTCTTATTATTATTATAAACTAGCCTGTTTGGTCAGCGTAAGCTGATGAAGCACCTTTTTAACAGACTTGATTTACAAATTTATAGATTTCGAGCTGAAGACAAATTTTTATCAAAATAAAATATAGCCTATGTTACTCGCAAGGTATGTAGCATTATATCAGTGAAAGAATTTTCGAAGTTGGACCAATAGTTCCAGAGGTTAGCCCCGACAAACAAACAAACATTATCACAAACGTTACGTCTTTATTAATAAACTAGCTGACCCGGCGGACTTCGTAACGCATTTTCTTTTCCATAGCCTATGTTACTTAGCGCTAATGTAGTATTATAATAGTGAAGAAATTTTTAAAATCGGTTCAGTAGTTTTTGAGTCCATTCGTTTCAAACATACATACATACATACAAAAATACAAAACTTTCCTCTTTATAATATTAGTATAGATCGGCTAGCGGTTTGCCCGCGATTTCGTCCACGTGGAATGTAGCCTATGCTACCCGCATGGAAAGTAGCTTTCTATCTGTGAAATATTTTTTTGAATTGGACCAGTATTTCCAGAGATTACTCTCCGCAAACAAACGAACAAAAAAAGTCAAACTTTACCTCTTTATTAATAGTATAGATATATTGTCAACCACCGCAGTATATTTTTTTTTTTTTTTTTTTATACATAGCACGGCAAATGACTCCATTTCACCTGATGTTAAGTGAATATGGAATCCAGATGCGATGACAACTGGTGCAGCGTGAAAATAACGCAGCATCAGTTACCCTCACTCTGCCGGCCCACAAGGTGCCTCTTCACGCCTCGTTTGAAGGACCCCATATCATAGGAAGGAGGGAAAACGTGTGCAGGCAAACTATTCCATGTTTTGGAAGTGCGACAAAAAAATGAGTCACCAAATTTCTTAGTGCGTGATGGAATATTTGAGACAGTGAAGCGGTGACTCCGGAGAGCAGCACGCGTACTCCTATGGAGGAAGGGAGAAGGAGGGATGAGGTCAAAGAGTTCTTCAGAGCACTCGCCATGGTATAAACGGTAAAACACGCTGAGTGACGCAATATCTCTACGCAATTGCAGAGTTTCGAGAGTATTTGTGACTTCTGCGTTGCCGATAATGCGTACAGCGCGACGCTGCAATCTGTCCAAAGCATCGAGAAGGTACTTTGCGGAACCGTCCCAGATGTGCGAGCAATACTCCACGCAAGACCGTACCTGTGTCTTGTACAAAAGGCCCAACTGGTCAGGCGTAAAGAATCGCCGCACCCTGTTCAGAATACCGAGTTTTCGCGAGGCTGTTTTGATCACGGCTTCGATGTAGTCCTTTTGGTTCAGATCGCAGCGAATCGTCATACCGAGCATGTTGATACTGCTCTGCAGGCTTAGAGATGTACCCTGAAGAGTTGGAAGGGGAAGGAATGGTGACTTTTTTGCCGTGAACGCACACACCTGTGTTTTCTTGGCATTGAACTCAACAAGATTATTGGAGCCCCATTTAGATATGAGGTCCAATACCCGATTGAGCTCAATGACAAGATTCACCCGGTTAACTTCGGTTTCGACCCGCCCGGCCGCTGGGTGACCGTTATTTCCCCTATGCACTGTGCTATCATCTGCATAGCAATGAATATTTCCAAGTGGAAGCATATCATTGATATGCAGAAGGAACAGCGTGGGGGACAGAACGGAACCTTGAGGGACACCAGCGTTCACTGACATGAACCGCGAAGCGCATCCATCAGACAGGACACGGATTCTCCGCTCATGTAGGAAGCCAGCGACCCAGTTGCAGAACTGAGCAGGCAGACCGTATGCCGGGAGCTTGGAGAGAAGAGCTTTGTGCCAGACCCGATCAAAAGCCTTAGCTATGTCAAGGCTAACAGCCATCGACTCACCACGCTTGTCAATAGCCTCACCCCAGAGATGTGCAACGTACGCTAGAAGATCACCCGTTGATCGTTTCGGCCGAAACCCATATTGGCGATCATGAATTATGGAGTGTTCTTCCAGGTAGTGGACTAGTTGTTTGTTTAAAATACGTTCCATGATTTTGCACAAAACTGAAGTAACGGCTATGGGGCGGTAATTAGATGGGTCTGACCGATCTCCTTTTTTCGGGACCGGTTGCACATTAGCTTCTCTCCAAGATTCCGGCACACAACCAGAAGAGAGCGAGAGACGGTAAAGGCGCGTTAACACGGGGGACAACTCCGCTGCACACATTTTCAGGACTATTGCTGGAATGCCATCAGGGCCATTAGCTTTCCGGACATCGATTGACTGCAGCTCCGCACGGACATCACACTGCCTGATTTTAAAATCAGGCATTGTGTGGCCACAGTGAGGAATTGAAGGTGGCTGTGCATTGCAGTCATCGATTCGGGAGTTAGCTGCAAAGAGTTTGGCCAGGAGATCGACCTTCTCTTGCGGCTTGTGAGCTAAAGTCCCGTCACGACATCTCAGTGGTGGCAGCGAGGGTTGGCAGAAATTGGATTGCACGGCTTTGGCCAGACGCCAGTAGCTACGGCTGCCCGTAGGATGCGTCAGAAGTTCTTGGCCGACCCGTGCAACGCGCTGGTGGAAATTAAATATATGTATATATTTAATTTCATCGACGTAATTGAGTCAATGTAAGAGGTAATCATATTTTAAATAGATACTGTTTAGAGGTGACTTTAGATTTTTTTTCAATTTGGGACATTTTATATAATCTGCCTTTTGGAAACAATATTGCAAATAATAATATAGTCTTTTATAACATATATTTTTCTTGGCATTGTATTTTGTATAGTACTTCGAAAAAGCTGCTTCTCAATAGAGCGGGACAGTATTTCACGCCGACCCATCGCTTACAGCTTTACAAAGCACAGGTTAGGGCTCATATGGAATACTGTTCCCATCTTTGGGCTGGAGCGCCCCAGTAGCAACTCCTCTCATTTGACCGCATTGAACGCAGAGCTGCTGGAGTTGTCGACGATGTGGTAACCTCTGGTTGGCTCGATCCAACGGCCCTTCGGAGAGACGTTGCGTCTCTCTGTATATTTTATCGCCTTTATCATGAGGAGTGCTCTGAGGAATTGTTCGGTTTGATCCCTGCCGCTGATTTCCTTCACCGCACTACACGCAATCGACTGTCTTTCCATCCACACCATCTTGATGGATGGCGGTCTACTGCTGTGCGTTTCTCACGTAATTTTTTACCACGAACTACATTGCTGTGGAACGAGCTCTCGGCGGCGGTATTTCCGGATCATTACGTCTTAGGGATCTTCAAGAAACGAGCCTATTCCTTCCTTAAAGGCCGGCAACGCCTCTGCGACTCCTCTGATCTTGCGGGTGTCCATGGACGGCGGTGATTACTTCCCATCAGGTGACCCTCCTGCTCATTTGCCTCCTTCTTATATCAATAAAAAAAATATACAAACCATGCATACGTAAAATAATTACAGACAAATATAGCCAGTTTCTCAATAGTTGATGATGCTAGGTGAAGTTCCTGCTTATTGTCACTTATTATCAGTGAGGTAAAAGCCAAGTATTTCTACATTGTGAATTAAAGCCAGATCGTAACCTCCACTCTCGCTCCTCCAACAGAGTTTCCCAACATTTACTTTGCACAAATGAGAAACAGTTTCATCACAAAAATCATTAGTTCCGCCTGTTACGTCATTCCGCAACCGTGAATCCTCGTCTTGCCTTAAATAAATACCTCACAGTTATTAATCCGAGGTGGAAAAGATTTAATTCCACCTTTACAATGCCGTTTACATTCCAGCTAAGATAAGGTTCCTCAGTAACGCTCACCATCTGAATGATGATACACTGGCGAGCAGTGAAATTGGAAAAGTAATAGAATATATAAATAAATTATTTTGACGGTTTAAAAGACGAAAAGAATGCATTTTTTTTAAAGTTTTTTATTTTTTAATATTGTAAACCAGATTGCTCTTGATCTCCTATCTTTGCTGGAGTCAAGTTTTTTTTCTATACTAAGTATTTTTTTTAAGAAATAAAACAGCAAACGATAAAAATAATAATTATATATTCTGACAAAGTCCATACATTGTTAGTTTAAAATTTCCTTTTAAATTATGTAAGTGAGAGAAAAAGAAAAGCTAAAAGAAAATGGGTAGCTTTTCTTTTTAACATACTGACTACTAGTGGTTTGAGGCCTGGATTGAAACGGAGTGGAGTTGGTCAGAACAAAGCTGTGAAGAAATCACCAATATAGTCTCTTTATTTAAACCGCTTTTTTGCGCTTCGCACCAATAAAGGAACTCAATTGGTTGATTTCCACACAGCTCCGCTCCGATCACACAGAAGATGCCTTAGAACATTAGTTGATTAAATGCTCTAAGGAAGATACGAACGCACTTCTCCAAATCAAATTACTAACCCCACAAACAAACAAACTGAACATTTTTGCGGGATTTTGTTTATTAAAGATTAATACTTAAGGTAACTTTTTAAATTACAAAAATGATAATAAAAAACTTTATGAAATTTTTAAAATATGTTTCAAGTGCTCCAATTTCCTGCTCGCCAGTGCAATATCTCCGTAGATTGATGCCACCGTGGTATTTCTCATTTTCTTCTCCGTTCGGTATGGCTCGCTTATTTGGTTGACGAATGTATCGCATTGTTCTCTGTACGCCTTGTACCGTACCTGCGAGAAAGCCTATGCCTTCCCAAATGTACGGCAATGAGTAATATCACAATTGTACGGTGCGAGTGCTGTTTAAATTCCTTACATGTATAAAATTTGGCGACGTTAAGCCAATACCTATTCCATGCACAGGGCTCTATGTAATACCATACTTCGTAGAATCATTTTATATTCTTTTTGTATTCTATTGAATAAGCTAGAAAAATCAAATCCAACCATTTATTAACTAGGTACACTATGTTACACCGAGATATTATGAAAATGTCAAAATACAACACTTGCGAATTTAAAAGCATACCTTATTTCTTGACATATAAACATATTCTCTCTCTCTCTCTCTCTCTTCCCGACTATATATCCCACATGGTGGTGGGGTCAGCCTTTCTAACCATTTTCCTCCATTTCGCTCTATCCTCGACATCCTGTTCCGTTACCTGGCAGTCCCTCATGTCTCTTTGCACTACGTTGTCCGAATGCGTTCTTGATTCAGGCTTATAAAAACAATACGTCTTTTTATAATCCTATTGTAAGAATGTGCCGTACCTATAACGAATTAATTCGTGTTCATGACGATATAGATGTATTTAATAATAAATTCTCACAGTACAAGAGGGTAATTTCAGTCATATTTAAAAACGAAACATCCTCAACCCCACTTATTACATAAATATTCGTATAAATAAAAATAAAAATTGTTAATATATATTGTATAAGTTAAGTCATAAACAAAAGTGTTCTGTAAGTTTAATTGATTGCATGCTGTGTACACTAAATTTAGATTATTGTCTTGTCTTAATAAGTGGAATATGTTTGTATGTTTTTGTAATGACATTAATCTTTCAGTGTACCGTTCATAAATAAATAAATAAATAAACTACATCCCTTCATCTTGTATTGGGTCTGCCAAACATTATCTCTCTCTTCTCCCAAAAAGGGGTAGAATAAAATATAAAAAAAACTGCTAAACTGGATTTCTTTTCAAACATTGTGGACCTTCCGAGACTGGGCAAACATATATTATTTAATAATTGTGCACTACTTTTAGATTTGTTTTTGTATTCGTTCGCTAACACCAAAAGTGGTCATTGTTTATGAATAAATGCAATAGCCCGTTTTGTGAATAAACCACGCAACAAAAAGTAGTGCACAATTATTAAATAAATAATATGGATGCTTTCCTGTTATCGGACGGCACACAATGTTTAAAAAAAGATCCGGTCCGTTAGTAATTGTCAAATTATCAATTGGTGGCGCTAGTGTGCCTTACCCTTCACCTTAACCCACTTAGTCTGAAAGGGTGTTATAATACCTCTAAAAACAGTATTAGATGTACCCTAATTATGATACATTTAAAGTTTAATTTACAACAACACACAAACGCCTGGTCGGTCTAAATGGGTTTAAGCAAAAAATCTGGTTGCCACTAAGTATTGGTTTAATCATTTCGCATCCAAATACGAGTTGGTGATCACCTGGTATCCGAAACACACGAAACGAACCCAGGACTTTAGATATTGGGCAAAGCGCTTTCAACCTCAATACATTGACGAATACGAAGAGCAGATCAACTACTATCTTTCCCTTCAAGGCATATTAATAATGAAAGTCAATTTCTTATTAAAAAGTCTTAATGATAACCTCACCTGTCAATCACAAAACCATTACCATCAGTTCCATTCTCTTGGCCACCACTAAAGTCCACAGTTCATGAATATAGAACAGTCGCAATGCATTTTAAAATAGATATGCTGCCGACTCCTTATTTTCCGATCGAGTTCACAATTTTGATCGTAAACCTATCACGAGCTGATGTAAGTCTATGAATTTATAGAGGTTACTAGTATAGAAATGACAGTTTTATTACGTAGTTAATGGGGTATCAGACGGCTTCTGTGATAGTGTGTCATCATCATATATAAAAGTCTCACAGCTGGGCACAGGTCTCCCCACTTGAACTTAGCACATGGGGGTTTTGGGCCATAAGGATATAATCTAAAATCATTGACCTAATCTGGGTGGGGAGGAGCTCGATGGCGCAGTGGTTAGCGCGCAACTTTCGCAAAGGCCGGTCATCGGATGGGTGACCACAAAATTAATCATCTCGAGCTCCTCCGTGCTTCGGAAGGCACGTAAAGCCGTTGGTCCCGGCTGCATTAGCATTCGTTAATAACAATCCGCACTGGGCCTGCGTGGTGGTTTAGACCGGGTTTCTACTGACGCGGAGGTCCGCGTGGTCGCGCTTATGCTCGAAATCTCGAGAGCGAAGATTTCGAGCATAGTGATTGGTCAATTCATGCACCGCTTAGCACTTCTCCGCCCAGCTCCGCGTCAGTGGAAACCCGGCCTTATGGCCCGTTCTCCATATCCATCCACAGGGAAGGCTCGTGCCCCAGCAGTGGGGACTAAAAATGAGCTGATGATATTATTGAAGCTTTAAACTAGGGGAGTAATTAACTGTAGTAAAGGTAAGTTAAAACCCTCTTTAGTCTTCTGAGTACTTCAGAGCTTCTCTGAGCCGCAACATCACGGGCCCAAGTTGTCATAATGATAACCGACCTCCGATAGGAGATGGCACATGAAAAAGAATCAGAAGAATTTGATTATCTTACAAACTACGCCCCCCATTCGCACTCCAATCGGCCTGCTTACCAAACATGTAGTTTGATGACCCTGATCAAGCTTTATCATCACGTTTTATCTGGTTTATAAATGCTTCCTCTTTGCAAAATAAAATATTCAGAAGTTTTTACGGGACACGGTAGGCGCTTCATAATAACTGCCAATAAATAAATGTTATTTCCCATTTTCCAGGTAATGTTAGCGGTTCCACTCCAGCCTGAGGTAATTATCGGACGTAATGACATAACAAATTCATTCAGCACAGTTTACGAGGTAGAAGTTGGATCCATCAAGCCGCCTTACTATAAGCAATGGTTTCGAATTTATATTAATGAGATTTTAATTGCTAAGCTCTAAACTAGCTCGATGGCGCAGTAAGTAACGGTCTGCGATTGCTAAGGTCAAACAGCTTTCACATAGGCCGGTCATAGGATGGGTGACCTAAAATTTCTCTTCTCGAGCTCCTCCGTGCTTCGGAAAGCACGTAAAGCCGTTGGTCCCGGCTGCATCAGCAGTCGTTAACTACCACCAATCTACACTGCGCTCGCGTGGTGGTTTATGGCCCGTTCTCCCTATCCATCCATAGGGAGGGTCGTGCAGTCGTCGCAGTGGGGACATAAAATTAACTGATGATGATAATGAAGCTTTAAAGTAGGGGAGTAATTTACTGTAGTAAAGGAAAGTTTTAACCCTCTTTAGTCTAATGGTGACACCAATGTCAGACTTAAAGATTTCGGGTTCAATTCACATCACATCACCAGCTCATTTATGTGTCTGCAGGCGCGGACACGTGCCTTCCTTGTGCCAGAACAGGCCATGAACCACCACGCGGGACCAGTGCGGATTGGTGGTTATTAACAACTGCTTATGCAGCCGGGCCCAACGCCTTTACGTGCCATCCGAAGCATGGAGGAGTTCGAGAACATTTTGATCATCCACCCGATGACCGGCCTTTGCGAAAGTTGCTTAATCATAGCAATCGCAGACCGGGCACGTTACGGTCACTTCGCCATCGAGCTCCTTCGATTACCAGCGAGTGTAAAGTGTACTCGGGTGGTCTCTGGTCTCAGACCTAGAGATCTCGGGTTCAATTCCCAGCGGGGGTATATTGTTGTAATGTACCCGGTTTGGTTGAAGCTTATCTCTTATCTTGACTTTCGCCATAACATCAATGTTATCAGCTTTGATTAAAATGGAACGTAAATGTGAAAAAATGTACACAGTTGTTCTTTCTTTACACCTAAAAGTACAGTACTTAATTCTGAGAAAATAAAAAATTTCGATTTTGCATTCAAGCGATCGCCTAGTGTTCGAAATTCACCTGTAATTTACAAAATATATACACTATCTCACATCTATCAAATCTATCACTATCAAAATATATAAATATATATACTAGCTGACCCGGCGGACTTCTTACCGCTTAGCGCTTTGACAGTTTCCATCATTGAGTTAAATATCAATGGTTTCCATGACAACAAAATAAACAAATCATTTTGTATTGGAACATTAAATTGTCGTTTTTAGTATTTTTTTTAATATATTTTTTTTATATAGCCTATGTTACTCAGCGCTAATGTAACATTCTAATGGTGAAAGATTTTTTAAATCAGTCCAGTAGTTTTTGAGTTTATTCGTTGCAAACATACATACATACAAAAATACAAATGTTTCCTCTTTATAATATTAGTATAGATGTATGTGTATGTATGTAACACAATATTATACATAAATCTTTCGCACACCTTTCCCATATAAACTTTAAACATACCAATCTCATACTCCTTGCTCACAATATTCTTAAAATGGGGTAAGTATAAAGTTTTTTCTTCATAACTAAACAGATACATGACGTAAAAGTGTCATTCAAAAAACTGTTTTAAGTTTTAGAACGTAACGTTTACTTTGCGTGCTCGTCACATCGGCTCCAGTAGTTAACTTAACCCTGCACTAATTGAATTTTGAGGTTGTTATGATTTATCGTTTTTGTTATTGTAATGGTTCCTGCGGTTGGAGGGTGTGAGTTGTTGTCTATGGCTTGAACCCGTTAATATACACATCACAGCTGTATAGGCCTACTAGCTTTACAATCATACTAGCAATTAATTGCGACTTCGTTCGTGGATCTAAGGTTTTAAAAATAAACTCTTTTTAGAGACACGAGTCCCTGTGTGGTGCCGGGGATAAGGAATTGCACCACCCCATATCTTCCCGAGGGTGTCGTAAAAGCCGACTAAGGGACCATTCCAGAGGATGGGCAGCAGCATCTCTCTGAGGTTACTCTTAACCAACTGCGATCGCCAACCCGCCTGCCAAGCGTGGCGATTACGGCAAATACCCCTCATGGAGCTCCGTGGGGGAGGCCTTTGTCCAGCAGTGGACGTCTTTTGGCTGAGATGGATGGAGAGACACGAGGTCCATTGGGCCCGGGTGCTAACAAACTCTTTAAAGATATTTCTATAAAACTAGTAGAAACCACCCGGGAGAGCTAGCAGCTACTTGGGCCAGCGTATAAACATTGCTATCCAACGTGGCAATGCTGCTAGCTTCTGGGCACTCTGCCTGATGATTGATGATTTAAGGTTTTTTTTTCATAGGTAGTTGTAGTTATAAAGTATAGTTTTTTATAAGTTTTATAAATTTTGTTTTGACCAAATTAGAATTCAGATGTGTGAATTCAAATCCCGCTCGTGGTAATGTTTTCAACACTCTACGTACCAAGTAAGAATGTTTTTATGGAGTACGGAGTTCATTACTTTCTCAAGTAGCCTAATAATCAGTGCGATACACAAATATAATAACCGAAACGAGCTCGGAACGCGATGAAACTTCAAAAATAGAACTCGCCAATCAAACGAGGAGCGAATTACAAAAGGTCCCATCACCAGACGTCTCGGTTAGAATAAATATTAACATTATTCTTTTGATTCTTTTGTGATTCTACGATTGAATAGATTCCAATTTGCGCGGAGAAAAGAAAAAATCGGTGGGTGGGATGATGCTCGTTTGTTTGTTCCTTTTTTTTTGTTTCTTTTTTTGCACTCTCTCTCTCAAGTTTTCGATGCGTGAACTGTTGTGAGATTAAACTTTTTCGTACAGCGGTGGGTGATATCGATGCAAGGGTTGGTTACGATTTGAATGTTTTTTTTTTCTTTAGTTGATGGCGTTGTGCGATTAGCACATTTAGCCAGTGTCAAAGTAATTTTTCTTACATAAACAATATTTCCTTCCTGTATGATGATGATGAATGATAATAGAAATTAAAAGTGAGAAATGATATACCCCCAACCCCTTGAGTATCTCAGTAAAGATGTGGGGCTTTACTAAGATCTCACGCGGATTTCTTGATAGAATTTGAAAAGTGACGTTGCACTATTTTGTTTCATTTGCGAACACTCATGCACGCTCACGAACACTTAACGTTTAATGATCCACCATTATTTCACATTAATATTCAACATAACACAAATTTTAGAAAATAAAACAAAAGCGCAGACAATCATAACGTTTCACTTTCCCGCCAGAAGTTTCTAAAAATACTTCTTCCCTGTTAAAAGGAAAATAAACAAAATTCCTGAGATACGTCATTCTATAATTCTTTTCAAAAAGCCAAATACCAATTTTCATGTATTTTACTTCAAAACTGACGGACTAACAAACGACGGACAAACTTTCACCCCCTATTTGAACGCAGGGTAAGATTTCCGTAAAATCTTTTCTTAGTGGGGTTACGTCACTCAATTAACCTACAATCTAATTTTCATCTAATTAGCTTCAGCGGTTTAGGCTCGGCGATGATGAATCAGTCAGGACAAGTCATTATGTATATAGATAAAGATTTTTTTTTCTGTGATGTCTTTTTTTTAAGTAGGTTTTATACTTCACACCTCATAATAATATAAAGGAGCCCATGTTGTAGAAACTTGCAGAAAGGAGGAAATACGTGTACTGGGAGAGTATTTTGTTTTTTTAGTAGTTTTTTTGACGATAAGCCGCCGAGATTTTACTAATTCAATATATGGTATCCGGTATGTCAGAAGGGTGCAGGTTCAAATCCTGCTAGTGGAATTTTTTTTCAACATTTGTGTTTTTGTAATTTATTCGCAACAAAATTTGCGTTAAAAATTATATTAACAAAAAGCATTTTAGTAATCACTTACCTACCTTACACAACATAGTTATAGAAATTACGTAGCTTATTCAGTAAATACTGTCTGTACCTCAATGCATGCTGAATTCACCTCTAAGTAATTGTACATTAAGTATATGTCACCATATAAGTAAACCACATAATTGTTTTGATGTAAAAACTATTGGTGATCCAATAAATAAAAATAAATAAAAACCGGCCAAGTGCGAGTCGGACTCGCGCACAAAGGGTTCCGTACTTTATGACGTATTAAAAAAAAACTGCTTACTAGATCTCGTTCAAACCAATTTTCGGTGGAAGTTTGCATGGTAATGAACATCATATATTTTTTTTTAGTTTTATCATTCTCTTATTTTAGAAGTTACAGGGGGGAGGAGGACACATTTTACCACTTTGGAAGTGCCTCTCGCGTAAACTATTCGTTAAGTTTAGAAAAAAATGATATTGGAAACCTCAATAACATTTTTGAAGACCTATCCATAGATATTACACATACACGTATGGGTTTGATGAAAAAAACAATTTTGAGTTTCAGTTCTAAGTATGGGGAACCCTAAAATTTACTATTTTTTTTCTATTTTTGTGTAAAAATCTTAATGTGGTTCACAGAATACATCTACTTACCAAGTTTCAATAGTATAGTTTTTATAGTTTCGGAAAAAAAAGTGGCTGTGACATACGGACGGACAGACGGACAGACAGACAGACAGACAGACAGACATGACAAATCCATAAGGGTTCCGTTTTTTGCCATTTGGCTACGGAACCCTAGAAATGACTTAATTTCAATGATGAAAGCCTGTGCCCAGCAGTGAGAGAGTAACAACTTTTTTGTTTAATTGTATCGTATAGTTTGTGTTTTGTAACTACGCCAAAGATAAATAAAGTAAAGTTATTCAAATTATATTGATATATATTAATATTTTCATCAATTTCTTTCCACTTATAACACTTATAGCAATAAATAAGGTGCAGTACCCATTAATCAGCCATTAAACAGCTATTAAGTTTTCAAATTGCTGGTATAACACTTAGAGCTAACAAACTTATCCTATAACTTACTTATAACAGGAAATACAGCTTAAGCCAGGGCTAAGGTCAATCTAAAGTTAAACTGCAAATAACTATTTAATTGAAACGTTCTGCCAAGTCCGGCATCTCTCGAATCAATTACATTATTAATAGCTAGTAGATTATTCCACAGATATAACTAAATGTTTAACTGGAAGGTTAACTGACTCTTATCAGGACAGTTTCCAGGCACTTAACAGATAGGCTATCAAAGACTTATTAGGAAAGTCATTAGTAACCAATAGAGAAGTTTGTGAGATTATCATCATCATCATCAGCTCATTTTATGTCCCCACTGCTGGGGCACGAGCCTTCCCTATGGATGGATAGGGAGAACGGGCCATTAACCACCACGCGGGCCCAGTGCGGATTAGTGGTTGTTAACGACTGCTAATGCAGCCGGGACCAACGGCTTTACGTGCCTTCCGAAGCACGGAGGAGCTCGAGATGATAAAGTTTTGCTCACCCATCCAATGACTGGCCTTTGTGAAAGTTGCTTAACCTCAGCACTCGCAGACCGGGCGCGTTAACCACTGCGCCATCGAGCTCCTCGTTTGTGAGATACTTTAGAATAATACTATATCTTTTATTAGCTTAGAATAAGCTGGACCGCCCATCGCACCAACGTGTCCATATTGAAAGAAATCAAAATAAAGCAGAAACTGTCATCGCTTGTGCAATTGCAGATTTTAAAATTCTTTGGACACGTTACACGTAAAACCAACTCAATGGAGCGGCTTGTAATACAGGGCAGAGTCGAGGGCAAGAGATCCCGCGGCCGATCGCCAACGAGATGGACTGACACCATAAAATCCGTCACTAGGACTCCTATGACGAAGTGCGTTCGCCATGCGGGCAACAGCGACCGGTGGAGAAGGCTTGCAGGGGCAGCAACAATTGCGAGCAGGAGGGGTGACCCTTCATTGACCACGACCACTCTGTCAAGAGTGACCGACTAAGAAGAAGAAGAATATTTTTTATTATGGTTATAGGTAATATAATTTTACGCTTATTTTGTTGCGAGCAAATTACAATTTGGAAATTGTTGAAAAAATTTCGAGGAGCGGGATTTGAACCAGCACTTATAACATACCTACAGGGTCAGGAGCAGGACGTGCTGTACCTATTTTTATCTGTGCATATTCACCCGCATTTTATTAAAAGAAACATATATATTTATATTTATAAATATGTACGGGTATACAGTAAATTTCTATGACATTAAGGAAAGCATTTTAACCGTGTTCCCATGAAAATTATTATCCCCTTAAATAACAATTTAGACGCTTTCAAAACTGAATCGAACACACCCAAATATAGTACACACAACCATAAATCACTTCCACAATTAAACACAAAAGCAAACACGCAATAAATCAACGCTGGCGCACATTCCGGCGTTAATGCCTTATCTTGTTTGCTTAGAGTCCAATTTTGAATGACACCGCCGGTACAAAAGATATCTCTTGACGTCATTAAGCAACGCTGATCTGTTTGAGCTGAAGACAGGTGTACGGAGGCTTTTGACAAATTACTTGCAGAAGGCTGGTGAGAGAGCTTTCTCGATGCTTACAAATATAATTTGATGTAAAACGTTATAGTATAAAAAGGTATAGCCGACCTTCTATTGTAAAAAAAATCACAGGTTTCGTAGTCCCCGCAAGAATCGGAGCATTGAAAATGAATACAACAATTTACGAAAAAAAAACATTTTATTTTAAATAACACAATTCCAACTGGAATGCACTTCTCGCCTGCATCCACATCTTTTAACACCATTACCATGACGATCGGTAATAATCAAAGTAGCTACATCACTTTTTATACACGGAAATACTTACCTGTTTTTCTACAATACCAAATCTAAAGGGACCACCATCATTGTTAACCGATATTCAAATTTTTTCGCCATTGTGTAGCTACACTAATACCTTAGAACCCTTTTTTTCATTTTTTCTTAAGTCGGTTTTTTTTTTGAAATATTTACAATTTAGTATACAATCACCCTCCAAAAAACCCGATTTTTTTCACCTTTTTCAAAATTCCAAAAAAAGTTTCCAGCCGATTATCAAAATTTAAACGTTCACACGTGTCTTGATAAATTCCTCAACTCTTGGTACTATTTACATCTCGATTCTCCCAAAATCCTCGGAGCTATGGCCAAAAATACGTCTCAGGCGATTTGCATCTGATAACCATTTTCAATGGTAAAAAGTAAATAGTATATAACTGATTGTTTGTTCCCAATGCTGAGCAAAGGCCTACATCATTGAAATCAAGTCATCGCTACAATTGATGGGTAATAGCTTAATCAACACGCTTGCCAATTGCTATAATAATAAACTTTTGACTTTATGTATCAGACTGATAGCCGATGACTCGTATGCCGATTTATTTTCTATTTAATTATTTATTTATTAGCCACACATAACAGAGTTACAACAGAAAATACAAGAAAACAAACAAGGACACAGTAACATTAGTGTACTGTAACACCACGGGCATGTGCAGACAACATGTAAAGCAATACTATAATAATTAATAAAATTAAGATAATTAACAAACAAATAAAAAAAAACATTAAATTAAAATCACAATCATATAAATAAAATTGAATTGAAAATGGAATTGAATAGAACAAAATATTAAGAATAAAATATTAATAAAAAGTAAAAATTAAAATTGTTAAAATACATGAGGACAAAAAAATATTTTTAAGAACAAAAATGATGTTGTCTCAAAATTAAGCAAGAGTGTCAACGGTGTTTACGCAACAGTGAAAGTCAACTTCGCACATAATTCAGACGGAATACAATTAGCGTGCCGCTAACTAAGCATGTTTATTATTGCGAAGTTTGCTCCTATAAGCTTCAGGGGCAGGTTGTGCTTTTATTAGACAAGCGCATTCGTCAGTGACGGCTGTAAGAAGTTTCCAAATTGGTGAGAAAGACAGGATGCATCTAGCACGTGACGCCTTTAAGAATAAAAAAACAAAATTAAAAAGAAAAAAATGCAAATGGCAATGCGAAATGTTAAAGTTGATATTGTATTGCATTGTATTAGACGCCAATTTATAAAAACATATTTTTTATTTGAAAAAAAAACTATCTCAAAGGGTGGATTCGACCAAACATGAATTTATACCAGATTAACTATACCAAGAATATATCTATTCCACGATTTTATTCTCGAGTAAAGGAATGGTCATTTATCCACGCAATCCACAGATTAGTTACTCTTGGAATTATTATTCTTCATTATTGAGTGAATAGCATGTCAATGGTGAATGAACGTATTATCCGGCCAATGGCCATTGTTCTACAAACGAACTATTTAAAAGGCAAAGTCCTGACAACTCTATTTTGTTGTCTAGAGCATAACTGAAGCTGTCAAAGTCGAATGTCAATGTCATGTGGTACACGGACGCCATTAAAATACTCTCGGATTATCTTTGTTATTCCATGCTGGACGGTGGTATAGTGACTATTCCCGAATAGGCAAGCTACTCCGAGAATAGTGTGTGGTAAAACGAAATTTCGATTTACTCTCGAATAACTGACGATTTAATCTAAGAATAAAAATTACTCTCGCTTGGTCGAATCCACCCTAAATCAGTCAAGACAAGAGTAACACGCTATAGTGAAAAATGGTGCATAATAATGTACTTACTCGCTAGTTGGTGGTAAGGCTTCTTATAAGTCCGCCTGGATAGCTACCATCATCATATCTAAATATGTCACCATTACATCAATGTTAGTGGGATTGTAGTATTCCGTCAGCTAGAGACGAGCCAGTTCCTCGGTAGTTGAGGATTCAGGGCGAGGTGAGTTTCCATCTTCGGCCTTATCATTACTTAACATCAATTGAGATAAAGGTCAAGTGCCCCAACATCAGCATCAGCCCGTAATAGTCCTCTGCTGTACACGCCAATGAGCATGATCCTCGGCTACTCTCATCCAGCTCTTGTCAGCCACCTTCGCTCCACCTAATCTGAGGGCGTCTTACACTACGTCTTCTGATAAATGCTTACCTGTAAGGAATTTATAGCAAAATATATTTAAAAGGAGCAAAACAGACCCAGGTGAAAGCTCTTATTGTCGGATACCAAGGCTCTCTTGAGTGCAGACCGCGTATGGCAAAGGTAGTGTAAAACGCCCTCAGACTAGGTAGAGCGACGATCTCCGCGAGGTGGCTGGTAAGAGCTGGATGAGAGTAGCCGCTGATCATGCTCAGTGGCGTGCACTTGGAGAGGCGTATGTCCAACAGAAGACGTGTGTAGGCTAATGATGATGATGATGATGACTCACTTTGTGTAACTGCGCCAACTTAGCGCTAATCGGGCCTTGACAGGGCACTATGCCACAAAACAAATGCTCCACAGAATGCATCTATCAACAAATAGCTTGTGTAGGGCATGTGGGGAGGAAACGGAGTCAATGCAGCACCTAATGTGTGACTGCCACTCTCTGGCTAGGAAAAGAATGGGACTCCTGGGGTCGGCCTATCCAAAACCAGAGGACATCAGGCTCTTCGCTTTTAAGGACGTTGCCAAGCTTATGGCATCTATCTTTACAGAGAAAGAAGAGTGAAAGGATGGGGTTGCACAAAAGATCCCGATGGGTCGAAGTGTTGCTGCGAGAGGGAAACCTCGGCAGGCCCCACTAAGATAAGATGAGATAAGATAACTGCGCCAACTTAGTAAGTTAGTTAGTTAGAATTAAATTACCAATCGCTCCGCTCATAACAATGCTAATACCTCGCCTTAGCCGAGCGAACAGAATACTTACAGACATTTGTTAATGACTAAACTTCAAGTTCGAAAAAGTTGGAAGCTGGCAACTCTGGCTTCACGAGCGGTGTATAATTCGGGAGCCCTCACATGATTTTGTGCTTTTATTTACTTTGTGGTCATACGTCGCGGATGAAGAAATTTTGTGAATTTGTTCTTTGTTGTACTACCAAACTCCCAGCACATGTATTCCCCCCTTCTTATACAACATGCGTTCCTTTATACGAGATGTGAAAAAGCAATTTATAGATAAGCAAAGTGAGGACGGCTAATGCGGCACCACTGTCCTACTAGCCGTCTTCGCATCTGGACTCCATTTCTGTTTATCATCAGGTGGAGCGGAGTTATGCATTTATACATTACTATTTTTCGATTTCTCAGCTGTTTTTATGAGTTTTTCTTTCTATTTTTTTATTTTAACCATCCTTGTATCAGAACGAACAAAACAGAAAAAACAATATTATTATTGATAATAATATTGTTAGGCAATTCGGCATGTACCTATGTAATGTACTTTTTTTTGTATGTATTGTATCTACTCTTTTACAATAAACAGTATTAATAATAATCAACCTGGGAACGATTATTTAAATACAATCTGACGATTATAAACACATAATAAGTATATTTTTAATGATTGTCGTTGTACTCATATGTCGATCTTTCATCATCATCATCATCATCAGCTCATTTTATGTCCCCACTGCTGGGGCACGAGCCTTCCCTATGGATGGATAGGGAGAATGGGCCATAAACTACCACGCGGGCCCAGTGCGGATTGGTGGTTGTTAAAGACTGCTAATGCAGCTGGGACTAACGGCTTTACATGCCTTCCGCAGCACAGAGAAGCTCGAGATGATAAAATTTTGGTCACCCATCTGATGACTGGCCTTTGCGAAAGTTGTTTAACCTCAGCACTCGCAGACCGGGCGCGTTAACCCCTGCGCCATCGAGCTCATCGAGTCGACCTTTACCTCCAACTACATATATCGGTAACGTGACACTTTAGGGTACCATGTTGCTTGACATTTTTTGTTCCTCTATTTGTCCTCTACCCATACATACCACTTTGACCGTGCGCCGCAAATTCGAAAAAAAATCAAAATGGCGGGCGGGTCGTATGCCAGATTTTTTCAATCCCCTTTTACTTTTTATTTTTAAGTGCTAATTGCTGCACTGAAGCAGAATTAAATATTTATAAAATACAATGAAAAAATACAGTGAAAAAATTATATGCTTACCCGACCCAGCCAGTCGAACCTGGGTCTTCATTATGCTACCGGGAAGCCTTCCCGGTAGCATAATGGTCAGTGCAGCCGCCCGGATTTCGGAAGACCCAGGTTCGATTTCTGGCTGGATCGGATAGGCATTTAATTTTTTCACTGTATTTTATAAATATCTATTATGGAAATTTGACACTTTGCAGTAGTTTGATATGAGGCGTATGTACAAAGATTAGGTCACCCAGATCCTCAAATCATTTGTCTTTCAAAGCCTCTACGTGCCGCTCCTCTTTGTGATGGTATCAGTACCTTCCGTAACCCCGCATGTTATGTACGACGCCCACAAAGCCTTAACTTGTGAAGTTCGATGCAGCCACCGTTATCAGACAATTCCTCCGCTAACTATGCGGGGCACTTCGATATCTCAAGTATCCGCGTCTTGCGTTATATTGTTAAGTAAACGCTGCATTGCAAAGTCGGGTGTATGGTATAAGAGGTAGCGTTTGTTTTTCTTTAACAACGCTGTTCAAGTATTGAGGTTAGAAGAATTAGTCAAGTCTATCTAAGTAAATATTTTTAACGTCAACAATGTTTTATTAAAAAATATAATACAGACGAAAAAGGGGTTTCTCCTTCTCTAAAGTCGGTTAAAAATAAAACAAAATGCTAACACTTTCTCGCCAAGAAGTCAAGTTATTTCTTCTATGTATTTTTTCTTGTAATGCAGCATTTATATTAATATTTTTAATAATAAAGCTATGTTGGCGTTAAAAATGTATATACTTATATTCAGTCAAAAATGTACCGGGAATGTATGATTTGTTTATGGTTCTAAATTAATTTTTTTGTTTTTTTTTTATTGTTAGATTGGCACAACTGTTTTCCATTAAGGCGCGGTGTTTGAGTTGCATCTGTTATTAGATTAAATACAGTGCTGTTTTTAGTTATATCATATCTAGTGTGTATTGCGAATTTCATAATGGACAAAAACATTGAACACAGAGTTTGTCTTAAATTTTGCATCGCCAATAGAATTTCGTGTTCGGAGTCACTGAAAATGTTACAGAAGGCTTACGGTGAATCGACTTTATGAAAAACACGTGCTTATCTGTGGTACAAAGCGTTCAAAAGCGGTCGAGATGTGATGGAAGATTGGCCTCGCTCTGGTAGGCCATCAACGTCTGCAACTGAAGTTAACATCGCAAAAGTGAAGGAAACAGTGACTGAAAATCTTCATTCAAGTTTGAGAGAGATAGCCGCAGAACTTTATGTCTCACGAGTCGATCCGTACCATTTTAAATAATCACTTGAGTATGAAATATGTTCTCGATGTTGTTGAGGAGCTCGATGGCGCAGTGGTTAACGCGCCCGGTCTGCGAGGGCTAAGGTTAAGCAACTTTCGCAAAGGCCGGTCATCGTATGGGTGACAAAAAAATTATCATCTCGAGCTTCTCCGTGCTTCGGAAGGCACGTAAAGCCGTTGTTTTGAAAACATACCTTCACTAATTTTTCACACGGATGGGTGACCAAAAATTTATCATCTCGAGCTCCTCCGTGCTTCGGAAGGCACGTAAAGCCGTTGGTCCCGGCCGCATTAGCAGTCGTTAACAATCGCCAATCCGCACTGGGCCCGCGTGGTGGTTTATGGCCCGTTCTCCCTATCCATCCATAGGGAAGGCTCGTGCCCCAGCAGTGGGGACATAAAATGAGCTGATGATGATGATGATAATGAAATATGTTGCCGCTCGCGACTCGCACTCGCAGACCAGGCGCGTTAACCACTGCGCCATCGAGCTCCTCAATAAAGAATATTATTAAAGCGTTATTCGGCGTTTAAGAAAGCAAATTCGACGAAAAAGGTCAGATTTGTGAAAAGAAAATTCTTAGATTTCGCACTACGATAATACTCCTCGCACAAGGCCAACGACAAGGCCAAGATATGGCTCCAGCCGACTTCTTTCTTTTTCCTAAACTCAAATAACCACTTTGTGGCACCCGTTTTCATTCGGTAGAAGACAAGACATAAAGGAGAATTCGCGGCGAGAACTAAACTCAACTCTGGAAAAAGAGTTTAAAAATATTTTGATGATTGGATTATTCGAATGCGTACTTTGAAGGTGATAAAATAAATTTGGATAAATAACTAACATTTTGTATAATTTTGATCTTTTCCCGGTACTTTCTTTACACGGGACGGACGGCTCTATAACATAATTAATATAATAATATTAATTATGTTATAGAGCCGTCATATAAAAAAAAAATAATAATAATTATTTTTTTTTTATATTTACGGGTCAACACAGTGCCTTGATCTCACCTGATGTTAAGTGATGATAAGGCCATTTGGTGGAAGCGCACTTCACCCGGGATCCTCAACTAGTGAGGCACTGGCTATCTTATACACAACAATGCTACAAACATTGTTGTTATGGCGACATATTTAGATAAGATGGTGGTAGCTAGCCAGGCGGACAAACAAGTCCTACCACCAACCAAACCGAGTACACAAAGATGTACCCCCGCTAGGAATCGAACCCGGGACCTCTGGGTCTAAACCGGTGGTCTTAACCACTAGACCACAGAGGCGGTTAAAAACTATCATAATTAACATAATGACAAAAAAAAAACTATAATAATTCTAAGTAACTTCATAAATTTTCACATAATGTTAGGATGCTTCTATGATTTTAATGCTGACTGTACTATGCTAAAATGTTAACCGTTTTAAGGTTGTATGGTAGTAGGATCATAGACAACTAGACCACAGGCGGTATAATCTGACAGGGGCGAATCTCAAAAGGAATAGAGAAGCTTATTAGTTAGGTAAGCAAGCCACAGTATAAGATAGAACAGTAGATCATAGAAATAAAATACTACAAATCCATCTTCTCTATCACTAGGTTGCCTGGAAGATATCGCTTTTAGTGATAAGTCCGCCCTTTGGACGAGTTCTAAAACCGGTATTTGAAACGTGTCCGTATTTTGTATTTATAAGATTATATTAAACTTTTTACTATTTGTTGGTCTAAAGTACCTACTACTTGTTGGTTTAACTTAAAAACGCAAATAAATAAAAAAATGCTTCTAATTTCCATGTCTAAAACATTTTTATTATTATAATACATTTAAAGTTATTATTTTCGTTGTATTAATATTTCATTATATGTGTTACATCTAGCATATTATATATAATCAGGCGGACTAAGAACAAGTTCACACACCAAACCGAGCACATTTTATATCCCCGTTGGGTATTGTACCTAAGACTGAAACAAGTAGTCAAACAAGACTACAGATAAATATATAGAGGAACAACATCACTTTTATTGCAACACCATTAAAAAATACATTGGAAAAAAAGTCACTATTTAAAAAGTTACAAAAAAAAAGTTAGTTACAAAGTTAGTTCAAGTTAAGATTTGAGAAGAGAGAGGTTGCACTATGACAAACTGTTTGCCGTTAAAGGTAGCCCCTACTCCTGTCATCTCCACCTCTAGGATATAGCGACTCAGCTATGCACGAAGAACTAAGCTGAAACTATTATCCAAGTTTAAAGCATTATACTTAAACCATTGTACGTGAACAGTGCATAGTTTTAAGGCAGCGGTGCAAGTTTAAAGATTTTGTATCTGATTTTAAACAGGTATTGTTATATGATAAAATTTTACTAAAAAAATCAACCAGCCTTAGAAAGCGCCAGTGGGAATCTACCCACGACCTTTGGATAACCAAAGATAGGTTATAGGAGGCTTTTATCTTGTAATTGTATATAAGGTCACATTTTATCAACCGCAAATATTTTGACAAAACATCTAATTATGTCAGAGAAATAAGGCCCTAGCATTTAAAAAATGTAGGCTAGTTTTTATTTTTACTCTTCCTAACACAAAAATTGTAATACTTTTAAGAGCACCTATTGCGGCCTCTCTGTCGGCTCCTTTGAATGAAACTACGGGCACGTATAAGCGGTGTAGGCATTGCGGCTTCTCTGTTTCGACTCCTTTGATTTGAAACTACCGAAAGTGCGTAAGGGGTGTTTTTATAATCGAAATGTCTTTTGAAAACTAGCGTATAAAAATTTAAGGTTTTTCATAAAAATAGTTTGTGTTGTTGTGTGTTTGTGTACATAAATGTTGTGCATGTCCTGTAATCTAAAAGCATACACCGAATTATACGTTGTGTTATATTAAAGCAAATGTATTGGATATAGGTCACTAACTTAAAATTAAGCAAAGATAACTATTATGGAACTTGACAAAGTTAAAGGTAGCGTGACAAATATTTTGAAAAATATACTTTACTTTATATTGATATTTAAAAAAAATATCCTAATGTCAATTGATAAGATGTTTGAAATTAACCATCAGGCTGGGATCCCATGCCGAGTGTAATAATATGTATTATGGCAAGGCACGCGAAAAAACTTAAATTAGTACATAATATGTAAGTCAAATATTTTTTTTTATTAAGAACTATTAAATCCCAGTCGCAAAACATAAATAACATACGGCCAGACCAAAAGATATGATAAGCTCTTTCTGCGTAAAACGGAACGCACCCGATTAAATCGAAATGAGAGTATGCAAGTTACTAATTAATTATGAGACGACCAACACCTCAGTCTCTTGTGACGACGAATCCTGTAAAGGGTTCGAAACGGCAGGATAAAAAAATATAAATATGTAAAATAGACGTGATCCGCGAAAGATGTTTTATTTATTTATTAGAAAAGGCTTACCAACTAAAAACATACAGAACATATATCGAAACTTATATTTTAAAAAACTTAAAAAATACATCAAAAAATATTAATTAAAAATTAAAATTTTAAGGGCTATTTCTTAACATTGAAGATTAATATTTAAAATATACTTTTTTAGTTGCACTTGAAAAGTCATATGTTTAGCAATAGACTAAATAAGGTGATGATGATGATGATGATTTTCATATTTAGTTAGGTAGTTACTTACTTAGATGGCTTAATTAGTGACCCAAGGAGGATCCTTGCCTTCGACACCAAAACCTGCCATGCGTTGTTAAGCGCCAAAAAAATTAAATTATTTCGAGTTAAAAATATACCAATCTAATAATATTTTTGAAAGTTATTTAAAATATTGTGTCGGTAAAATGTATGTTTTTTATTGAAGCGCTTTATAATCATATTTTGTAAGCAACATAGTCAATTAAAGCCGTGAAAGCCGGCCGCAACCAGTTTCAACCGGATCAAGCCGGTAATACGACACAGTATAAGCATGAGTAGTAATCTAACTTTATCGAAGCTTTTTTTAGATCACCGCTTACTTGCTTTTGTACATCAGTATTATAAAAACCTTCTAAAACCCTTCTTTCAAAAATAACATTTGTTCTTTATTAGTTTATTTTGTGTCCCATAGCTGACCAAAGGCCTCCCCTCTGCGGCTCCACTCTTCTCTATCATCCGCCACCTCATACCACTCCGGCAAAATAGTGGTCAAGTCGGCCCCCTCAAGCGAAGGCTTTGGCCTGCCTCGTCTCCGGTGTCCATCACATGGAACCCAGTCAGTGGCGATCTTTGACCACCTCTCGGAGCCCTACTACTTACTTCTACTACTGCAGCTAAAAAGCAGTCAAAAAGCAAAGCAGTGAAATAATTCAGTGTTTACGTCAGCCTTCCCGGTAGCATATTGGTCTGTGCAGCCGCCCGGATTGCGGAAGACCCCAGTTCGATTCCTGGCTGGGTCGGTGGGTATTTAATTTTTTCACTATATTTTATAAATATTCAATTCAGCTTAAATTCAAAAAATTCAAAATTCAAAATCATTTATTCAGTTTAGGCTACAAGTAGCTCTTATGAATGTCACTATGCCATCGGTTCGTAAGTCTACTCTGGGCGGGAGATCTTGTACTGAAAAGAACTGGCAAGAAACTCAGCAAGTGTCCAGCTCTTTTCTACCTTACAGCGTCAAAAATATTGGAAAATGCTTTATCATAGCAGGACACTTTCCATTACAATAAACATAAAAAATATAGAAGACAACCACTACATGTAAAAAAAAAACAAAAAATAAAAAATATACGTTAACAAATTTACATCAGAAAAGTACAATTTCCACAATGTCATACAGTACCACTACAGTATTAAGCAATCAGCACTTAAAAATAAAAAATAAAAAAATTACTACTTACTTACTTATACTACGCTCGCACATATGACACGACGTGTTAATAAATTTGCAAAAAGGTTTGACGCCTCTGAATTACGGCGCCAGAGGTCGCCAACGGTCGGTCGGCGCAATTTATTTAGGAAATACACACTTTTTTTGCACCCCCGCCACCATCCACCTCCGCCAGCCACATAAAATACATTTTGCTTTTCCAACATTTCTTTCTGGGATTTATTGCTTGTAAAATTTAATTTCAGATTTTTCGTAAGATGAATTTTAATTTACGACTCACCGGCCGCGAGCGGAATACCAAGCGGCACGTGAACCCAGTGGAATCAGCGATGAGACAACGGCCGGTGCATATTTCTAGTTAATTGGCATTTTTTTATAAAAGGTGTTTGTGAACAAGGTGTACAATCCCAACTAAAACATATCCATGCTACCAAGCATAAAGAAAATTTACGTATATTTTTTTTCCATTCAAGAACTCAATTTTATTTTATTACATTATTTTTATTCATCCCTGACATGTGGGCCCGTTTATCAAAACCATACTGATAGAATAGAGGCTATCCAACGTAGGTTTTTACGCACTAGTAGTTACAAATTATAATATCCAATGCATAGGCAGTCGTGTTGATTATACATTTTATATCATATCAGCTATAAGTATAGGTATATAATTACGTGTGTGTATGTATGTGTAAGTGTATTCTATACTTATATTATATATTTGTTTACTCATAATTATTATTATTATACTTACCCATTATTTTTATTGTTTTATAATTATGTAGTTTGTTGTTAGCTTTCACAAATAAGTGCATAGGTAGGTAGATACTAGATAATACTGTTATTAATTAAGTTTGAATTAAGTAATTTATATTTTGTTAATGATCTCTCTCTCTCTTATTTTAGTTAAATGGTTCTACAGAAAACCAGGACTTTAGCATAGCCATGTCATAGCATTATGCTGAGTGGCAACCATTTGGTCGGCAAATACGTAAGTAAGTTTAAATGCTCGACCAATAAATAATTTTTTCTTTCTTTCTTTCTTTCACTTTGTGCACTAAGTGTGGCTTGCTCGTGCTCGTGCTTGCTCGCTCAGCGAGCTATGGAAAGAGCTATGCTCGGAGTTTCTCTGAAGGATAAGATTCGTAACGAATACAACCGACAGAGAACCAAAGTCATCGACATAGCTCTAAGAATTAGCAAGTGGCAGTGGGCCGGCCATATCTGGCGAAGAACCGACAACCGCTGGGGTAAACGTGTTCTTGAGTGGAGACCACGACTCGGTAAACGTAGTGAAGGACGACCTCCGGCCAGGTGGGATGATGACCTGCGAAAGACTGCAGGCAGATGCTGGATGCGTCAAGCTGGGGACAGGGCGCTATGGCGCTCGTTGGGGGAGGCCTATGTCCAGCAGTGGACTAAGATAGGCCGATGATGATGATGATGATGATGTGGCTTGCGTCGAAGTATATGTTACTACTCTGACCGGCTCAGCCACTTTAACATGACTAGCCTTGAGAAGCGAAGGTGGATGAACGACTTGCGTACACTTCATAAAATTGCCAATGGATTATTGGATAGCAACCTATTGGAGATGCTGTTGTTCAGGGTGCCGACTCGGTGTGTGCGCATTCCGCGGTTATTCTATGTACCCCCTCTAGAAATAATGTGTCTCAAAACAATTCTATGCATAGAATGTGTGATTTTTTTAATGAAATCTGTTCGGATTGTGACCTTTTTGGCTGTGGTATCCCTGCATTCAAGGGATCACTGATGGCAATGCTACATACCAATTAAAATTTGTTTTGGTATTGTGTTTGCATATTTGTTTTGAGCTTAGCAATTTTATTTTATGTAACTTAAGGGGGTGCAGCGCGGACGCAAAACTACGAGTTTCAAGCTTTTCTATATGATAGCGATTCTTTATGATAGCGAGCGAGCGGCGCGTGGCGGTGCGGTGGTGTGACAACGGCGCACGACTACGAATACGCACGCACACTAATATCTGTACAGAGTAGGCTGGTGATTTAATTAGAGCAATGTTTACTTTCGTAAAATCATAGGCGTTTGGGTAAAAAATAATAAAAGTCTTAATATTTTCATATTCTAATTTTTTTATTGAAAAATAAGACAACAGTGGCCTGCGGAATATCAATACAAACATTTTGATGTCGGATCATTGTTTCATTTGTGCTATATTTGCAAAGTTTCTTTTAATGTACCTATTTGACCTATTCAACGCCTAGCACCAGTGACTTAAAAACACGTAAATTTTCGAATTTCCGCGCCCCCCCCCCTAATATAAATTGCTTTTGCTTTTATAGGTTATTGCGTTATAGGTACCTAAATGCTGCGCACTTTTGT
Organism: Eudonia mercurella; assembly: GCA_963082485.1. Classification (NCBI taxonomy): domain Eukaryota; kingdom Metazoa; phylum Arthropoda; class Insecta; order Lepidoptera; family Crambidae; genus Eudonia; species Eudonia mercurella. The sequence continues at coordinate 12,716,209 of OY720045.1, read as the reverse complement.
AATTGGGCACGGATATACCTTGTTAACTGTACATTGTGCCTTAAATTAAAAATTAAATAAAATAAATAAATGTTTTGACTTTTGTTTTTGTTGGACCACGAGGTTGACGATATGACGACCTAGAACAATGTATCAGCTGGACCTAGGGTTGTCATTTTACAATTTTACTTAGTAACAAACAACCTATTAACCTAAACAACCTAATTTTTCGGCCATGTTGTGCTTTTCAGTGATGTTCATAATTTTCCAGGGTTCTATGAACGGTACCCTATCTGCCATATTCGGGATTCAGCATCATCATCAACTCAGCCAAAAAAAAATCCACTGCTGGACAAAGTCCTCCCCCAAGGATCTCCACAACGAATGGTTTTGTGCTGCTCGCATCCAGCGGCTTCCCGCGACCTTCACCAGATCGTCGGTCCACCTTGTTGGAGGCCTGCACACACTGCGCTTTCCGGTACGCGTTCACCACTCGAGGACTGTTCCGCCCCAGCGGCCATCAGTCCTGTAAGCAATGTGCTTTGCCTACTGCTACTTGAGCTTAGCAAATTTTTGGGCTATGTCGGTAACCTTTCTGCGGATGTCCTCATTTCTGATTCGATCACGCAGAGAAACCCCGAGCATAACCATTTCCATTGCTCTTTGAGTGAACTTGAGCCTTCTGATAAAGCCCGTAGTCCCATAGTGAGCGACTACGTCTCAGTCCCGTATGTCATCACTGGCAACACATACAGGTCAAAGACTTTCGTCTTGAGACACTGCGGTATATCGGACGAGTACCTGATGTAATTTTTGCAAACTTATTTTTTTTTTTTTTATGTTTTTATTTATGTTTTGGGTGTTGTGATTGTTCTTTTTTTTGTGTTTGTTTGTGATGGAAAGTGTCCTTTTATGATAGGGCATTTCCAATATTTTTGACGCTGTAAGTGAGAAAAGAGCTTGACACTTGCTGAGTTTCTTGCCGGTTCTTTTCAGTACAAGGTCTCCCGCCCAGAGTAGACTTACGAACCGATGGCATAATGGCGTTCATTAGAGCTATTTGTAGCCTAAACTGAATAAATGATTTTGAATTTTGAATTTTGAAGATATTTCGTAGCTTACCGAACGCTGCCTAGCCTAATTAGATTCGACGATTGACCTCTTTGGTGAAGTTGGACCTACCTAGCTGGACCGTTTGTGCCAGGTAAACATAACCGTTCACAACTTCAATGGCAGAGTCCCCAACCTTCAGAGGAGCGGGTACGATACGTGAGTTCGACAAAACTTTTGTTACCTCTATGTTCATTTTAAGACCCACTTGTTGAGGACACTGTTGAGGTCATCGAGCATTGTGCCGAGGTTCGAAAAAGAGCCCGGGTTCGATTTCTAGGTACTTACAGGTTTTTGAGGCAGGGCTTGTTTAAGTAAGTAAGCAGTACTTTTTTAAGAAGAAGTTTAGCCATAAACAAAATATGATAAATCTACACTTTAAACATCCAACAACTTTATTATCTGTGCGTTTTCCATTTTATTTTTCAATGTAAAATAATTTTTTTCGCCAAATCGCCATTTTGCGCATTACGTCATCGGCGCAGGTGCTTTCATTTGTTTTGTTCGGGGTTTGAAAGGTTAAAGTGAGTCCACATTAATTTATAATATTTATAATAAAAAACATGTTAATTTAAAAAAAAAATTAAAATGTATAATATAAAACATGTTAATTAATGTAAGTTAGTATATGACATGTAACAAAATTAAAAGTTTATACTTGTTATTGTGTTATTGACACTTATCGTCCACACTAATAAAACATGCTGCATAATAAGCTATATTACATGTTTTGTCTAATCTGGACGCATCTTTATATGTCAGACATTTAAAAAACCTTTGCGTGGACTTCTTGGCGGGACAGTGAAGAGTCATATCTGCGGTTTTGTCTTTATTTTCTAAAATTTGTGTTATGTCGAATATTAATCTGAAATAATGGTGGATTATTAACCGTTAAGTGTTCGTGAGTGTGCATGAGTGTTGGCAAATGAAAGAAAAAATTGCAACGTCACTTTTCAAATCATCTCAAGAAGTCCGCCCGAGGACTTAGTAAAGCCCCACATCTTTACTGAGATACTCAAGGGGTTGGGGGGGTATATCGTTTCTCACTTCTCATTTATATTATCATTCATCATCATCATACAGCAAATAAATATTGTTTTTATGTATTACTTGTAAGAAAAATTATTTTGACATTAGCTAAATGTGCTAATCGCACGAAGCCATCAACTAAATGAAAAAAAAAACCTTTGCGTGGAATCGAAGTGAAGCTCTATAGATCAGAGACCGGAGCGGTGGTCTGCGTTGTCATCTTTTGTTATCTTTTGCAATCAATTCGTACAGGATAAAACTTTATGTAAGAGTAAGTATGGCTCTAAGGGTAAATAAAAACCTCATGCAAAAAGGTCGTAACAACCAAACCGTCGCGTTTAATTCAATATAAGTTAGGAAACTCGATACACCCTTTTGCAGCCAGCCGCCCGAACTTCACAAATCACAAACAAATTCACACCTTAATTTCACTACCAAACGATTCTGTACGAAAATCACATATTACCGGCGATTTCATACGAACTGTGTCGGTATCGATTACATTGCAACTGTCTCGCTCTTATGTATGGTAGGAAAAGTGAAAGCAACATCCGTCCCGCTCACACAAAGGTACGGCTGAAATATACTTTTGCATCACTTTTCATTTCGTTCAACAAGCCTTTGGGACGGTCAGCAGAAAATGTGGTTTGCTAAAATTTATTATGTTTTGCTTGTATTCTGGATTCAATGTTTTGGAATCTGCAAAACAAGATGTATAGCGATGTATATAAATAAAATTTATGAAACGACGCTCTTTGATTTATTTGAATGCCGCATCTGTTGTGAGCGAACACAAAATATGAAGCGACTCATTTTGAGTTGTATCTGGTATTCTTGAGTTATTCAAATCTGATACTTTAAATCGAACTCCCGATAGTAAAAATATGTAGCATGGAATCAGATTGGAATAGCTCCTTCTTTCTTATATTTTGAAGTGTTGTATTTTTCCTAAGACTAGAAATTCATATGGACTTATGTTATGTAAGTGAGGACACTGACATCTGTAACACAGATTTGAATGCAATAGTCAGGGGATTGGTTGTGATTTATATATGTTTGTGCAATAAAGATTCAGTCAGCCAGTGCATCACCAGCACACTTTATATTCCCACTGCTGGGGCACGAGCCTTTCCTATGGATGGATAGGGAGAACGGGCCATAAACCACCACGAGAGCCCAGTGCGTTGCGGTGGTTGTTAACGACTGCAGTTGGAACCAACGGCTTTATGTGTCTTCCGAAACACGGAGGAGCTCGACTTTGGGGTAACTCATTCAACATTTTAATGCTTGGAGTATCTACTGAAAGTTGTAAACCTCTATTTCAAGATTTAAAAGTACTCCCACTCGCCTACATGTATATTAAAGTTATATGCATATTTGTAAGGCAAAACGTAGGCTACTTTCCTGAAAACTCTGATGTGCTAATGCGACACACGAGGTATAAGGAAAGATTATTTCTCCCGAAATTTAAGCTCGAGATGTTTAGACGAAATGCTTATGTTCAAGCGATAATTATATTCAATAAGTTGCCTGATGAGATAAAACAATTGCCGTTTAATATGTTTAAAAATAAATTAACAGCATTGTTTATATACAGTTAAAGAATATTTAGATCATAAATTGACTTATTAAACTTCCTGATGGACATAATGTAACACACTATTAATGTGTAGTAAATACTATTTGTATATTAATGTATTAATTTTCATTAAAAAATTTGTAAATGGACTTTTAGTATGATATTTTTGACATTTATTTGTATTATGATTTTTTTTCTACTTATAATTAATTAAATAACCTTATTGACATGTTTGACTTCGACATTTTAAATTAATATTTGCATGCTGTTTCATAATGCGCATTGTAAATTTTATACCACCCGTAAATTACCATGTTTTTGGCAAATAAATGATTATTTTATCTCTCGAGAAAGTAAGTTTTTGGTCACCCATCCAATGACCGGCCTTTGCGAATGTTGTTTAACTTCAGCACTCGCAGACCGGGCGCTCTGACCACTGCAACCAGCTCCTTTATCTATTTTCCAGCCAGTGCAATGCGGTCGTTCCTCTGTAAGACCATTCGGCTTTGGAATTGTTTGCTGGCGCATGTGTTTCCCAGCTCCTATAGTCCCGGGTTTTTTAAGCGGGGCGTGAAACGGCATTTATGCAGGCCGTCATGAATGGGTGCGCTTGTTCCACGGTGAGGAGTGCTCTTATTATATTGGACTGCATCGGCTGCTTACCATCAGGCAGGATGTGGTCACTATTACGAGTCAATTAAAAAAAACCAGGATAACTATAATAATACTAAGTATAGTTTAGGTTGATTCCCATTATAAGCTTGGCTCAAAAGATAGTATGAAAAACCATTTTTTTACTAGGTAAATTGCCGTATTTCTCGTCCAGCCACAAAAAATTCAACAAAAGGAGGCTTCTCTGCCACAGGTATTGCTCGGGGTTATGAACGCACCGAGTTCAACATGGTTAAATACCTAAATATTTCAGGTCATAAAATTAAATTAGTCCTTTTCTTTTGCTGACTGTACCCCAATGTGTTCCAGAATCAATCTCCTCGGTTTAACACGCCACCGTACAGTGAACACCTGTTTAATGTAAGCGCCAGTTCGTACCTCATTTTATATTAAAACCTACCGACATATTAATCGATAAAGTTAGGCAACTTTTGTAAGATACAAAGATGGGTGACCACGCTCAAATGCCTCGCGACACTAGACGATTTCTTATTACAGAAAATGAACATATAACAGAAACACTAAATTATAATTCATAATTGCTTGTAGCCAAAACTATGAACCATTTTAAAGACGTAATGTAATTTGTTTATTTTTTTACTTATTTATTTATTTCTTTATTTCTATAGGTACACAAACAGATACATCAATGCAATAACATATTTGGTCTTTACGTTTGTCCAGATCATTGAAGAAAGAAATGAATGAAGAATATTTGTAATCATAGCTTAAAGTCTATCCGACATCAAAGAATTGGAGGTAGATAGTTTTAGGCAGTTCATAAAGTATATAGTCAGTTCTAAAACTGACTTTGAAATCGTTAGTTAGCCTTCAAAAGAAAAAACCACATAGGTACTATGTTATTTACATATAATTTTAAGCAAATTTTTTTGCGAGCAAAATACCTACAACTTGAAAAAAGACAGTGTTAAATATTTTTTTTCAACGATACCACGCCACGATAGCATAGTTGGTAGTGCACCTGACCCGCCATGTCATGGGATGCGGGTTCGAATCCCGCTCGTGGAATTTTTTCAACACTTAGTCTTTTTTCAAAACACGTACCTACTAAGCAAGAACGGCATCTTAAAAAGAGACTGTTTACACCTTTTCGTTTAATAACACAACACCATTTTAATTATAGGCAGTAATTACGTTTTGTAAATGTAAATGAATTAATTAAGTGTGGAAGGAGCTAAACACATTTTGCGGTAATGAGTCGGGGAGAAATAACATTGTACTAAGTTACGAAATACATGCGACAAAATAATATCTGCCTCTCTACAGATTGTTCGGTAATAATTCTGAAACATAGCCTTGCAGCAATGTATAAAGAATACCGAGATAAATGCAAAATCATATTTACGAATTATTATTTTTCCAAAAACATTTTTTACATAATTTTTTGTTCAACCCTGATATATTTTGACTTCTGTTTTTTTTGGAAGAACAATGTTATATGCTAGCTGGACTTACGGTTTTACACTTTGCAGTTTTACTGAGATGACACCGAGGCATGCTTAAAACACGTTGATGACCGACCTGGATGAACCTACATTTATATTTGGTTTGGATTGGTGAGCGAGCGATTGAGACTCACTTGGAGGAGACATTTGCTCATCAGTGGGACAAAATAAATCAATAACATCATCGTCTCAGCCAAAAGATGTCCACTGATGGACAAAGGCCTCCCCCAAGGATCTCCACAACGACCGGTTTAATGCTTACTGCTCGCATCCAGCGGCTTCCCGCGACCTTTACTAGATCGTCGGTCCACTTTTTTGGAGGCCAGCCCACACTGCGTTTTACGGTAATAAAATTAATTAAAAATCTCATCATCATGTATCCCGTATGGCAGATGAGAGAGTGGCGAAACGTATCTTTTATCCTGAACTTGAAGAGGGCAAGCGGAAAATTGGCGGATGACCCCTCCAATATAAAGACGTACAGAAGCGTCATATGAAGAGATGCAGCATTGAGCACTCTCTTTGGGAGGGTTTGGCAGCACATGCGCCATTTAGACCGTTGTGTCTAAATGGCGGGAGCATGTGCAGCGACAAGTACGCGATTTCGAGGAGCAGCGTCAAGCTGACGTGAAACGCGAAGCTTAAAGCAGCCGCAGCCATTATCTACAATATTGTAAACGGCAAACTGAAATGCCCAAATTGTGCACGAGAGTTTGCCGCGAAGATTGGCTATGTAAGTCATCTTCGTGCGCATCAGCGCAGACCATACTAGGAAGAGGTCGCCTTGGCCGAAACCGGTCGGAATCCGATAATTAAAAAAGAAATCTATGCGTGAACAATAAATAATTATTAACCATTGACATCACCATCAAACGTTGAAGATTTTTACTATTATCTCTACGATGCGACGCGTCCGACCCTTTTTGACGCAATCTCGACGGCCCATCTCGACTTTGTCAAGTTACATTTACGTTAATTCACAATTACTTGTTCCAAACTTGGCCAGAGTTTGGCAAAAGCACCGGGACACAAAATATGGAGACCCAGAAGGTAAGCTTGATACATACCGCGCTGGAGCAACGTACATTTAGACCAATGGGTCTAAAGAGCATGGACACGGATCTCGGAACAGCTCGGAATAGTTCGAGCGCAGCTGGTGCGAGGTTCCGTGTCCGTGAGGGGTTGTGTATGTGTGCGTTGCTAAACCGCGTCTGTGTGTAGCTTGCCTTCTGCAGTATCCTTATTTTGTGACCGGGCCCTTGCCCATCAAACGTTCACGCTTCCTGAACCCCATCAAATCAATTAGCAAACTCTAATCAGATAATAAAAGTCGCGAGAGACAACTTATCTGTTAAGAAGATTTCAAGAGAAATTGAACTTTGAAAAATCTTGCAAATAGAAGATTTCAATGTTGAAATACTTTTTTATTGCATGACAAATTCAAATTCAAAAATCAAATTCTAATTTATTTATTTCTTTAAAAAAATGGTAAACAATATTTTAAACACTTATAAATGCCTCATATTCTACCGTTCTCAAACGGTGTAGAAATTTTTTAAATTTGTAGTTACACATAAGAATAGTGAATAAAAACATTATTAAGTAATACTTATGCATCACAATCAAAAACAGAAAAAAAACAATCATTCATCCATCAATAATAATAGAATATAAAATTAGGTAAACATTTTGATAATATAATTACATTCATGTCATATTTAAATATTCATTTAATCGAATAGAAACACATGTCTAGTAAGTAACCAATTAAATAGGATAGATTTAAACTTACACAAATTCATTTTTCTAATATCTTGTGGTAATTTATTATAGTCCAAATGCATGTATTATACATATAAACTTTCCTCTTGAATCACTCTATCTATTAAAAAAACCGCATCAAAACAGTATTTTTTTTAATACATAACAACAACGGTATTTGGCCAAATACATTCGTTAAGAAAATTTTTAGATTATCATCACAAGACTTATTTGTCAACCCTAAAAAAATGGTGAATAGTATTATCTTTATTTGTTACTGTAAACGGAAGAGACGACACAATGTAACAATGTAACAACCAACTTAAAACACGTCCAAAGTTTCACAAAAAATTCAAATACAAAACGTTATAAAGTATCAAAAGCGACCACTCAAAGAGTTGTAGACTACAAAAAAAGTTTTCCCACGTTTTCATTAACCTTTCCTGATGAGATTAAGCGGGGAAAAGTGGGAAAAAGGCGGACAGAGCGGGAAACCAAACGTTTCTTTTATTTCCCCATAAGGGTGCTTTTCCACCAAACCTGTGCGAGCTAGTTAAGCGGTTTTTTTGGAGAGAGTTTGCTGTTGGCCTTAAACAGAGTTTTCAGCTTCATCGGACTTCTTTAGTGACGGCGAGAATGTTAAAGGTTCTCAAGATTCCTCAAGCCGAAATGAAACACCGTCAAAGGGTTTTCTAGAGGGTATGGCATCACGCAAGCCTGTCCCAGTTCCTTCCTAAGCGGTACAACTCGAGGACGCTAGGATTAAGTACGCTTAGGATCTCAGTTCGTTAACCTAGTCGTGGGGGTGGGGAGAAGCGCCCAGGTACATGTCTGTACCTGGTAAAAAGCGCGTGTGAACCGGGCTCTTGTTCTACGAGTAAGGTGTCTTGGGCTTAGCTAGTGTGCATGTTTGGTGTATCATGTAAAAAAATTAGTGGCATTTTGAGGATCGGGCGATCAATGTCGGGTGACCGTCCATTCTCCTTTATTTATCCCGTTCCGACTATTAAACCCAGGGGCCAGACTGAAAATCAGCGCTGAACCAAGCTCAGTACTTTGCTGAGAATGGTACCCTTTGCTTACACACACAATATTTTTAGTTAGTTTAGTTTTCTAAAACTTTGTAATTTTTGTATCAATAAAATATTTTTATCTTTATCAATGGGTGAAAAATCTACCAATAGGATTGCTTCTTTTCCCTTGCATTGTAAAATGGAGTAATCTTATTGGTTGATTTTTCATCGCACTCTTCAGGCTTACTACCGAAAAAAAGCAACCAGTTGCTATTGCATAATGCCAACGCAACTGCTACTAGTTGCGGTTACTACAATCGGTCGGTTTAAATTAGAGCGCCGTAATGCACTTTTAGTTCGTCAATCGCCCGCCCGCTTGTGGCGCTAACGCAGCTTTTTTTTTTTTTGAGAGAGTTTGCTGATTGCTTAAGATGGCATTTTCAGCAACACCGGGCTTTTTTGGGGGCGGCGAGGAACGTAAAGGGTCCCTCAAGCCGTGTGTAACGAATCACCTACGGAGGTTTTCTAGAGGGAACGGCATCACGCACTAGTGCGCGTCCCCGTGCCCTACTAGATTCTCCGAAGGGTTCGGATCGGATCGGGGGGCGGAACCACCCGAGGGCGCCTCTAAAGGCTCGGACCTCAGCTCGGGTAGACCGGGCCGTGGAGGAAGAGAGAAGCGCCCAGGTACATGTCTGTACCTGGTATAGAGCGCGTGTGAACCGGTTCTTCGTACCCTTGTTCTACGAGTACGGTGTCTTGGACCTAAGCTAGTGTGCATGTTTAGTGTATCCTGTAAATGTGTAGTGACATTTAGAGGATCGGGCGGGGGGTATCGCAGCGTTCTACGTTTCGTAACACAAAATATATGTTTTGGTAGCGATAAATTGCAAACTATTGCGATTGCGACTGTCACTTAAAGATCGGTAATAAACCTGCCGCTCAGCTACCTCGCTCAGTTGTAGTGGAAAAGTAGCTTTAGAGGACGCTTCGTGGAAAGAATGCAGTTCATTACTAATGGATGGACGTTTAGTATCGTAATGTTGAGAGAGGGTTGTTTTTTTAACGCCGCGTTAGTTTAGCTGATCGTTGAACGTAGCCTTATTTATCTTGCACTTTCTTATGCTGCTATCATCGCTTTTAAAATTACTCGTGTTTTTATATAAAGATAAGTTTAAATCTATGAAACTAACCTTTACGTACCTATTATGTAATCGGCGTTTGTTTTATCAGAAGTTTCGTAACTGGTTCTGTGTTCTAATGGTTAAGACCGGCTGGTCTCAGGAACGTGGTTTCGAGTTCTATTCCCAACAGAGGGTGTATCGGCTGCCGGAAAAGCAATGCCGACACAGCAGAGTGGGCAGAATGGGGAGGAATAGGGAGCTGAGTAGGGATGGATGATGAATAATGGGATATATGGGACTTACTTGGCGAGCTGACATTGACGGCGTGGCCACGACATGACCGTTGCGAAGATGGAGCTGATGCTGGTAGAAATCGCTTATTTCGCGCACACACACACACGTGCACACGCGACTTATGAAGGGGTGTACCGGCCGGTAGGCAATTCACGAGTAGTTCTAGGAGGTTCTGGAGCGGAGAGCTGATGGTATAACGCGACCGATCGGTGAGAACTCAGAGACTGACTGAACGCTGCACGTCTATGCAGCTGAGTGAAGGTCGCGCGGTTCGTCAGCACACTAGCTCCGCCGTCGGCTTGTGCGGCGTATCTTTTATTTGAATGATTGCACCGTCGCGTTTCTGGCGAAAACAGATGGTACATTATTGTACTGGGCTTGATTGGTTAAGGGCTTGTTAAATGTGTCTGGCTAGCTATCACCAATATTTCATTATTTATATCTGTTTTAATAGTATGGTAGTATTGAAGAGCTCGATGGCGCAGTGGTTAATGTGACCGGACTTCGATAAGCAACTTTCGGAAAGGGCCGGTCATCGGATGGGTGGCCAAAAATTTATCATCTCGAGATCCTCTGTGCTTTGGAAAGCACGCAAAGCCGTTGGTCCCGGCTGCATCAGCAGTCGTTAACAACCACCAATCCGCACTGGGCCCGCGTGGTAGTTCATGGCCCGTTCTCCCTATCCATTCGTAGGGAAGGTTCGTTCGTGCCGTAGGGACATAAAAACGAGCTGGTATTAGTATTATTATGGCTATCTTATTTTAGAGATAAAATAGCCATAATAATACAAGTTCAGTAGTGAACTGTGCTTCCTTCAGCGTAAGGTATTATTATGGAGAGGTAATAAAAGGCTTGACGTGATTTTAAACGGTATAAACTCTAGAAAACAATTTGAACCAAAATTGGGCAAGAGTTCAGTATGAATTATATAAAACTATTTTCTGCCAAACGTGAAACGTAACATACTACGTCCAATACACCGATTCATTTATGTAAAAAAGATTTTACTTTAATAATTATAAGTCTCATTTTACTTTGCAACAAATATCTCAATAGGAATTAAACGGTGTGCCATACTTTGGGGCACAGACGTAACATCAGACGCTGCGAGAGGCACTTTTGTCCCCGTCAAGGGTCTGTGTAAGCGTTCAAGGGTGCTTTTCTTATCGACATTGAAGTGCCCGATCAAGGTGGAATTGTTAGAACCCTACTGAAATAAAACGGGAATGCAAAGTTATAGTTGATTGTAGTGACATTGTTGTTTAAAGTTTAGAGTTTACGCAAGTTTTGAAATGAAAAACTTTTTAAAAGAAACTGTTCTGCCCCCCTAGACAAGTGGGAGTTATGACACTTCTCTAGATGGGCTGTTCACGTTTTATTTTAATTCAATTTGACGTCGTGGAGTGTCAATGAGCCACATTTGCAGTACGGACCCGAAGAATTGATATTTTTAATGTTAAAAATATTATAGTTTGCTTCTGCCCTGCTCTCTCTTCCCGACTATATATTCCAAATGGTGGTGGGGTCAGCCTTCCTTATCAGCAGTAGGATGAAACAGAATAATACAGCGAAGTCTGAAGTAAAGAATTTGTTTTGATACATATATCTCCAGCTACCATCATCAGCTCATTTTGGAAAGGGAAGATGAAAAGCAAAAGCGGCCATAAACGACCACGCGAGCCCAGTGCGTTGCCGTAGTTGGAAACGACCAGGGACCAACGTCTTTACGTTTCTTCTGAAGCGAAGAAGCGTATAAAGACCTCGAGCTTAATGGCGCAGTGGTTAAGCGTTTGCTATGATTAAGCAACATTCGCAAATTTCGGTCATCGGATGGTTTACCAAAATTATTATCTCGAGCTCCTCCATGCTTCGGAAGCCACGTAAAGCTTTTAGTCTCAGCTGCATTAGCAATCGCTTACAACCACCAATCCGTACTTGGCCCGCATGGTCGTTTGTAGCCCGTTCTATCTCCACACAAATCTTTTTTATTTGAAAAAAGATTAAGTGTTGAAAAAGTTCCACGAGCGAGATTCGAACCCGCACCCCATGACATGCCGGGTCAGGTACACTACCAACTATGCTATCGTGGCTCAATCCAACTCGCCGACATTAATCAACACTATCTACTCTTACTCTGTAAGCCAAAGGAGCATGTCGACAACTACGTCATCAACATCAGATCTTAATATTTATTTTATTTTTATTTTTAAATGTCGATCAGTGTCGCGATCTGAAACAGTTGTTAGTATTATTCAAACGATACAGACTAAAGACTTAACGGCTTTGTTAATTTCCTTTTCACTTAATTCTCTCGCGAAGTGACGCACTCCTCGCCGCGGGGGCAAAGTCGTAACATCGCTAGTAGATTGGGGCACTTTTGTCCCCGTCAAGTGATTGCGTGGGCGCTGAAGGGCCCTCGCCGTATCAGCTCTCGAGAACCGATCGAGGCCAAATTGTTTCATAGCGAAGACTTTCATTTGTTTATTGGGCGTTTCATGCCTCACCATAATAAACCTTAAAGGTGAATGGATATGAACGTTTATTTGTCTTGCCCCGTTGTAACGTTAGGTACTTAAATGCGTATCTTTTACATACTAACGTTTTCCTTTCTTCCTTACAACATACTTTTCCACTGCTGGACGGATACCTCTCCAGTTTTCTTTAATTTCACCTGATGTTAAGTGAATAAGGAATCCAGATGCGACGACAACTGGTGCAGCGTGAAAACAACGCAGCATCAGTTACCCTCACTCTGCCGGCCCACAAGGTGCCTCTTCACGCCTCGTTTGAAGGACCCCATATCATAGGAAAGAGGGAAAACGTGTGCTGGCAAACTATTCCATGTTTTGGAGGTGCGACAAAAAAACGAGACACCAAATTTCTTAGTGCGCGATGTAATGTTTGAGACAGTAAAGCGGTGACTGTGGCCTTTCTGGGCAAAAGCCTCCATCATTGAAATCAAGTCATCGCCACAATTTATGAGGTAATAACCGCCTCTGTGGTCTAATGGTTCAGACCATCTGCTTAGATCAAGAGGTCCCGGGTTCGATTCCCAGCGGGGAGTATACATGTTTGTGTACTCGGTTTGGTTGGTGGGATGCCTTATTTGTCCGCCTGGCTAGCTACCAACATCTTATCTAAATATGTCGCCATAACATCAATGTTTGTAGCATTGTTGTGTTCCGACAGCTGGAGATAAGATAGCTAGTGCCTCACTAGTTGAGGATCCTGGGTGAAGTGCGCTTCCATCCTTGGCCTTCTCATTACTTAACAACAGGTGAGATCAAGGCACTATGCTTACCCGTAAAATATATAAAAAATAATAATAATAATAATCTCCACGCTTGCATCACGAACCTAGGCTATGTATCGAACAATACGAAGCGCAGTTTGCCCGCCCTGGAACCTTCAGATATCAGACCGAGCGCTTAGCCACTCCATCACCGAAGCGATTACTCATATCATTTCATACATACATACATCTGAAGTATGATTGCAACATTGCACAAACGAGATATTCACATTAACGCGCATTAACATAAAATTGGAACACACGTAGCATTCTCAGCAAATAGGAATAAGGTCGCTGACTAAGTCGATTGTATCTTTTATTTTATTTAATATATTTTTCTTAATAAACATAGTGACACCGAACATGTCGCTTCTCTTTTCCATCTAAGCCCCGTAAAGAGTCATAGTACTTCACATCCATATACTCATGTCTCTCATAGTAGACAAAATCACAAATTTTGCATTTAACATAACAGGTGGCCGATAACAATTAAAATTCTATTGTGTCTGGTATTCGTGCGCTCGAGCTCATAATCAAAGTAAGGTTCCGAGGTGGATAACATCAGCGATGCGTTGCTAGCCGATCGCCCGATATGCGAGCATCTTGGAACCCTTGTCCCTGTTGGGGTCCTAACTGGGGACTTTGTACACCGAGACATTTTAGTGGTTGTTTTCCCGCAGATGGGTAGATCAGACCATGAAACCAAACAACTTTCTCCAAGAAACATAAGGTCAAAAACGAGATAATTTTTGACTTTCCCATACAAACCATGCTTGGTCAATAGAGGCTTTGTATAGAAAAGTGAAAAATGGATGAAAATGATAAGTTTTTGGTCATCGGATGGGTGACCAAAAACTTATCATCTCGAGTTCTTTCGTTCTTCGGAAGGCACGTTAAGCAGTTGGTACCGGCTGCATTAGCAGTCGTCAACAACCACCGTCCACACTGGGCCTGCGTGGTGGTTTATGGCCCGTTCTCAATATCCATCCAGGACGGTTCATGCCCCAGCAGTGGGGACATAAAATGAGCTGATGATGATGATGGTGAATACGTTTCCTTTTTTTCATTAATATGAGATCTCATGCTGGTATGGGACTTAACTTAGGGACAAGAGACGGCTTAGGGACTGTTGGAGCACGGGCGCCTTCGGGAGGCATCGGCTCCAGTCGTCGGTCGTGGGGTGCGGCGCTCGGGCGCGGGCCAGCACGTCCACCAAGACAGATCGGCTTCCCCACCCGATCCTCTAAATGCCACTACACATTTACAGAATACACTAAACATGCACACTAGCTTAGGCCCAAGTCACCGTACTCGTAGAACAAGGGTACGACGAGCCGGTTTCCAAAGCACAGAGGAACTCGAGATGATAAGTTTTTGGTCAATCATCCGATGACCGGTCTTAGCGAAAGTTGCTTAATCTTAGGAATCGCACTGCGACATCGAGCACCTCTGGAAACGTTACCGTTTACGATTCGACAAGTGACGATCCAAACATCAAATTCTACGCGCTCCGTTAAACGCTTATTAACTGTACTAACACGAATGCGCAGCGTCTAATGAAATAATACATTTTAAACGTAAACTGCCGTAAAGTTTCGCAATTCGCACAATTGCTTCATTCGCTTTATACAGTGTGGTACGGGGAAAGTTGTATGCCGACGCACGTACACACGTACGCACATCAGATTACCACAAACTGTTGAATTTCCTCGATAGATTTTGAACTTTATAGTTAGGGAATATGATTGGAAATGTATTAAAGAAATTTGACAGATTTAGATAGGTTTCTGTGCAGGCATCTGTACCTCTAATTAACAAATAGCGGTGATACATCGCACGCACGCTTTGAGCCCTAAAATTATGATGAACAAGCCAAATTTATTGTTATTTATGATATTACTTCGCGCTCACTCGCATTGGTGCGTAGGGCGTGAAGCACATTTTCTTTAGCCATTAGTCTTAGGTTGTCGGCTCGTTGGCTTATGAGCTAGCGCATCTTACTAACCAGATGTTGGGAAATACGTTTGAGCATACTAACTTTCGTGCAAAGGTCATACTAAGAAATGAAACTGAAGAAGAGTTCACAAACTAAGAAATTATAGTTATTAGATTTTTTGTAAGTGTGTGTTATTCGCAAAAAAAAATTGCGAAAATTTATATATACCCTAACCATCATTTAATAGATAGCTTTCTTTATTCTTAGTGATCTTTAATATTTGCAAATATATGAAAGATCCATAATAGAGACTCTGTAAGACCTCGGCACAATGCTCGGTGATCTCAACAGAGTCTCTCAACAAGAACATGGAGAAGACGAAAGTTATGTCGAACTCACGTGTCGTACCCACTCCTCTGAAGGTTGGGGACTCTGCCCTTGAAGTTGTGAACGATTATGTTTACCTGGGACAAACGGTCCAGCTAGGTACGTTCGACAATTGACCTCTTTGCTGAAGTTGGACCAACTTCAGCAAAGAGGTCAATCGTCGAATCCAATTAGGCTGGGCAGCGTTCGGTAAGCTACGAAATATCTTTTCATCCGATATACCGCAGTCTCTCAAGACGAAAGTCTTTGATCAGTATGTGTTGCCAGTTATATATGGGACTGAGACGTGGTCGCTCACTATGGCCCTTATCAGAAGGCTCAAGGTCATTTAAAGAGCAATGAAAAGGGCTATGCTCGGAGTTTTTCTGCGAGATCGAATCAGAAATGAGAAGATTCGCAGAAGAACAAAGGTAACCGACATAGCCTGAAGAGTTGCTAAGCTCAAGTGGCAGTGGGCAGGGCACATTGCTCGCAGGACTGATGGCCGCTGGAGCGGAACAGTCCTCGAGTGGTGACCGCGTACCGGAAAGCGCAGTGTGGGCAAGCCTCCAACAAGGTGGACCGACGATCTGGTGAAGGTCGCGGGAAGTCGCTGGATGCGAGCACCACAAAATCGGTCGTTGTGGAGATCCTTGGGGGAGGCCTTTGTCTAACAGTGGACGTCTTTTGGCTGAGATGATATTAAAGATCGGATTTTGATGACGGGTGTGAATGACATGGAATTAGATACTTTATGAAGCTGATGTCATATGGTTGATTATTTATTGAAGAAATTTGACAGTTTTGGATGGATTGACATGAAGGCATCTGTACAAAAACACTAACATATATTTTTTGTCTCGACTAGGTGGTATGAAGGCAACCCGATTTCCCTTAGTTCCAATAACATAAAAAAGTTTACATAAAAAAGGCAACCATAAGAACAATTTCCGTTGCTTCCGTGAACGTTACCAGTATATCGTCAAATATCCACGTTACCCATCTTATCAGTCAACGATCTGTCTTCAGGTATGCACAGCGAATATAGAACTCCCCAATAAAAGCGGAGCTCGATTTTACGACGACACAATATTGCATGTAAATTCGCCTTTTTTTCTTACATATATTGTGGTGGTGTATTGCTACAATTGTGCGGTAAAAGCTTAGTATGTCGTCGGTGTAATAAAATATTTAAAAGTTTTATTACAAACTAGTGGCCCGCTCGCGACTTCGTCCGCTTTTGCTGTTGCAGCGCCACTTACCGGGTTCAATCGTGTTTTTAAACCATCCAGGAACCCATTGAAATATATACACATAATTACAATCAAATTGGTCAAGCCGTTTAAGAGGAGTTAGGTGACAAACACACGTACAGAAGAATTATATATATAAAGATCACGGCAGTCGAGTGGTGAAGCGCTCGGCTTGGTCCCAGTGTTTGTGGTACCGTCGTTGTTTCTGATTTCCATAAAACGAGTGCTTTAACTACTTAACTTGATTAGAACAATGTATGTGATATATATATATCACTACTAGCTGACCCGGCAAACGTCGTTATGCCATAAGAAATAAAATAAAAATTTAGGGGTGGACTACCCCTAACATTTAGGGGGATGAAAAATAGATGTTGGCCGATTCTCATAGATACTGGATGACCCGGCAAACGTTGTTTTGCCATAAAAAATTTAAAAAAAATTTAGGGGTGGACTACCCCTAACATTTAGAGGGATGAAAAATAGATGTTGGCCGATTCTCATAGATACCGGATAAGCACAAAAAATTTCATTAAAATCGGTCAAGCCGTTTCGGAGGAGTACGGCAACGAAAACTATGACGCGAGAATTTTATATATTAGATATATATCACTATATATATCACTGGTGTGGTCTGATTCTATATATATAGAATCAGACCACACCAGTCCACTGCTGGGCATAGGCCTCTACCAATGCATGCCAATGAGCTCGATATTCGGCTATTCACAAATTGTATTGGTAACATTAGCGTCTTGGAGGCATCGTCATTAGGGCAAAGATAGAAGGCTTGTTAAACTGTCTAGTCTAACCTAAAATACTGTATTCTATATCATGGACTATACCTATTCCTTTATTGTTTACGTTAGTTACTTAAATTGTGAGTTTTTGATGATGATAATTATTGTTGTTTTAATGTTTCAATTATTTTATTTTGTATTGTGTGCTGTACTTTAAATTCAATTCCATATTGTTATGCCCAAATTGGGTCATGTATGATACTCTATTTTAATATTTGTAACACCTTGTCAAACTACATGAGAAACAATAAATTAATTTATGATTTATTCTCATCCAACCGCTGCCAGCCACTTTGCCTATATCGTCGCTCCACCGCGCCAAAGGGCGTACTATACAACGTCTGCCGAGTCGCGGTCTCCCTAACGGTTATCAGTCCTGCAGATTATATGACCAGCCCATGCCACTTCAGCTTGCTAATTCTTTGGGCTATGTAACTAAAGACTTATCTAGGCTTTACACAACGTGTAGAAAGTTGTGGTCAAAATGAAAAGATCCAAAGTGTATCCGATCTAAATCTTGTATGCAGAGTTACTCAGACATAATTATCATCTTTAATTAGTGAGGATAAATTCAACAACATTATATAAATATACAATCATCTTTCACACAATATAAAACTAATTAAATATTTACGATATAGAAAATTCATATTCATATATAATACATACATACATACATACATACATACATACATACATACAAAAGTAATTATTAAAAGAACAATGAACCTAAAACTAAAAACCTTAAAAAATATAATACAATAACTAAAATAAATTATTAAAAGGAGTGCCTTTAGGCAAGGTTCCGAAGATACTGGCAGCGTTCCTCCTTTGAATAGCTAGACTAACTCTTTGTCCGAGGTAGCTGCCAGCTCTTCGGTCTCCTGTGATGTCGACTAACCTTTTTGCTATTTCCTTAAAAAGCCTTTAATTAGTTATTTCAATTTTTTATTGAATATTTCTGTTGTGACGTCACATCAAATTAAACAAGTCACTGCCCTAGTGGTTTAGTAACTTCTGTGTACATATATTTTATTTAACGTGTGTGTATAAAATATTTTATTTACAATTGCATGACAAATTAAAGTTAATATTTATATCTAGTACCTAACTCTGCATAAAATATCTTACAACTTTCTGTTACACGTTTAAAAAGTATTTTTATTTACTGGATTCACTTTATTACTCAGGAATAGAGAACTTTTATGTAAGTATAAATATTAAGGTAGTTGGATATTTATACGATCGTTAACCAATTGCCTAAGTTAATTGGGCCAGTGTCTGCTATAAAACATCTGTGCTTAAACAGTTTCAAACTACCCCTGTACCATATTAATTGTTCAAGTTTTCCCGTTTCGTGTCGATGCATTGAGCGGTACTGAGATTGATGTTAGATGTCCGAAATTCTCTTCGTAGGAAGCTTATGGTACAGGGTTTGAGAGTTTAAAGTATAGGTTGTTCGATGTACATAATTGATCGAGTGTGAATACGTATTTTATTGACCGCAAGATGAAGATAAAGATAAGATAAGATATATATATATATATATGTAGGTATATGTTCATATTAATGTAGTATTATTATGTATGTTTATGTAGTTTTAAGAATATCGTAGTATATGTGTTGTATGTAATGTACCTAATATTGTTATTCTTAGTTGAGATGTTTTTGTTTGCACTTTTGTCGCTTCCTTTTAAACATGATGCTCCCATTGCACCTTAGATTGGCTGGAAGAGATCTCTTTTAGAGATAAGTCCACCTTTGGTCACCATTGTTTGTAAACTGTTTTCTGTATGTGTTTTTATGTGCAATTAAGAATATATATAACATTTGACAAAAAAACTACATATAAAAACACGTACAAAGGGCGATTTTATTACTAAGAGTGATCTGACAACTTTGGATCGACGAGACGTAATGAAAACTCTTTTGATTTACTAAATTACGAATCCTATTTATTTAAAAAGTCACGGTGGCTGTGTAGCAAAGCGCTTGGTCCGATATTCAAAGGTTTAATTCCCAGGTCAAGCAAAATATGTTTCGGAATTTTCATATTTTCATACATAGCCCGGGTTTGTGATTACCGTCCCACGTTTTGCAAGCGTGGGGATTAAGCCAATATCCGGTATATATAGCGATGACTTGATTTCAATGATGGAGGCCTTTGCCCAGCAGTGGGACAGTAGTAAAGTAAAGGCTGTTAACACTATTTATTTAAATTACCTGGCTAGGGCCGGTGTTGATAGCATGTAGATACACAGGCGCTTTCGGGCCCAGACACAATAGAATTCCATTGTTCTATGGTAACCAGAGCACTCCAGTGGATAAACTGTCTAGAATATCATAAGAAGGTACCTACTTATCAATTCTAACAAACCCTTACTTCGAAACTACGTTCTTGCACCGTTCTCTGTAGAATTAAAAAGTCTTCAACGTTTAAATTTGCCTAAACACTTTCGTCCCAAATTGATTTTCCAAGAGAAAAGTTTCTCACAACTTGTTGGCAAAATCCAGGGTTAGGCGACCGGCTGGTAATTTCTAGATTTATTTTTTATTTATTTTCATTTCGTTTGAGCTAAAACTTTGGCGGTCCCGGCTGAATACCCCGGTTTGGCGTTGAAAACAATAAAGCTGGCATGAATGGCGGTCCAAAAACAAATTCGGAAAGTAAATATCAACAGTCAGGTAATAGTTTTTGACAGCTCAATAAAAATGTGCAGTTCGATATGGGTGTACACACTTTTGATTCGATTAATTTGATTGCTAGAATTGTTTTAGAAACACTAACTCTACAAGTGAGAGTTAGTAAAGTGTTACATTTACCACGATTAACAACAATCAATACAACTTTTTACGAATCTAACTAATCGCGTTTATTTTACACATTGGTTGTATTTGTCTTTATCCTGACGTTTCAAACCCTTTGTAGGGTTCGTGGTCACAGGAAGACTACGGTGTCGGTCGCTTTATAATAATTTTTCATCATGCATACCGTCTTTTTATTTTATTCGATTGCGTTTCATTCTACGCATAAAGAGCTGATCGTATCTTTTGGTCTGGCAGTGTGATGGGATTAATACATGTTATTAATGTATGATGGGATGGTGGTGAATTCCAACCATACTCTCACTAACCTAAATAAAATAAAAACAAAGTGTAAAAATGATCCGAAAAAATTGTTTTATTTTATTGCGTTATGTTCGCGTAAACTATAGAACACAATACCACGATAGCATAATAGGAAGTGTACTTGACCCAGTTTGACGAAAGATGCAAGTTCAAATATCGTTACGTTGTAAATATTATCTCTCTTGACACTGGCTTAAGGTGCAAACCGCCAAGCCATTAAAAAAAAAAGAAAAGGAGTCTAGTTACAAAACAGAAGACGATCACACGACACAACATGGCGACGGCGAGCGGGCAGCGGCGTGCTATTTAAAAAAGTTCGCACTTCGCATCGCATGTGCCACGTTTGTCGTTAAGACGGAGCTCGAGACTAAAATTAAAACTCGTAAGTCTAGGTTTACTACCCCTCTCCGCCTGAGTCAGATGTAGGCACGTAATGATATAAATACGTTGGCTTGTTGGGCCATTGAGCGAGCGGAGTGGGATTTATATGCCGAATGTAAAATATGGCAAAGTATATTGATTTTTTTTATATTTGATGGGTAAATACTTGGCCTTCTCACCTGTTGTTAAATGACGATTAGGCTGACGGAGGAAGCGCACTATACCTGGAATCCCCAACTAATAAGGCACTGGCTATCTTATCTCTAGCTGCCGGAACACAAAAATGCTACAAACGTTGATGTTATGGCGACATATTTAAATTAAATGGTGGTAGCTAGCCTGGTGGACAAACAAGCACTACCACCAGTCAAACCGAGTACACAAACATGTACACTCATGTGTTTTAACCACTAGCCTACAGAGGCGGTTAAAATTATTTTGCATATGAAATAGTGTTTGGCCTTTACCTATTGGTTTACTCTTGTAATTGTCATTTGCAGAGGAGCTAGCTATCGTTCCTATAACAGATGGCACTCAGTATTGAATTTATGGCGGCAGACTTATACAAAATGGGATTAATGGGACGGAAGCGAAATCTTTTATTGCCAAACTAGGGCACCGTTTAGCGGATCGTCATACCTGGTTCAGAGACTCTCTGGCAATACAACGTGGTAACGCTGCCGGTATCATGGGAACCTTTGAGCCGGGGGTGGCCTGTGGTGGTCTTTTAGATTAAGGTTATAGATTGGAATATTTATTTTTTATAATTATTTGATTGTACTAAATATATTGATGATTTTAAATGGGTGTTATTTAAACGGTTAGCAAAGTATTCGCATTTTTGTAAGCAAACAAATGCTAGTTGGGCAGAAACTTATGGTCAGCAAATATTTCCAAATCAGTCTGCAACTTATATCATTCTGAACAGCAGTTTTATGCCGCTCCCCCCTTCCGTGTCTGGCCTCGCTACGCTGCGCTTCGCTCGGAAAAAAAAATTAACTTAACTTAACCAACAGTAAGGATTTCTTATGCTGACCAAATATTTATTTTGTAATACAAGTAAATTATTTCCATTTTATATTAGTTGTGCAACAGAGTAAGAAGAAGAGAATAAAAAAAAATTAAAAAATGGGATGCGTTTTAAAGCGGTGACAATATTTCTCCAATTATAATTTTAATAACGTGTGTATATCTATATATATATATATCTATATAACAAGACGAACGTAGAAAGAGCCCTAACACGGACCAAAACAAGCAATTCATACTCTTTATTATCTCTTCCTATAATGTTATGTATGATACCTTGCAATCTAAGACCTGTGGTCATCAGTTACAACTGACAAACCATGGAAGCGCTTTTTTTCGATTATTTTAGTAATACCTATACACTACAAAATTCAATATTTTTAGATCAATAATGCAATTCTGATAAACTAAAAACTTTCAAAAAGTTTTCTTGCAAATAAACTAAAATTCGAAAACAGTATGAAACCAAAGAAACCACGATTGGGATTCGAACGCGCTTCCTCTAATATATTAGCTACTATCTTCTCTTACGGCGAAAAAGCATCACTTTTTCTGAAAATAAAGTTTCGTCTTAACTGGCTTATTATCTATATATTAATAAGTGAAGCAAAAACTTTGTACCCGTTTTTACGAAACTTGCGCAGGACGGAGGAGTATGAAATTTTGCACACTTATAGCTTATATAGAGAAGCTTATCCGAATGTTAATTTTTTTTTTAATTATGTATAAAAAATACATAAAATCAACAAAAACAACATTACACACACTACCATGTATTTGACACACACGCATATGAATTTGACACACACGTATTGTCTTGTCTATCATATCTTTAATGCGGCCGACATCTTTCAATGCCAATCCAAACTCACATTCTATCTTTTTTAATTTTTCATTGCTTAGGATACAATCCGTGCAGCCTTAATAAAATTACGGTCGAATTTCGACCACCGGGCGACCACTAGTATGTATTAATTTAGGTAAATATTGATCTTTGAAGTCTAATTAGAAGCCGTAATATGCAAACCCTCTTAAGCAAAACGTTACTAACTAAACCAACCGTCTGAAATATAGATTTATTATTATAACTATTATTATGATTACTGTTATAGGGTTACCAAATCGCTAGTTTTATGGCCCATACATAAGTAACTACATACACACACATCGTGCCTCTTGGAATGCAATAAGGAACGTTCGGGTTACGAGTGGGGGTCACGGGGAGGAATGGGGAGTAGCGGGGAGTAATGGGGAGTTGGGGGGAGTGGGGGGGAGGAAAAACTGCGACCTTCCGTCTAATGATAATAACGCCGAACTCAAATGCGGTTTATTGCGTGGATTAGTTTTTACGATTGTAGTTTTAGGGTAAATATGAAGATTAAGCTGAGTACAGGCGATGTGAAGTGAAGCTTGTATCCGAATGTTTGTGCTTTGCAGTTGTTCGACATATTTGTGGTCAACCAAATGAAGTTTTGCCAGTTGAGGTTGGAGATTGCGTTGTCTGCTATGTCTGCCAATGGTCTAGTTGTCTTGCAAATCATAAAAAACATGTGCGCCAGAATTATTTACAATTGTATCAAAACAAGAAAAGGACGCTGAGTGAATAAAACCAAACTAAATGTTTAAATATGTAATTTTAAACCCAAATTTTGTTGCGAACAAATTACAAAAACACAAATGTTGAAAAAATTTCCACGAGCAGGATTTGAACCTGCATCCTTCTGACATTCCGGGTCAGATGCTCTTCCAATTGAGCTATCGTGGTTCCAACCAGCCCGCCGAAATTATTCAACTCTTTTTTTTACTTTGAAAGCCAAAGGCGCCCATTCAATGTCAACAACTGCTCGTGGAAATTTTTTCAACATTTGTGTTTTTTTTTAAAAACCAAATTATTAAACTTTTTATAGGTACTTTTAAGGATTTGTTTGACAAATAGTAACATAACTTGTCATTAAAATTAAACATTATCATTATCAATATCATGTTCTTCTCAGTTGATTAAAACAGATAAGATAAAAACATCAAAGTATTTCATTTCCCTATAGGCTATATATCTCATAATAATATGGTGATTCCTCGAAACGTCGATTGTAAAGATATGCCAATCAAGCCTATTCTAAGTTGAGTTAAACCATGTTAAAAACTTTGTAACACTAATGGTCTACTAGGTCGTACTTATCATACCATGACCGTGCTAGGAACGTATCAAGCACGGAAACTAACACGATACCACCGACACTACAAAGTATCAACAGCGTATCATACCCGTGCATAAATATTCTTATAACAACAATGTTTGATGGTACGCGACGGTCGGTCTAGTGATAGTCTCATACATTTATAAGTTTCTAGCACCGGTCATGGTATGATACGCTCTAGTGGGCAGATACCTTTAATGTGTTCTAACATCATCAATGACCACATCAAAACGAAGCATTTTATATCGTTTCAAAAGAAAACAAAAAAAATATTTTCTATAAAATACGGAGCTTTAAACATAAGGTAGGCAGAACAAAGGCGGTGTTTTTCGATAGGCCACGAATTCTATCAGGAGTATTAGCATATTCTCATTAACTTGCTCGCGTTTGGACAACCGCGACTTAGAGGGCAACGTGAGCGCCGTAGAGTTGCGACAGAAATTTACCTCAAGATCTGTCGCAACTACAGTTTTTTTTTATGAAAAATGTTAATATCTACTTCTTTTAATAGTATTTGTAGCGGTATGTACTGTAACTGTAGCATTTTTATCATTAGATACACCTGTATCTAATGATAAAAATGCTACAGTGTACCTACACTCATTCATATAATATATTCATACAAATTGCGCCAAACTGCTAGCGACAGAAATTGACCTTAAGTTCTGTTGCAACTACTGTTTTTTAATGTATATCATTAATTTAAAGTATTTGAACCACTAGCGACAGAAAATTATATAACTACAAAATGTCTTTTAATCAAATAGACAACATTTTACGACAATCTTTTCTGATGTTAAGTGAAGATACAGTGAAAAATGCTTACCTAAAAAACGTATTACTATTATTTTTCACTTTATTCTAGAAGACGCCTATATT